>JAVLUX010000186.1:12105000-12422500 GCA_032164185.1 Moxostoma hubbsi
GGAGGGCCTCCAAGCTCAAAGGGTAACACACTGGAGCACGGCCAGAGCTCTGCCTTCGATGCTCTGCTGCATGAGATCCAGGAACTGAAGGACAACCAGAATCGACTTGAAGAATCCTTTGAAAACCTAAAGAGTCACTATCAGAGGGATTATACGGATATCATGCAGGCTCTGCAGGAGGAGAGATACAGGTACATGCTACTATAGAAATGAATTCTATAGACATTTACAGTAGCGTCATATTTGAAAACAAGGCTGTGAGGGATAGACTTCATAGTCCCTTCAACAGCATGCACTGTATAAAGCTCCTAGATCGCATCTTAAGTTTTCACTTGTTTTTGTTTTGTTTTTATGACTACTGAATTTTCTTGGATTGATGTTTTTATTTTTTCACATGTTTTGTCACCGGAATGATCCAAAATACTTAGAACAACAGTACAACCCATTGAAGAGACTTTAAGTCTATCCCTTACAGCCTCGTTGTCATTCCCATCAAAAATCAAAGATATCGTTAATGTGAATAAGGTCCATTGGAACTGGTTGTGTGGTTTGTCATCTACATCACAGTATAGGAGTGGAGTGGAGCGAAAGCAATTTCTCTACCCCACTTAAACCATTCTGTAATCACTCCGCTCCAGCTTCACGTCAGTTTCAGGTTCTGGAGAGTGGAGAAGCACCACTCTCTTATTGCTCAATAGTAAAATTTATGCCAAGTTGCCAATCCACAGTAAAGTTTATTTAATGTTTGTTTTTAAATTATGGCTGTTGATTTAACGTGTTAATTCAGTGCGATTTAATTAAAAGAATGCGTTAAAAAAAATGTATGCAAATAATCATGCCCCCGGACAATAATAAGGGATTTTCCTATCATATGAGCAATTCAGGCTTGAAGTACTGTACCACCTTCATGTGTTTAAGATTCTCTGTCAGCAAGGGAAAGTCCACAAACAAAACACAGCTCAGGCTTAGATCGGGCAGGCCGTTCCTTCCAATCAATCCCCGCCAGGTGGATCCATCATCGCCAAAATGGGGATTGAAGTCGCCCATCAGGACTATGGAGTCCCCAGGTGGCACCCATTGCAGAGCCTCCAAAAAGGCCAGATACTCCAAACTGCGGTTCAGTGCAGAAGCACAGACCATGGTTAGAGCCTTCCCCTCTGCAACACGAAGTCACATTGAGGTGACCCTGTCGTCTACTCGTCAAAATAATGGTGCCGAGCCAGGAACTTGTGAGTATCCTCATGCCCACTCGGCACCTCTAACCATGAGTGACACTGGAGAAGGAGAGAGTCCAACTCCCATGGAAGTTTGGTTCCAGAGCGAGAACTGTTCATGGAATTAAGTCCAATCTAATTGGTATTGCTCAACTTCCTGCATTAAATTTGGCTCCTTTCGTATCAGAGAGGTTACATTCCAGGAACCATAACCAAGGTTCAGTCCGTACAGGCCTATGCCTTTGTTTGCTGCCATTGGCCTATGTAACATTATGTAACCTAATGTAACCTCATTTTCCTAATGTAACATTAGCCTCATGTTATGCTTGTCATGATGCAAACTTGGAGAGAAAGAAATACTGATGACTTTAAAAAAATACCTGCTTCTCGTTACAGGCATAATCATGTAAATTCACTCCCTGCTCCGCTCCCCATCACTCACTTACTCTGGTCTACGTAGAAAGGTTTTTATTGAGGTGTTTGTCAGGGTCAGAAATTATGTAGGGCATAATGCAATCAAAAATGCCCCCAATATTTTAAATGCCATTTGTAATGAATTTTGTTTTTGTAACGTATGTAGTTCTTAATATTCTATTCTAGGCCTTCTGATGTTGATTTAATTTGATGGATAAGAGGTAATATATTCTCTATCTAATTATACGTTTTTGAAACGGAAGTATGGCCCATGTTATATGCCCTCAAAATACAATTATATTTTCTGCCCCTTAAAGGTTTTTTTTTTTTTTTAAATACAATATTTTATTAGTCAAAACAGCACATTTATTTGGATAGGATGATAATGTGCTAGCTGGTTGGTTACATTCTCACCCTTTATATTTGTTAAATTATCTTTATTATTAGGTGTGAGCATTTAGAAGAACAGTTAAATGACTTAACAGAGCTGCATCAAAATGAAATTCTCAACCTGAAGCAGGAGCTGGCCAGCATGGAGGAGAAAATCGCATACCAGTCTTATGAACGAGCCAGAGACATACAGGTACCTATATTTGTATTCCATAATTCTCAGACTTCTATCATAAGTGACTTACATGGGCATGTTCCCTGGGAAGGGGAACCCATGACATTGGCTCTGCTAGCACTGTGCTCTAATAGTTGGGCTACAGGAACTATTATTTCCAGCTTGTATTTTGTTATTATTATATGGTGTAAGGTGAAACAATTTTTTGTAAGTCTTTTTTGCTAGCAGTTCTAGTATATGGATTTTAAGTGAAACAATATTGAATGCAAAGATAGCTGGTGGACAACATTTATTCTCAAATAAAAAAAATTTGTGATGAAATCCATATGTGACTGACTTACTATCTGGTTTTATTGCCTTTTTTAAAAAAAATATCAATCAGCTAAAATGTACACGTTCTGCTCTATTGGGCTTTGTTTCAATATGCTCCCATTGACTGCAGCTGCATTAGCCTGGAGCCTGTGATTTGTCTATAACCCATAACACCACTCTCCCTCCCTTTCTGTAGGAGGCGCTGGAGGCTTGTCAAACGCGCATTTCTAAGATGGAGCTTCAACAGCAGCAGCAACAGGTGGTTCAGTTAGAGGGTTTGGAAAATGCTACAGCACGCACTTTACTTGGCAAACTCATCAATGTGCTGCTGGCCGTCATGGCTGTTCTTCTAGTGTTTGTCTCGACAGTCGCAAACTGTGTGGTTCCATTGATGAAAACACGTAGCCGTATGCTTTCCACAGTTCTCCTTTTCATAATCTTGGCTTTTCTCTGGCGGAATTGGGAAACCATGTCGCAGTATGCAGACCAATTTCTGCTGCACCACAGATGACCTGCAGGGTAGTTGTTTAATGAAGGGACTGGAGGGTTGGAACTTTAAGAAGACTAACACTGCCTCAGTTGCACTTGGGACAGAGGGACATGGCACAAGAGTGGTGGACATGGATAAATCCCACAACCCTTTTTTTTTTTTTCTCACCGAAGGAGTGAATTTGTTTACATTTTGAAGACTTTTTTCTGTCAACATGAATTGAGTTGCTGAGTTTCCCGTTATTTGTTGTGGGAAATGATGCATGTTGTGTTGTTCATTGTTCTTGTAATTATTGTTAGGATATACATTTATGCAATTTACTGAGTTTGGTGTTGCATTGAAATGAGTGGTTTTAACATGGACTGGATGGAGATGTTTCTCCTCATTTTAATACCATAGTTACTGCTCTTTTACCTTCTAATCGGTTCCTTTTATTTCGCTCTCTCTTTGCTATGGTCTTACCTCCTTTTTAACTCTCCTATAAATTTCCTGTACTCATCACTTTATTTTTCCACTCACAACCGTTTGCTGCTGTATGGACTTCACTGCAGTTGTCACTGAAAGAAGGAAAAAAATGGATTCTGTTGGAGAGGAGGTGTCTTGAGTGTGATTGAATGGGCTTTTGAGACTAGGCCAAAGAACCAGAACACACTGAACCCGAGCAGGCCCAGACTGCCCCGTCTTCATCACTGGCCTGGCCCCATGCCCCCTCTGGCCTGCCCTAGTAGAGGCACAGTCCCCTGATATATGAACTAAACAAACATACTTGAAGAGCTAGAAATGCTCAAAGACTCTCAGTGCTTCCGTACTCTTTCTTATAGCGACAATGAAATAGTCCTTTTTAGTTTTATTTTTTATTTTTTAAAATGAAAAGAATAAACACACTGTTTTAAAAATGCTAAGCTTTGTCTCATGATTGATTATATTTGTGTAAATTGATATTTTTGCTTCTGTATTGTCATACACATACTAGAAATAATTGATGGATGCCCTGTGCTATGAGTGGAAAAAAAAAGTGTGCCTGATGTTATAGGAGTATTTGGGTTTAATACAAGTTAAGCTAAATCAACAGCATTTGAGGCATAATGTTGATTTACCTCAAATAAATCAATTTGACTTGACCCGCCTTTTCATTAAAAATGCCAAAATTCGAGGTTACAGTGAGGCAATGGAAGTGAATGGTGTCAAGTTTTGGAGGGTTTAAATGCAGAATTATGAATTATTTTGTTAACTATGTAAATACTAGCTGTTGTTAAAATTTTTACAGTCATTTTAGGGTTTTAAGAGTCAGTTGACATTACAAAGTTGTAAAATTTGCTGTAACTTCACACAGAAAAGGTTAGTAATTGATTTTATCACACTAAAATCCGGTTAACACGTATATTGTATACATCTTATGGATATAATTTTGAAACATTTACAGATTGGTCCCATTGACTTCCAATGGAGGTGCCTTGCTGTGACCCTAGATTTTTTTCTTTTTAATTTTTTAGAAAGAAAAGGAGGAGCCAGTCAAAATCTATTTTTGCGGTAATCAATATTATGCCACTACTATTGATTACAATTATTTATTTTTAATTAAATCTCAACATGCATTATCTAGCTGTAAGTAATTTATTTTTTACATATAATTTTTTTTAATCGTGGGGGGGGGGGGGGGGGGGGGTTGTTAAGACAGCATTTTTTTTATTAAACTAGACAAAAAATAGCTTATGGGTTGGATGCATCATTAGCTGGGATAAGGATATACTCAACACTTTATTAATATGAGGCGCCACCTGTTGGACTGGATGTTTCATATCATCCTTCAGAATTCTTTATCGTTTATACAGTATTTTACGTGCATTTAATAATTTATTTTAATCAGAGCTTATTGAGCTGGTCAACTAATGTAACTTAGTTTATCAGAATACATGAATCCCCCTATATTTTATAACTATATTTTGAAATAAGATAGTTAGTAGTAGTATTTTTCCTGTTGAGATTCAATGGTTTCTTAATTAACGGTTTCATTCTTACATGGTTAAAACTTGTTTTGCAGTTTGAAGAGTTTCACTTATCCAAGAATGAACAGGAAAGACAGATTTGTGTTTGGATTTTCAAAACGATCAATTTGGATATTGGCAGACTCTTTTGTTTTTGTGAATTTAATGTTCTTGTTATTTGTTGATTTAATCATGGATATTTTGCAAGCCTCGGGTATTTAAAATGGTACAACATTCAGTGAAAAGTTTGCAGTCTTTCTGACACTTTTAAAATTACAACAAATGGTGTAACTGCTGGGGAAATAATGTAAACAGTTTACATATGTAATTAAAGTTCACCCGAAAATAAAAATCTCTCATTATCTACTCGCCCTCATGCCATCCCAGATGTGTATGAATTTCTTCTGCTGAACACACACAGATATTTAGAAGAATATTTCAGCACTGTAGGTCCACATAATGCAAGTGAATGGTGGCCAGAATTTTGAAGCTCCAAAATTATCAATAGCAGCATAAAAATAATTAATCTGACTCTTGTGGTTAAATCTACACAGATCAGCCACAACATTATAACCACCTTCCTAATATTGTGTAGGTCCCCCTTGTGCCGCCAAAACAGTGCCAACCCTATGCAATTCTTCTCACCACAATAGTCCATGGTTATCTGAGTTACCGTAGACTTTGTTAGTTCAACCCAGTCTGGCATTTCCATCCACAGAACTGCCGGTCACTGGATGTTTTTTGTATTTGGTACCATTTGGAGTAAATTCTAGAGACTGCGGTGCATGAAAATCCCAGGAGATCAACAGTTACAGAAATACCCCTACCAGCATATCTGGTTCCAACAATCATGCCACGGTCCAAATCAATGAGATCAAGTTTTTTCCCCATTCTTGTGATTGATGTGAACATTAACTCCTGACCCGTATCTGCATGATTTTATGTACTGCACTGCTGCCACACGATTGGCTGATTAGATAATCGCATGGATGATTGTTGGTGCCAGATGTGTTGGTTTGAGTATTTCTGTAACTGCTGATCTCCTGGGATTTTCACACACAACAGTCTCTAGAATTTACTCCGAATGGTGCCAAAAACATCCAGTGAGTGACAGTTCTGCAGTTGGAAATACCTTGTTGATGAGAGAGGTCAACAAAGAATAGCTAGACTGGTTCAAGCTGACAAAGTCTACGATAACTCAGATAAACACTCTGTACAATTGTGGTGAGAAGAATATCATCTCAGAATGCTATTCTGAGATGCAGGTTGGCAATGTTTTGGCAGCACGAGGAGGACCTACATAATATTAGGTAGGTGGTTTTAATGCTGTGGCTGATCATTGTATATGTTCAGAAGCAATATAAAAAGTGTGTGTGTGAGAAATGCATCAATAATCAAATCTTTTATTACTATAAATTCTCCTCCCTTACCAGTAGCGGCGATATGCACGTAGAATGCAAATTGTCATAAACAAAAAAAGAAGAATGTGAAAGTGGACATTTCTAGTAAAAATTGCTTGAATGAAATATTGATCTGTTTCTCACCCACAGCTATCATATACAGTAGCTTCTGAAGTTGTGGAGTTAACCACTGGAGTTTTATGCTATTTGGAGCTTAAAAACATTGCATGGACCTACAGAGCTGAGATATTCTTCTAAAAATCTTAATTTGTGTTCAGCAGTAGAAAGAAAGTCACACACCTGGGATGGCATGAAGGTGAGTAAATGATATGAGAATTTTCATTTTTGGGTGAACTATCCCTTAAAAATTGTTAATTGGTGATTTGTATCAAGTTTATTCATCAAGTTGAGTTCAGTCATTTACAGTTGAATGTCTGTCCTTTTGAAGATGGGTCGTCATTCCCCCTGGTGTTTTAACTAGCTGAAATTTGTGAATTACTGTGTGAGATGCTTCAGTGACGATGACCCTTAGCTTAGAGTGTATGTTGAAACAAATCTCATGGATATTGTGAACAACCATTCATAAATATGTTAAACCTTAATCTGGGTAAGGAAATACATCTTGGTTTGGCTACATCTTTTTACGAATGAGCATCTGTAAGCTGTGTCATGTAATATTTGTGCACTTGGTTTGAAACGACAGACGTATTTGTACACGACAGAAATTATGCTTGGTGACTGACAATTTTAGAAATGTTTTTATATACAAAACAAGACATTAGAAATTGACACAAAAGGGTTCAGACAGGTTTTTAAGGACAATGAATGCTTTAAATAACAACAGCTAACAGTAAAAAATAAATGATAACACTACATTAACTAACAATGAACAATTCTTTTCCAGCATTTAATAATCTTAATGTTAATTTCAACACATACCAATATATTTTTAAAATCAAAAGTTGTATTAGTTAACATTAGTTAATGCACTATGAACTAACAATAAACAATTGTATTTTGTATTAACAAACATTAATAAATGCTGTTAAAAAATATATATTGTTAATTGTTTGTTCATGATACCTAATACATTAACTAATGTTAACAAATGCATCTTATTGTAGTGTAACCGAAAAAATACAATTATACACAACAAAATGACCCCATTATAGTTAACCTATATGACATATGCCATCGTAGACATACTGTTTATAAAACACATACAACAAGAGTCTATTTGTTCATCTCTCCACTCAACTTCTCACTTGCCAAACACACTTCCTGATGGAGTCTTGGGTTTCTCAAATGCCGTTTCAGCTCCTGATCGTACTCCACTGAATACAGACGGCGCAACCTTCCCCATGCGCTCTACACAAGATTATTTAAGTTATATTAAATACAATATAACAATATAATGCAATGTTGTTATTGTACTGTATATTATTCAACAATCATACAATATTATTATTTTATACAATAATTAAACACTATAGGCTTCAGTGTACTAAAACAATTATAACAGTTTTAGAACAAACCTTAAAGCACTTTCATACCTCTTGCTTCTTTTGAAACTAGACACCAAAATGTTTAAAGGGATAGTTCACCCAAAAATTTAAATGATCTCATAATTGACTCACTCTCATGCCATCCCGGATGTGTATAACTTTCTTATGCAGATCTCAAATTAAGCTTTTTAGAAGAATATCTCAGCTCTGTAGGTCCTAACAATGAAAGTGTATGGTGGCAAGACCTATAAAAACCCCAAAATCACATAAAGCATCAGCATGAAAGTAATCCATAAGACTCCAGTGGTTAAATCTGTCTTTAGAAGTGATATGATAAATATTTTAGTCCTTTTTTACTGTAAATCTCCACTTTCACATTCTGACAGTGAAAATGAAACTAGAGATTTATAGTAAAAAAGTTATTTTCTCACCCAAACTGATTGTATCGCTTCCGAAGACATAGTTTTAACCAATGGAGTCATGTTGATTACATTTATGCTGCCTTTATATGCTTTTTAGAGCTTCAAAGTTCTGGCCACCATTCGCTTGCATTGAAAGGACCTACAGAGCTGAAATATTCTTTTAAAAATATTTGTGTTTAACAGAAGAAAGAAAGTCATCCACATCTGGGATGGCATGGGGGTGAGTAAATGATAAGCAAATTTTAATTTAGGGAGAACTACACCTTTAATGTTTGTTCTGTTTTAAGTGTTAAGTGTACAGGAATCAAATTACTATGGAAAATGGTATACTATGGAGTTCTGTTGACTGAGCTTTTCAAAATCCACATATAAAAATACAAATCTACATTCAAAAATACCCATTTCCATTTAAATCAAAACTTAGTTTCAGTTATTGCTTTATAGAAAAAATGTGATGGAAATATAATTGGTAGCAAACTCACCACACTCGACCATGACTTCATATGTTTTGCTCTTGGCCTCTCCCTTCAGCCCCAGTTTATTGCGGGCTCCTTTCAGGTCTTCCTCTTTGATAACTGGACGCTTCTTCTTCTTTACCTCTGGCTGATGGAGGGAGAATAAATGAATATTAATAAATTCAAAAGAGAAATTTCTTCTTCAGTAAATTTTACCTGTAGTTAAGCAAATTGTTAACACACACTTTCATTTTCAGTCACATCACAAATTCTCCAACACTTAATATAGACATATTTGCCTACCTGAGACATATTGTAACGGCGGTGGTGTTGTCTCTGGACGGAGGAAAGTTGACCCCTTGTGTACTTTGTCTCCTTTTCGTTTTGGCTCTTTTATACCCTGTTACCAGAGCTGGTCTGGTCTCTCTCTCTCTCTCTCTGCCCCTGTCTTATCATTATATATTATTAGCTCTGCAGTAAGTGACAGAAAGCCTGTAGTGGGTGTTCCCTCTGTCTAATCATGACTACTATGAACAGCTGAACAAAATACAGAAAAAAAAACATCCTATTACTGTTTCAGTCGTCCTCATATCAATGACGTGTATTTTATTTGTGTATTTGACAGTGCTAAGATCCAAAAAACAACTCAGAGCTAAAATGACAAGATATGCTGATTCCTAATTAAATTCATTAGTAAGTGCTGGAATGTTTAAGCAGCAATTACACTTTTTGGTTCATATGGCTGAAATGTTATAGCAATATCACACCGTGATTGACATTCTAAAATGTTAATCAATCACAAATAAATCAAATTAAATTTTAATTTATCCATTAATCTAAATTTTGTTTCACATTGATAATAAATATAATTGCGTATGAGTAAAAGAAAAACTTAATCCGTGACGACAGAGATGCTATCGTATAGCCTGTAAGTTGCACAACCAAATCACAAAGCACTTTTCTGGGATGGTGAGTCAGCTGAGAATGAGTAGTGATCTTTGCCATTTGTGTGGCCAAAATAAAAATAGATACAGTATTCAGCCAGTCAAAATCCTATTTACTTTATTAATCAATTTCTCTGGCTTTGTTCTGCATGATCCATCATATTTCATTATTATTAAACGAACAAACAAAAAAAGCTCCATCTCCTCTGCATCATTATTGTACCTTACCCTAAATTATTTTATCTGTAAAAATGTACAAAGTATAATCAGTTTAATTAAAATAGAAATTAGTACTAAATTCAATACTAAAATAAATACTATATCATATTGATTTTCTGTGTAACAATGAATTATCAACAATGGTGATTTATCAGTATCCCTATGTGTGTACACGTACATATTATACATGTAATTTTTTACTCAAGGTGCCGGTTGTTTCAGTGATCGACTTGAGTTACATTTAACATTGCTATTTGATGAAGAAACAACATGGAAGTAAACTATAGCAAGTGTACCATGTGAACAGTATAATATGACTATTGTCATTTGGGTGTACCACTGAAACTTATGTGTATAGCTCAATATGTTTTTGACATATTGGAAATTTCAGTGTGAAAGTAATGAATCCTGTTCTAGGTTTGTACTGATTTGTTGCATTTCTCTTTGATAAATGAAAAATAAAACATCAAATATATTTTATTTGATATATATATATTATTATTATTATATATATTATTATATATATTATTATATCTATTATTTTCTAATTGTCTAATTTTTAAAGTTTGACACTATCTGGGCATTTTGTAGATACAACTATATACAGGTGCTGGTCATATCATTAGAATATCATCAAAAAGTTGATTTATTTCAGTAATTCCATTCAAAAAGTGAAACTTGTATAATGTATACATTCATTCCACACAGACTGATATATTTCAGGTGTTCATTCCTTTTCATTTTGATGATTATAACTGACAACTAATGAAAACCTCAAAATCAGTATCTCAGAAAATTTGAATATTGTGAAAAGGTTCAATATTGAAGACACCTGGTGCCATACTCTAATCAGCTAATTAACTCAAAACACCTGCAAAGGCCTTTAAATGGTCTCTCAGTCTAGTTCTGTAGGCTACACAATCATGGGGAAGACTGCTGACTTGACAGCTGTCCAAAAGACGACCATTGACATCTTGCACAAGGAGGGCAAGACACAAAAGGTCATTGCTAAAGAGGCTGGCTGTTCACAGAGCTCTGTGTCCAAGCACATTAATAGAGAGGCGAAGGGAAGAAAAAGATGTGGTAGAAAAAAGTGTACAAGCAATAGGGATAACCGCACCCTGGAGAGGATTGTGAAACAAAACCCATTCAAAGATTCACAAAGAGTGGACTGCAGCAGGAGTCAGTGCTTCAAGAACCACCACGCACAGACGTATGCAAGACATGGGTTTCAGCTGTCGCATTCCTTGTGTCAAGCCACTCTTGAACAAGACACAGCGTCAGAAGTGTCTCGCCTGGGCTAAAGACAAAAAGGACTGGACTGCTGCTGAGTGGTCCAAAGTTATGTTCTCTGATGAAAGTAAATTTTGCATTTCCTTTGGAAATCAAGGTCCCAGAGTCTGGAGGAAGAGAGGAGAGGCACAGAATCCACGTTGCTTGAAGTCCAGTGTAGTTTCCACAGTCAGTGATGGTTTGGGGTGCCATGTCATCTGCTGGTGTTGGTCCACTGTGTTTTCTGAGGTCCAAGGTCAACGCAGCTGTCTACCAGGAAGTTTTAGAGCACTTCATGCTTCCTGCTGCTGACCAATTTTATGGAGATGCAGATTTCATTTTCCAACAGGAATTGGCACCTGCACACAATGCCAAAGCTACCAGTACCTGGTTTAAGGACCATGGTATCCCTGTTCTTAATTGGCCAGCAAACTCGCCTGACCTTAACCCTATAGAAAATCTATGGGGTATTGTGAAGAGGAAGATGTGATACGCCAGACCCAACAATGCAGAAGAGCTGAAGGCCACTATCAGAGCAACCTGGGCTCTCATTACACCTGAGCAGTGCCACAGACTGATCGACTCCATGCCACACCGCATTGCTGCAGTAATTCAGGCAAAAGGAGCCCCAACTAAGTATTGAGTGCTGTACATGCTCATACTTTTCATGTTCATACTTTTCAGTTGGCCAACATTTCTAAAAATCCTTTTTTTGTATTGGTCTTAAGTAATATTCTAATTTTCGGAGATACTGAATTTGGGATTTTCATTAGTTAATAAACATTTGAAATATATCCGTCTGTGTGTAATAAATGAATATAATATCCAAGTTTCACTTTTTGAATGGAATTACTGAAATAAATCAACTTTTTGATGATATTCTAATTATATGTCCAGCACCTGTACAGTCCATCACTTTTTCCACATTTTGTTATGTTACAGCCTTATTCCAAAATTGATTAAATGAATTATTTTCCTCAAAATTCTACAAACAATACCCCATAATGACAATGTGAAAGAAGTTTGTTTTAAATCTTTGCAAATTTATAAAAAAAAAATTTAAAAATCACATGTACATAAGTATTCACAGCCTTTGCCATGACACTCAAAATTGAGCTCAGGTGCATCCTGTTTCCACTGATAATCCTTCAGATGTTTCTACAACTTGATTGGAGTCCATCTGTGGTAAATATAGTTGATTGGACATGATTTGGTAAGGCACACACCTATCTATATAAGGTCCCACAGTTAACAGTGCATGTCAGCACACTAATGATTAATTCAGTTCGATTAATTTGGCAAAATAACGCGTTAAAAAAAAAGTTAATGCAATTAATCACAATGTCCCCGGACCATAATAAGGAAGATTCCTGAGAAATGCAAGCTTGTAGTACCACCTGTTTACTCCAGAGGGCAGTAAGTGAAATTTCAGCTGTGTGAGCAACGTGCAGTTTATACAGTGAAGAAAACACTTCAGTAGGCAGAACAACACAAACATGCGTTACGTTCTTGCGTTCAAAACACTTGGAACGCAAATGCGAACTAAGGAATCTCAAGATGTGTTTAAAGGGTGAGTATTAAACTGTTTAACTTGAAACAGTGACCTAAACATTTTATGTTTGACACAACACACCTGAGACGCTACACAAGCATGTCTGTCGCAGGTGTAAATTGACGGGCTCTTAAACAAGCCCTCATAATAAATCTCAAACTGATGCCAATGATTGACTTATGATCAATAATATGGTAGTAAACAATACATTGTATTCTAAAGCCACTTCATGTATTGTCTTATCAATGATTAACTACTCTGCTACAGGAATGTAATGCATTTTAATTATCATCCTGATATGTATATTCTTTAGATATTGAATTGTTAAATGAGGTGTGTGTGTATATATATATATATATATATATATATATATATATATATATATATATATATATATATATATATTAGGGCTGTCAATAGCGATTTATTGCATATACAACTAGTTGCTGAGAAAGTCCCTCATATAACAATAATTCAATATCTAAAGATTATAAATGTATCTTTATGTATGTTTGTGTGTGGCAGGTGCCATTTTTAGTACATATTTCAGTAGTACAGACTGCCAGTGTAAAATGTTCAAAAAACCTTTTCAAATCAAGTCACTTTATTATCACTCAACAATATACGCAAGTGCAACAGTAGGTGAAAGTCTTTGGTGCAGTTCCGAGAAATCAGCAGTTATGGCAGTGATAAGACATATTCCAATCTACAATAAACATCAGACTTACACAACACAATATACAAGTAATAATATACAATGTACAGTATACAATAGGCCTATAGAATACACATTATACAATGAAAATAATACGTGTGAAATAATTAATCTTATCTAGAGCCAGATGATACACAAATCATCTTATCCATTGACTGAAAGTTGCTTGAGGAATGTTTGTATTTAATAACCTTTCATCAAAATGTAATAAAGTCCTCCGTCTCCGAAACGCTCTTTGTTGCCCGCTAACGTCATAACGCGATGACGCAAAATCATATTTTGTACCGGATCGTTTGAGTCGGTTCTTTGAAATGAACAGTGAAAAGGGTTCACGGAAAAGAGCCGGACTTCCTAAACACTGAACGAGCTACACTGCGTGCATAGCAAGCGATAGTAGATATGGTGAAGAGGTGTGTTTTGGGTTGTTACCCGCACAAAACCTTATTCCCTTTCCCTAAAATACCCTGGTTGCGAGCTCGCTGGCTTGAATTTCTACATTTTGAGGAAGGAGGGATATCAGAAAGCTCGCGTCTGTGTGGCAGGCATTTTGCTCCTGAATGCTTCACAAATTTAAAGCAATACGAAATGGGATTCTCGGGCTTTCTGTACTTGATAGATTCGGCTGTACCAACAATATACACTGTTGGTCCGTCGCCAAGTTTGAAGGTACGTATTCTCGCGATGCCACATCTTTGACTTAAGACCACAATAAAATGAGAGTTTGTGTGGTCTTTTTTTTTCCAGGCTAGCTTTAAGATCATCCAGGTGCTAGCGTACTCCTAAATGTTGACAAAACTCACTTTTTAACAGGGATACGCCTTTAAAATCTACTCTCTCTTCCGGGAAAACGGACAAAAAAATAATGACGACTCAACCTGCACTACACAGGTTTTATCCAATCAAATGCCCTAGAATGAGAACGTCCTTTTCCCTTAAATGATATCAAATACCGCCTTCGTTTTGCAATAGCAAACATGGGTCGTCGATGTGTGTTTGGCTGCTCGAACGGGCGCACGTTATTTAGTTTCCCAACCGTGAGTTGGTTGCGAAGTAAGTGGCTGCAGTTTGTTCATTTTGAAGAGAGAGGTATTTGTGCAAACTCGCGGCTGTGTGACAGGCATTTTTCTGAGGATTCCTTCACCAATTTGGGGATGTTCATCGAAGGGATGGTGCCTAACCTTGTGTTAGCAGAAACAGCCATTCCAACTCTGTACACTGTAGGGGCTTCCCCTCCAGCACAAGTTAGTATCCATTCCCCCACACCAGAGACTAAAATTGCATTAAATTAAATTAGTTACTTTTTTTTTTTTTAATATGACATTTATTGTCTCAACTTGATATGTTAGCCATCAACTAGAGCTCTTAGATGCCAAAAAATATAAAATAATGTTTACAATACGTGTTCCAGACCGATTCTGGCCAAGTGTTACAATTATAAAAAAAAGACAATTCCTCTTCCAGTATAATATACAAAAAATATTGATGACTCATCTTGTTCACAGGGGTGTATAAAAATGTTTGTCCAATAAAATGCCCTCTATTATGAGAATGACCCCTCCCACAAATACTAATATGGAGTTCAACAGTCTGGATCGGCAAGTTAAAATCCCATTCATTTTTTTTCCCAATTGACGAATTGATTTTCAACGATAAATTATAAGACCGACCTAATGTGAGCTCTGAGGTTTTTCTCCGATGGTATATGCCTTTGTTGAATCCAGTAGTCTGTGTTAATTCCTGGTGAACAACTACACTTCCCATGTTCTAGCAGAGAGAGATCCACCAATCAGAGAACCGCATCCAACAAAGCCCACCAAAAAGTCCAGCAGTGACCGCCTACTTCCATGACGCACTTTGAATGACACAATCGAGTTGGTATCCCTACATCCTCAAACTACATGGCTATATATTTGTTTTTATCTGAATATTTTAAAGTAAATTTATACTTATAATCAACAACCTAAAGTGAATAATTTTTATATTTACATTTTAATTTGATAACAATATCGGTCGACCACTAATTGCGAATTATGTATATTAAATGGCCGATACAAAATATCTAGAGAGCAGGATGGCCGATATAAATGCAGATAAACGTCATACAGTTTAACAAGAGCAAATCAGAATTGCACAAAATTTCTAAAGTGAAATTTCTATTGTAATATTTTCTCAAATTTGCATAAACTTGAAAAGAAAATATTGAAAGCAAAGTGTTGACTATTAGTCGCCAAATCTATTTGTAGATTCTGTAACTGACACAAGGGAAAGTTAACACTTCTGTTAATTGGCCAAGCGAACACTGTTATCGGCCAATGCCGATAATCGCAAAATGGACAAATATTGGCTGATAAATTGGCCTGGCCGATATCAGTCTATCACTATTTGAATCCTTCATAGGATTGTAATTCGTGCACAGTCTTGAACCTTTGTATTTTTGTCTGATTTTCAAATAGCTTTTTGCTTCAAATCAAGCTTTGTAATGTTGTGATTCTCCTTATTGCTGGTTGGTTTGGTTCATGGCTCAAAACTGTATTTATTAAGAACTTTATGAAAAGCCTACAGAAACAATGAATGGGGAAAAATGCTTCCGGAACCCAGATGGCAGAAAAAAATAGTGGGCACTGTTGCACTATTCTCAACATTGTTGCGCTCTATTCTCAACATTGTTGCTTTGCTGGACACACCCACAACCTGTCCTCAGCACTGTCGCTGGAATTTGCCACTGAGCTCTCAGTGATAATCCCATCACATTGTTAATGCTGCAAGTCGCTGTCAGTGTGAATGGGAGAGTAGAAACTAAACTAGGGAATGCCTAATTGTAAATTATATATCATGGCTTTTTTGTAAGCTTTATTTATGTATGTATGTTGCAACTGTCCCACAGCCACTGACACGAGAGATGGGCTGCCAATGTAATGGTCCACTTTTGAAGAACGCATCGGTCCAAGCAGTACGCACCCAAAAAAAGCCAAAAATACGTAGCAAAGGTAACGGTGTTTAACTAAAATTCACCACATTCCCTGTAAGTAAGTGGTTCCTTGTGTTGTGCTTAATTGGTTTGATTTTCCATGTGATTTTCCTGACATCAGCGATTCAAGTGAAACCTCTTGTGAGTCACTGTGCTAGCGTGTCCTGCTCCGAAGAGGACTTTATCATCAGACCCAAATCTCCATTCACGTTATTACCAGTTAAAAGGCCACGAATGGAGGATAGCATCGATGAGTCCACCGAGGGGTCATCACACTCCACAAAGAAACCAACTGATTCCGCTTTCCACATGCCCACTGTCAAACAAGAGGACGATGTAAAGTAAGTTTATCATTAGTAGTCTTGCTCAAACCTGTAAACCACCAGTTCTGACTCCATATCTGCACATTATGGGTGGGTAAAAATATAGATTTTCCCAATTTATCGTGATCATCATTCTCTATCAATTCTTAAATCCCAAGATAGATCTCTTACTTTATGCACAACCCTCTACTACAATGAGAGGAAATCACTCACATTTGCAACCAAATTCCACACTTTGCAACTAAAATTGATATATTTGGCAACTAACTGGTAAAGGTTTAGATTTCACTCACCAGTGATTGTGTAATATACTGGTGAAATACAGTATTCAGCAGTGAGATCCTTTCTCTGTGTGTTGAGAGTAAAAATTGTTCCGTATAATGCGTGTCGAGATCCACGCAACCCATTTCTTATTAAAAAATGTCTCTTAATAACCTTTCTGCTTTCTACAATCAGTTGTTGCTCAAAAACAATAAACATTTAATTCTAATCATGCATAGCACAGATGAGGTAAAGCCATTTTAGCCTCTACTTAATATGAGCTTGTTTACAGATGTTTTTTTAAAGAGACCGGGTTTAGCATGTGTTCAACAAATCGATGTAAATACTTGTAAATAGTACAAATTATGCAATTAAACATGTTACAAAAAAAAAATACATGCAATATAGTATCATATTTATTGATCAAGGGCATTACTTGGTTTACAAATATTTCTAAACAAAATATTTATGTACAGTTAAAATGTGAATTCATATGCACGTCTGTTTGCGTTACTGTGACAGGTGAAGGGGTGTGACAATGAACAAAGAGAAAAGAGACAATTTTGAATTTGAGCAGAAAAAAAATAAATAAATTAAAAATAAAGTTATTAGTAATGTGAATGTTTCCATTAAGTAATCAGTAAATTAATCTGATTATAATTTTAGAGAAGTAGTTTTACATTTTTAGTGGATTACTTTTGTTTTAGTAATTTACCCAAAATGCATTTTAAATGGATTATATTTTATGAGGCTAGGTGCATTAGAGAACAAGCTACTGAGGTATTACAGAAATTGTTAGCTCATTTAATATTCACTACATAGTGCACACATTTATGACTTTATTACATAATGCTTTGTACCCCGAACAATGAAGAAAAAAAAGTCTTAAAAATCCTATCCTATTTGATCCAATCAGATCCCAAGGTATAAAATCAAATCTAGCCCTATATTGTTTTTGTCACATTGTTTCACGTCAAGTCTGAAGTGGTTAATATCTGCAAGTGCACATAACTCACTTGTAACCCAGTGGTTAGGATTTAGCGTTCTCACTGCCGTGGCTTGTGTTCCATTCCCGGTCAGGAAACGTCCTTTTTGCAATGTCAAAATGAATTTTTAGGAAAATAGGCATAGAAGATGTGTTACGGAATTATACATGGGGACACACACAAACAGACTGAGACACACCTATTTTTTTGACACAGTTTATTGAAAAAAAGCATACATAATGCAAGATCATTATTTGTCAGTAATTGTAATCTTCTAATATAGTTTAGAACTTATAACCCTTCTCCGTTTTTATATTTGGTTCTTTCTCTCACCAGCAACTCTAACAAAGATTGCGCAGTAATAATAGTCAGAGTCAACCCAGAGAGGAAAAGGCAGTTACATTTCCATCAAGACAAAATCCTCATCAGTAACCATGTTCATCCAACAGGCCTAATCAGAAAACCTGGTTTCAAATTAATCCTTTAAAAATGCACAGACACAAACATGTACTGAATGCAAACATATTACAGTCACACACACAATCTTGGTCCATTTATGTCAGTTAACTTGTTGAAACAATAAAAGACTTACAGTTCTCACTGCCACTCTGGGCTGAATGTGTAAAGTTATCTGTAAAACATCCTAAACCAAGAATTAAAACCTACAGGCAATTTCCCCATATCACATTATTCAGAATAAGTAATACAAACAATAAGAATTCTGCAGTACATGGAACAAAGGCATCACTTTGTAACTATCTGTGTGTAGGGACAAAGAACAAATACCCTCTAGATTAGTATTTGACAGTGTCTGAGTTGTTGTATTTTTGAGACGTACAAAACTGCACACAAAATGACACAAAGAACTGTGCAAGAGATTACTGAAGCATCCTGCACCAAAGCACCTACCCTGTAATGAGTAGCAAATCGTGAGGAAACAAAAGACTCCCACACAGATGTAACAAAACAACAAATAAATACGCAAGGATAAAACATTTCGTGGCAGAAAAACAATGACGCACTGAACTTTGGGGCAGATATACTTTTAAAAACCAAACAATCTGACAAGCATGCCATTACAGATTATGATGCTGTTGGCAAATCTTATTCCTTAACATTTATCGGCACATTTACCAAAACAATTAGACTCCAAAGCTACACTAGCAAAAGTGATTTGGAACTGGCTATAAGCAACCTTAACTATTTTGGCTATTTCAGCGTCACGGTCACATACATATGGTTAAGGTAATTATCTCAGAAGAAAGTCTGTGTTATTTGTAAAGTGTGATGGACAAATAGAATAAATCATACTGAAAAGTTAAAATTCAGAGTTTCTCAGTTTAAAGGCTGGAGTAATGCATAGTGGAGTTGTAGCCAAGATCTCCCACTGTTGTACATCAGAGGTCTATGTGAGGCGATCGTGAATGTGCAAAAATCGGACCGACTGAAAAAAAACTGTGGTCCCAAAATCCTTGTCACCTTCAACATAACTCAATGTTAACAAACATTGTTCTGGTACTGGTAGATGTCTCCGAATAGCAGGAGGCACCTCTCATGTGTATGCATGGGTGGAAATGCAGAGAGTTTGTAGACAGAGTTCGTAGAGCCTAGTCCTTTTAAGTGAATTTGCTCTCAATGCCACTTGTTTGGAGTTTATAGACATTATGCCCACCAGTTGCTGATCCATGTCCAGGTGTAAAGCTCAGGTTAATGAGGTGGGGTCATGGGAGTGAGGAATGCCTCAAGTCTACATTGCTACTCAGACTGGGATACCAAGACGGTGTTTCTTTTTCTTAACAGGCTTGAGCCCTGTGATTCTTCTTATATCGTCGTCACCATCTGAATCCTCCATTTCGTCATCTGCAGAGAACAGGATCTGACCAGCACAAAAGGGGACAAGAGAAAGTTTGACTTATGTTTTCCCCCCTAAGAATCAGGTGACATTGATTACATTTCCAGGTGAACAAATCCTAAACATTTTTCACCCAAGTGGAATACTCCTCCCAAACCAAGTGTGTAAAGTGCTACAGTCATGATAAAATGGGTTATATTCTACATATAACCCATGATGAGCAACTCTCGAAGAGAGGACTACAATCACTTGACCAAACCATCTTATACATATGTGTCAAAACATTTATATTTGACCAGTTAAAAGTGGAGTGTGGATGGAAATACTAAACCTACTGAGACGATAGAGGACCATGTGGCCTGTCTTGGTCTCACAATCAAGTTTCATGCTCAAATTACTTGCCTTGTGTCAAATCTATCACCACTGAAACAACGAGTTAGTTTAAAGTTTGGTGAGTTGAGAAGGATGTATATTATTTAACAGATGGAAAACACTAAGGCCAATCAATGAAAAAGTCAACACCAGAGAACTTGAAAACATTAGTAACCAGAGGAAACCATGTACACAGTGTTAAGTCATTTGTATTAGTTTGTTCCTGCCAACAAAAATCCTCTTTGTTTTTGTAATCTGTCTTTCAATGAAAATGAAGTGTACCCAGTGTTCATAACCGGATATACTAATGTTGTTCATTCTGGAACAGTCAGCTTAGACCATTGTCAAAGGAACGCTTGCTTCATTAGATTGTAAATTCACTGGCTGAAGTATTGGGAAAGATTTTTACATCAGCGAAGGACAGCCAAACAACTTGTGTAGCTATCTTGCAAAATATAGTGGAATAAAAGGAGGTCCTCTTTAGAACATACACAAAAATAACCCAAAAAATGAATGTTTTCACTCCAGAAAGTGCTTTGTTAAAGAAGCCAAAGTAAGTCCATGTACAGATTCAGCTGTCCCTGGTCAGGTCTGAAGACTTTTTGTTGTTTCAAAACCATTTAATACATTAATTATTGAAAGTTATAATTTATATAATCCATTATAAGACACTTAAATGTATTACTTTGATGTGATGAAATGTTTAAATTTATTTGACTGAGCATAGACACAATTTACCTAATTCCCAATAAAAACACATTAAGTTACTATTTTTGGCATTTTCAATGTATGTGACCAGAGTGTAAGTCTATGATGTTGCTGGTAATAAACCATCTTCCACATGGCTGTTGGATGAAATTAATTTAGCAAGTGTAACGTACTTCTGATTCAGAGTCATCGTGTGACAGGGCACGTCTGTAGCGCACTTTGCTGTTGCCACGGGGATCATCTCCTGCCTCCCTCTCCTCAAGTTTGGCTTTTGTTCTACCCTTCTTCATTAGGAAGTTATCTACTACCCAGAACATCAGAGCCTGGATAAACACACACACACACACACATTCAAACAAATTACTTTATACAAAGTGAGGTGAAAAAAAAACAAAATATAATAATATTGTGCATTTACAAAAATATAAAAAGTGAATAAAAATATCAAACATTTAATACATTAACCATGCATCACCTTTGGTAAACAATGTAAAGAGTAGTTTGATACATTTTGTAACATTGCAAATCAGTCTGATATGGCTACAGTAGCTTAGCCTCACTCCTAATCAAAAACTTGACTGTCACTTACGTTCACGAAAAATGGAACAATTAGCATGACGATGGCTAGCTCCAGACGAGGGTTCGTAATGGGGTTGAGTGTAGACAGCTGTCCAACAAACACACACACACAGCAATCATAAACATAAATTACCTAAAGACTTAAGTTTACCATCCTTTCAATATTACATAAATGCAAATTGGGCTTTAATTTAAAGAAATCATTTAACCAAAAATTTTAATTTGCTCATTTACTCACACTTATGTGGTCTCAACTTACATTCTTCTGCAAAAGCTCTATTCAGATGAGATTTCTTAACGACGTTTGAGTTACAATTATCATCACACAACATCTGAGATTTAATGTACTGATTCGGACAGGACTAAAGATCTCTGTTTATTACAGAGGTGGGGTGTCTTTACGGCATTACAGAAGGTTGAACACAATTTAGATGATACAATTAACGTATCTTTTAAACTTTATAATTTACCATTTTTATTTTAAGTAATTTATAAATTATACATTAAAAATTGCTTGTATTTAAAATTAAAAATGACAGTCTATTAAAATAATTTTTTCATGAATTAACATAAGTGGCTGGTTATAATAAACCCAATGAAATAAACATTATATTATACTTATCTGTGAATTATATAATTATAACATTATGTAATTGAGCGGAGAAATTAAGGTGAGGATGTTACAGTGGCCAGTCTTAGCAGTTTCTGTGATTTTGCTCTCCTTGTATTTCTTATTTTTTTGTTGGATTGCAAAGAATCTACATCCAAATTGAAAGGTGCGCAGCAGGCAGAAATAGCCACATACAATCTTAACGGTAGTTAATGTAAGTCAAAATACATGAGGAGAAGCGTTGTGAAAATTCAATATCCGCAACCACAGAGATTCACATTTGGACGGGATGAGATTTCTCGGAGGACCCTCGAGTTAACCGAAGAACTGTAGGTAATTTGCTTTGCTATTTTAGAAAAGCACTTAGCTTTTACAGAAGTTGTGTGAGAAAACCACAGACTTGTCAGATTCAGACAGGACTGAAATCACAAAGTATGTCTGTGAAACACAAATTTCCCAAACCTCAGGGAAATCTAGTCCTATTCAAATAGGACTAAAGATATTTTAATGGAGATATGAGGTGTTTTTTTCTAAACGGTCCATATAAATCATGACATTTTGAGTCTCCTTGGCACAATTGTGACTTAAAGCTTGATTACACTTCCTGGTGCTTGCCGTATGAGCAGTCATGATCTTGCTAAGGCGACTGCAAATGTCAATTTTTATTGAGAAAAAGGAGTTCCATTTTGGTCTGATTTTCACCCCCCCAAAAAATATTCAGAAGACACGGATTAAACCAGTCGAGTCGTATGGATTACCTTTATGCCTCCTAAATGTCTTTTGGGGCTTGAAAGTGCTGGACCTCATTGACTTGCATTGCATAGACAAAAGCACCTCATATCTCCATTAAAATATCTTGTTATATAATGTGTTCCACAGTTGTATGAGTTTAAGTTGGCAAAAGGGCAAATATAGATGAGAGAATTATTATTTTTGGGTGAAAATTTCCTTTAACAAAATATATTAATGCTGTAAACTGAGGCAATCTCAGAATATTGTAAAGTTTAAAAACATGAACCACAACCTACAGTCCCATTAGTGATGAGAGACCTGACTGACCTTCTTCCACTGTGGGATGAGGAGGACCAGCATGATCATGACCTTCTCAAACATCATGATGAGGATATAGAGAGCACACTGACCCGCCCAGGCACTGCACTGCACTGGCTCACCTACACATGGCCATCGTAACAAACACAAGCAAAACACAAATAAAATCATCCCCTGAAACAGCTCTGCGGAAGAGTCTAATAAAGCATTAAGCCATGAGAGGCTGTGTGTTATAGTGTTCATCATGAGTAAAGGGTGTTCCAATGGAAAAACAAAAGTCGGCTTCTTGCGCGTGTGGTTGTCACAGTTATGCATGGACTGGACTCAAGTGTGTTATTGCTTTTATAAAATGAAAGAAACAGCACAATGGTAAAAACATCAAAGTTCAATAAACATTTACCTTTATTATTAATATTATCAGAATGCCAATTCTTCCGCCTAGTAATTTAGTTCAGTAATTCAGCAATAATGCACGATCACGGGTCTGAATACAGTGATTTAATAATGGCTTTGAAAGCATCTTATCCAATCAATTTTATAATCTGCAAAGTGCATGCAACATCTTTGGTACATTTTACTCTAAACAACTGTATTTAAAGTTATTAGTAAGGCTGGTCCTCATACCATACTCTCCAAAACGTAACGAGTCCCACTGTCTCCATTCAACCACAGCATTAACAGCTTTTATGCCACCATAGATTACCAGCATGCCCAGTGTTGCATCCAATAGGAAATTAATGAGGTATCTATGGAAACAACACAAGGAATGTGCTTACTGAGAACAGCCTATAATAGATATATGTATCACAAACACAAAACACTGTGGGAAGGTACAACGATGTGTGGGGGGGGAACATTGACAACAACACACACTCACAGTGAACATGGGTCCTCCTCTGCGAGGTCAGACAGGTAGACATTGGCAAAGTGAATGAACAGCATCCCTATGGCCTGTTTGGAGGTGTCCAGAAACCTGAGGGGAGGGGGAGGGGTGGTCAGTGAGAGGGAGCAGACCTGGTTAGAACTCACCTTAACCAGTCAAACCCCTCACCTGAGCGAAGAGAATGGGGGCTCTAGACGGTGGCTAGACAAGTCAGTGAAGTGTAGCATTGGCCCTATATGTGTTAAAATATCTAATGCTTACTAATCACACAAAATGGTGCTTTACCAGATTCTCCAGGGTCTCCGTTCGTGTTTGGGCTCCCTGAAGCGTTTCACTGTGGATGAGAAACGGAAGGCTATTATGGTGGTAGCAATAGAAAAGGGGTGATCAATAATAACAAAAACATAGCAGTCAATAAATGATATTCACATGGCATTCAGATCTTGAGAGAGTAAGATGTGAATGAGGAACTGCATTATAACAAGTTATAAAGGGCTTCCTACACTCACACATGCTGAGCAAATTTAATATAGTTATTGTGGTCAGTTATGTGTGGTCACACATTTGCTTACATTTCATTAGTCACCTAAAACAGTGCAGAGTCTTAATTATCTTTTATTTCATCTCATAACCTTTTTATTTTGTCAAAATCCACACTGGATTTTCCACAATGCACACATGTTTGAAAAAACATTAAAGGAATATTTAGTTCAATACAAGGCATTGGCTCAATCGAAAGAATTTGTTGCATAATGCTGATGTACACAAAAACAAACTTAACAGAAGCAACAATAACTGTTTCAAAACACTAGCCACAAGACGTAAACCATATGTGTGTTATTGATATTATAAAAGGTTCTTTTATATTGATTACCATAAAAATTCCTTCACAAAAATCTGGGTTCCAGTGAGGCACTTACAATGGAAGTGAAATGGATAATCCGTAAACATTAAAATACTCACTGTTTTAAAAGTATAGCCACAAGACAAACAATTTTGAAGGGTTTAAAGACAGAAATGTGAAGCCTATTTATAAAAGTTAGCTACATTAATTCTTCTATTAAAACTTGTATTATTTGTGCTGTAAAGTTATTTGTCTTTTGCAGGTTAGGGATGTTAAGTTTTTATGGCAAGGAAATTGTAAAAGTGGATTTAACTTTACACAGATAAGGTTAGTAAGTGATTTTTATCACACTAGCCATTATGCAAGCCATTTACTGTTGATTGAGCATAGCTTGTATTGAACCTAGAACATTCGTTTGATGGGAAGTGATGGTTGTAGCTTACGTATACATTCTATTAAAACGTCTTTCCAGTAGGTTCTTTTATTTCAATGAAAAAGTGAAAGTGTATGCAAGTGCACATGAGCACAAAGTTAACAACCAGGTGGCTGGGAACGACACACCACATAATATCAAAGCATCGGAGAGGGTGCTGCCAAGCAAAATCCAATATGGGTTTCTTATGAAACCTATAAATGTGCTCACACAACACATATTCTTTCATTAAAGCACTTTGTCAGGTTCACACAGTGGTGAGAATACAGGTGCAGCATGCATTGCATTACTCACACTGACATGCCTGGACCTGCCTACTTCTATGACAAATCACTCAAGACCTTCTGGATTAACAGAGTCTTCAAAGGGGCTACCTGAGCTGATGGAACCCAGAAGTCCTGGCACAATTCAGCCTTGTTTTCCATTACATTAAAAACCCATATGTATAACACCGTCTCTGTTTGTTTTGAAGTGGTTTATTACTGCGCCACCAAACGATTTAAAAAAATAATCACTCACTGCATAGAAATATCCATACTTTACTAGTGTATAGTGTGTCAAAAACAATATGCCATTGGAGCAGTATGTCCAAATCCTCAGTATTCATAAAACAGTAAGTGAGAAATACCAGATGACCTACTATTTCCGGCGAGATTCTGAAGTTTGGATCAACTGGACACTTTACAATCCCATAATCCCATGGGAACTGAAGAGATGTCACATTCAAAACATTGGATTTTAAAAGAATGGCAGTGAACCGCAAGTCGGACAGCTCTTTTAAATTGTAAGTGATATATACACCAAGAAAGTTGCTCCCTGTGCTGAAATGGTGCTTGATTATAATAAAAAAAGTAGAGTAGATTATTTCTGTGGTTGCTGTCATTACGTCATATATTCGGGTGGCGGGTCAATAGAGCGCAATATTCTGGTTCCGGAAGTAAAAATCCCATTCATTTTTTTCATAGAAATTGATTTTCAATGCTAATTTATAAACCTTAAAAGACAGGCCTACCATGAGCTTCGAGGTTGTTTAGCGATGGTATATGCTTCCGTTGAAGCTATCCGTCTGCATTATTTCAACTTCGTTGTTTAAAAAGCGTAATTAATAGCAGAAGTCCTGTTGAACAACTACATTACCCATGGTCTAGCACAGAAAGCATCTCAAATAAGAGATCCACGACCAACAAAGCCCACAAAAATAAACCCGGATGAGACTGGCCACTTCAATGACGCACTGTGAATGACACAAACATGTCAGAATCAGAATTAGCTTTATAGCCAAGTATGCTTACATATACAAGGAATTTGTCTTGGTGACATAAGTTTCCAGTGCACAAACAAGACATAAATAAAAAAAATTGATATACGAATGTAAAAATACTAATCTGCTATATACGGATGCAAGGGAATGTAATGCAGAAGAGGTAGGGCTTGTTCTGTTGGATAAATATAAATAGACTAAGCTGTGTATTGCATGAAATTATTGCTCAATGGGACAGTTTTAACTGTTCATGAGATGGATAGCCTGAGGGAAAAAACTGTTCCTGTGACTGATGATTCTGGTGCTCAGTGTTCTGTAGTGCCGGCCAGAGGGCAACAGTTCAAAAGGGTAGTGTGCTGGGTGAGTGGGAGTCCAAAGATATTTTTTCCAGCCCTTTCCTCACTCTGGAAGTGTACAGTTCTTGAAGCAATTATCCACTCTCCCTACACTCTCAAACTACTTATATATTTGTGTATATTGGAATATTTTGCAATAAATAAAGTATATTGTTTCCATACTTCACCGTAAATTAACAGTTGTATATATTTCCATAGTTTTATATTCGATTATGTCATTCGTAATGCTTCATGGGATTGTAGTCCAAGTACACGGAGTCACAGACTCCTGTCTTACCTTTGTCTTTTTGTCCTATTTTCAAATAATTTTGCCTTTAAAATAAAGTCTGTAATGTTGCAATTCACCATGGAGCTGGTTGGTTTGGTTCATGCTTTACAACTCTTTAATGGAGTAGTTTATGAAAAGTCTATGGAAGAAATGAATGGGAAAAATATTTTTGGAACCTAGACAGCTGAAAAAATGGGCAGACACTTTGCACTTTATATACAAGCCCATGAATGAAGTAAGTCCAAAATCCATTCATACAACAGTTGTTTTGGATCATTGTCCTGCTGTAAGACCCAATCAGGACCCATTGTAAGCTCTCTGGCAGAGGCAGCCAGGTTTTGGTTTTTTATCTGTTGGTATTTGATAGTCCATAATGCAATTTATCTGAACAAGATGTCAAGGTCCTCTGGCATAAAAACAGCACCACAACATTAAAGATCCATTACCACATTTAGACGTGTGCATTGGGTACTTCACCATCTCTGGTGTTTACTGCCAAAATGCTCTTTTTTTTGTTTCATGTGACCACAGAACCCAGTCCCATTTGAAGTTCCAGTAGTGTCTAGCAAACTGAAGATGCTTGAGTTTGTTGTTGGATGAGAGCAGAGGCTTTTTTCTTGAAACCCTCCCAAACAACTTGTGATGTAGGTGATGTTGGATATTTTTTTTAAACTTTCTGAGCCCAAGACCCAATTAATTTCTGCAATTCTCCAGCTGTGATCCTTGGAGATTCTTTGGCCACTTGAACCATCCTCCTCACTGAGCATGGAGACGAAATAGACACACATCCTATTCCAGGCCAATTCATAAGAACTTCAGTTGATTGGAACTTCTTAAATATTGCGTTGATGGTGGAAATGGGTTTTCAATGCTTTGGCTATTTTCTTATTGCCACTTCCCATTTTGTGAAGCTCAACAACCTTTCGCAGCACATCAGAACTATACTCTTTAGTCTAACCACTGTGATTGATGATTAAGGGAATTTGGCCTGTGTGTTACCTCATATTTATACCCCTGTGAAACAGGAAGTCATGGCTGAACAATTTCATGTTCCTTCTCACCCAGGTGCACTAAACATTTTTTAAATATTAATAAAAAAAAATTCACAGCCTTTTTTGCTCATATTTAACAAGGGTGCCAATATATTTGGCCACCGCATAGGCTACCTAAAGAACGTACTATTTTCCCGGCTGAGAAGTGCCTCCATATCAAATACAGTACATACTCAAATGTATGTGATTTCACACAACAGGTTACAGAAAAATCCCAAGGTCTTCCATTGGTTGTAAAAACATACAGCCCTGCACCAAGCTCACGCCATTGGTCGAGCCAATGTTGCTGCGTTGATGTGGGCAGGACACTCAAACAAACAGAGGAATGTTTTGATAATGCCACAGAGTTACACTTGTAGGTGAAATCAACCTAAAAAATTACTTGCATTTAACGAGAAAGACATTTAATGTTACATGAATGGTGATACATTTAAGGCATTAGTCTCAGTACTTACACATTAGGGTGCTGAAGGCCACCACTCCCAGAAGGCCCTGCAGGAAGATGCCAAAGGATTCCATGAAGTCCCCGTTGGAGCATCCAAGGGTATCAGCATCAGTGGGTGAAGAGTTGGAGGATGCTGACGGCAGCGGACCCCGGGACAACACACTGACCCCACCACCCGCCATTGCCCAACAGTTTAGTCGATCACTCACGGGTTCTTTAAAACGATCTGCCCCCAAAATGATAAGCAGTGATGGCGACCGATAGCACAATGACACAGCTACCGTAAGCACATAATGAATTCCCTCTCTCCGCTCCTACTGAAAGATCACGAGCCTCCAATCACGCCGAAATATTATAATATATCATATTGAAACTCAATGGAAGGGGCCATTCAGTTGTTAGCTACCTAATATCAGTCAGCAGGTTGTGCACAAGCATCCTCCTTAGCATCGAGCAACCATGCTCTAGACTGAGATGTCTAGTTTGCTGTTAATGCACTTTATACTAACCAACGCACGTTGTCTTATCGGAAGGATCAATAATAGACCGGGTTTTGTTTGCAGGTAGAAAGCAATACAGTAGAATTACGGTTAAACTAAAGCAGGAAGATAGTCTTCACATCTACATCAGCAGCTACTGCTAGGGAAGTCAAGAGATGTTAAAACTTCCAGTTAAGAAATTCACATGGATACAATTATAAGCTGATCTGACATTTGCTGCCGTTTTTAAAGCTATTTTAAGAGTTCTGCTAGCAAACACAGCTTGTAAACAAATCCTACCGACGCCTTTTACAAGAGAAGAGTTTGCTTGGAACCAGTATATATATTAATCTGCGTCCGGGCTTGTCACATACGTATCTGAAGCGACATATTATCCATATAAAAGGCAGGACTCTTTCATGGACACCATATACACTCATTTACGCGACGTTCGTACTGCGTCGTCACTGTGTCATGTATTACTAGAGCATCATGGGATATGTAGTTAGTTCCAATACTCTAATTTGATTGGACGATCGACGTACCAGTAGTACTAATATGTCAGAATTAGCCTATATTAAAGCACACGAACGGTGCGATTTTAGCCGTAAAGAACGGACCGGTTTTGCAATTTCTTATTTCTTTATCTCTTTTTCACTTAAGAGCGAAGGCTGGAAGCTTTTTAGCACCAAAATAAAAATACATAAATTCATGCATAGATGTGTAATTAATGCGTTATCTATCAATTTTATCATTATATTGCAGCCAAATACAGTGATGGGAAATGTAGTTTTGTCGCAAACGCTTGTCGCTGCATTAACCAGCTAAATGAGTCTTATTTTCTGTCATTCTTAATTAATAGAACAAAAATGCATGCAAAATAAACTGCACAGTCAAAATCAAAATGAAAACTGAAATATTACTAATAACAAAAATGTGCATGCCCCCATCGCAGAGTCATGGCTAGAAGAAAATCCAGAGTTTCCCACTCATAATTTGACTTTGTGGTGTCATTCATGTGGACTTAACTCATAATAACTACCTTATTGACTAGTAGGGGGCTTATTTGGTAAAAATGTGTTTCAGGATTTTTACAGTGCAGTTTATTTGGTATGCATTTTTTGTACTGTTATTGGAAAATAATGATAAAACTTGAACCAAAATAAGTGTAATTTAGCTGGTTTATACAGCGACAAATGTTTGCAACAAAGTTTTCCACCATTTTTTTCTCTCCCCAATTTGGAATGCCCAATTCCCAATGTGCTCTAAGACATTGTGGTTGCGTAGTGACCCACCTCAATCTGAGTGGCGGAGAATGAATCTCAGTTGCCTCTGAGTCTAAGACCATCAATTCATGCATCTTATCACGTGGCATGTTGAGGCATCCACGCACAACTCACTACTCGCCCCACGAGAGCCAGAACCACACTATAGCGACCACAAGGAGGTTAATCCAATGTGACTCTTCCCACCCCAGCAACCGGGCCAATTGGTTGCTTAGGAAGCCTGATTGGAGTCACTTAGCATGTACATTTTCCATCATTAAGTGTGAGTGCACAAGAATGATAAAATAAGTAGATAAAGTATTAATTACGATGTGTGGCTTTGCTCTTCATTTTGATGCATTGGTATGTGAAAAAGAGAGAAAGAAATATGAAATTGCAAAACAGCTTGGATCTTTCCTACTAAACTCACTTGAATGTAAATCACACCATATTTACGATTAACAACCTCATATATATATATATATATATATATATATATATATATATATATATATATATATATATATATATATAATAATCACACACATTTATACTTCCACCTCTCAAGTCTATTCAATCTAGAGGGTGTCTAATATAATCGATGCAAAATCTCAAATTGCATCAGACACACCCTTGAATCTCTAGATGCAGACTTGACATTTTTTAGAATCCTAGCCCACACTCCCTCCTCGAATACCAAGTCTAAATCTCTGTCCCATAATCTCTTGAGAGAAGTTGAATCTCCATCCCCCAGACTCTGAATAAGCAGGGAGTAATACACTGATGCCTTATGACCTTTTCCAAAAGCAGTAATCACCACTTCTAGAGAATCGACCCCTTTAGGGGGGTGTATGCTACTCCCAAAAATAGTACAGAGCAGGTGGCGCAGCTGTAAGTACCTAAAGTACTTCATCCTGAAATGTTGGACCAAATGATCTCAACACTCTCATATAGGTCGCAAAGTGTATTAACCTCCCTAACAATCCAGTCTGACCAGCAGAAAGGGGACTTATTAATAAGTAATTTTGGGTTTAGCCATATGCTCGAGGCAACATTTAAATAAATATCCAAATTAAACACTCTGGACACTTATTTCCATACCGCGTGCAAATGCGAAACAACGGGGTGTAACTTAACTTCTCCGATTAATTTGATAGAAAGGCATTGCAATGGCAAAATGGGGGCAAGAACTTCCTGTTGAACACAAAACCAGGGAGGGACTCAGGTGGAAGCAACCAATGAGGCAAATGTCTGAGACTGAATACATAATAATAAAACAAAATCTTGGGTAAGCCTAGCCCACCTTTGTCAATCGGCTTAAAAAATATAAATATAAAAATATAACTTAAAAAATATAATCTAGGACGCTTACCATTCCAAATAAAGGACTTCGCTATGCTATCAAATTGCTTGAAATAAGGGAGGGGGACATACAGGGAGAGATTGGAAGAGGTAGTTAAATTTGTGAATTCAATTAATTTTAATAACATTAACCTTCCCAATCATAGATAAATGTAATGAAGCCCACCTTTTTATTAAGTGGTCAGAACTGACTCAATTCCGACAATTAGACAAATTTGAAAAAATCTGACAAATTTGCTGGGAATAAAATGCCCAAATACTTAATGCCCTTTTTGGGCCACTGGAAGGCACCTGGCAGGAAAGCCATTACCGGGCAGTACGCTGTCAGAGACAAAGCTTCAGATTTAGACCAATTGACTCTGTATCCTGAGAACTTAGAAAAGGAATTAATTATTCTATGGAGGCAAGGCATAGATCTAATGGGGTTGGTGATGAATAAAAAAATAATATCTGCGTAAAGCAAAAGCTTATGCACCACACCTCTTGCCACCACCCCTGGAAAATCATCTTCCCTTCTTAATGCGGTTTCTAATGTTTCCAGGGCAAGACAGAAGAATAATGGGTAAAGAGGGCAACCCTGCCGGGTGCCCCTATCAAGAGTAAAATAATCGGAAATGAATTTGTTTGTACCGCCACTACAGGCTGTCTACAAAGTAACCTAATCCATCCAATAAAAGTATTCCCCAACCCGTATATTTCCAAAATCTTAAAAAGATAATCCCATTCTACCATATCAAACGACTTTTCGGTGTCAAGTGAGATGGCCGCGACCGGAGTCTGATCATTCGCCACTGAACACATTGTATTGATGAAACGCCTAATGTTATCAGAAGAGCTGTGGGCCTGAATAAATCTTAACTTAATCGGTTAGCCAGAATTTTTGACAATATTTTTACATCGAGCTGGATCAGGGAAATTGGACGGTTACTCTTACACTCACTTGGATCTTTGTCCTTTTTAATAATCAGACTTATCCGGGCTTGAGTCATGGTTGGCGTAAGCTTTCCAATCTTTAATGATTCTGTATAAACTTCTAACAAAAGTGGAGCTATTTCTGTAGCATAAGATCTGAAATATAAAACTCAGCGGCAAAGCCATCTTGCCTGTTGACAAGGCCTTAATTACTTCGCCAAGCTCCTCCAAGCTTATCGCAGAATAAAGACAATATTTTTGCTCAGTCGTCAGTTTAGGAAGTTCTAATAGTTCCACAAAGTTTCTTTGTCTCTTCATCAGTAGACAAAGACGTGGAACTATAGAGATCAAGATAGAATTATTTAAAAGCATTATTAATATCAATGGCTGTGGTAAATATTTAATCACCAGCAGATTTCACTGAGGGAATGGTAGAAAAACTCTCTCTGTTTTATATATCTAGGCAAAAGCTTCCTTGCTTTGTCCTATGAAAATATGTCTGTCTTGCCCAGAATAGCCAAAACTCCACCTTCTGTGACAAAATAGTATTATATCTGTATTTTAATCAGGCCAATTCTCTAAAGCCATCATACGACATTTGGCGCTTCAACTCTCACTCTGCACTTTTAATATTCCCTTCCAAATCCACAAGTTCTCGTGCTTTGGATTTTTTGATGAATTAGGCATACTGTATGATCCGACCCCTAAGAACCGCCTAAAGTGCCTACCAAGCCATGCCCACAGAGGATACTGAGGACCAGTTGGTCTCCATGTAAACATTGATTTCAGCCTTTAGCATTTGTTGGAATTCAGGATTTTGCAAAAGGGATACATTAAAGTGCCAACTATATGATTTATTTTTCTCTGTTTGTGGCAACACCTCTAAACTCACCAGGATGTGATCTGAGACTAAAATGTTTCCAATTGAACAAACAAAACAACAGATGAAATGAGGGGCTAAGATATATATTTGAAAAAAAAAAATATTCTAGAATAAATCTTATGGATTGATAAAAAAATGTGTAGTCCCTACCAGATAGGATCAAAAGTCTCCAGATATCTGTAAGACCATGATTTTTACAAATCCGGTGAAGCTTCATTGTTGCTCTAGGGGGCTTACGCACTTTGGCTTTACTGAGAACTGAGTCCATAAAAAAATTTAAGTCTCCTCCCAATATTATATCATGAGCATCCCTTCAAAATCTATATCATCAACGTTAGATGTGTAAATATGATCCATAATCAACCTATGCCCCTGACTTTTCTGCTAAAACAATAATGACTCTGTTTGAGACTGTAGATTGAATTGTAGATGCTAACTTATCAATGTAATGACTCCCCTGCCCTTACTTGAGCCAGCAATGAAGAAAACATGTCCATCCCATATCTTCCCAAATTTTTCAGCTTCCTGTGGTGAAAGATGTTGTAAAAGGGATATAAGGGAAAGGAGGTGGTGAGAACTAGCTTGACAATATAAATAGTAGTTTTAATGGAAAACTTAAAAGACACAAACATCAACACACGTCGGTCAGCTGCCCATAAACGATCTCTCTCTGTCGCACCACCATCCGCAGTTGGCCTTTATCCCTCTCTGAGACTTAATTAGCCTGATAAGGGACCGAGTGTGCAGAATCACCACCAAGGCCCGCCCTTCACCCTGTCACAGATGTGTTTCTTGTAGAAACACCATATCATATTTCTTATGTTTAAGAAAATAAATAACCTTCCTTCTTTTTATGGGGTGCTCCAATCCATTCAAATTCCACGTGGAGAGAGACAATCCACTCATATTAACTTTGAGAAAAAAAGATTGTGTCAAAAATAAAATTATAACGACCACATTCTGGCATTAGTGCAACAGTCAAACCCCGAACTTCCCACAGAACCAAAAAAACAGAAAAAAGAAAAACGTGCATTAATCCCGTGCATGACAGCTCCAACCGGCGTCCATCCCTCTAAACTCAAACAGTCCATGTACACCTATGAGAGGCCCACGTGACAACTTTGCTATCGGATTGTTCAAGTTTGGTGCTTCTATACAAATTTTGTGAGACAGAATTACACAACAGAAAATAATCTTTAAAACAAACTCTAACCAATAGGAGGCATAAGCACAAAGAACATGTAGATTCATCCACTTAACTGATCCGAAGGTGTGTTTCTCCACAAAAAAACTCCATCCGCTAGGCAGAACCAGCACAAAAAGAAACAAAAAAGACGCACAGTTTCAGACAGACACGTGAATGTTCAGCGAGTCAGGCTCACTTGGCTGTTACATGAGTGTAACAAATGCCCTAATCACTCTAAATATTTGCAAGAAATATACAACAAAACAAACTCCATCCAATAGGAGGCATAAGCACAAAGAATGTGCAGATTCATCCACAAACTGTCCCGAAGGAGAGTTATTCCACAAAACAAACTCTAGCCACTAGCCGCTCAGTATCCTCGGACAGTCAATTGAATGTTCAGTGAGTCAGGCCCACTCGGCTGCATCGAGAGCATCACACAATGACTTACTCATTCCATTGACTTTATGAAGGACATCGTTTGCTGTGGGCATGTAAATATTTTGCAGCCATCCTTAGTATCTATTCTCAATTTGGCCGGGAACATCAGTGCAAAAGCAACCTTCCGTTGATGTAAGAGTTTCTTGCATTCCTTGAATCCATCACGTGTCTCTCGTCGAACATGCAAAGTCCGGGAACAAGAAAATGCTAGGATTCTCCCAAGAAAACCTTCCTTTACTCCTCGCCTCACGTAACATGAGATTTTTATCGGATGATCTCAGAAATTTGGCCAGAATTGATCGGGGCTTGTCTCCCTCCGTGGATCTCCGTGCCAGAACTCTGTGAGCTCATTCAATTTGCAGCTTATGGCCTGTCATGTCGAGCAGACTCGTGAAGAGCTCGTCTAGGAATTTCACCATATTTCGGCCTTCTTTGTCCTCAGGAATTCCAACAATTCGGTAGTTATTTTGCCAGTTATGATTGTCAAGGTCTTCCAACTTTTCCCAAACGCACTCCTAGTCTGTCTTGGTCGCTAGCAGGTTAGCAGCTAATTCCCTCTCCGATGATGCCAGATAATAAATCAGTTTCTCAACATCCGCTACTCTTGTAACCAACTCATTGAATTATGTCTCCATGGCAGTGATTGATCGATGTATTACAGCAAGATTCTCAAAGTCAACAACGACATTCGTCAGCATTAGCGACATGTTCGACATTTGATGCTTAATCTTTTTCACCTCACTAGCCAAATTGAGTCCCGGGCTTGAGGCCTCCTGCTCAGGGGCTTCAGCACGTAAGTGTCTTTTAATTTTTTTAATTCTTTGACATATTGTCTTCATAGAACTGTTATGGAACAGGGTGTATTGAATCTCACCTGATTAAAACTAGCAAAGTGCGCTGAGATCTCAGTTCACGCATCCAAACCTTGCATGGAGCCATGCAACCCCTCCAACTCTTTTTTTTTAAATTCTGTTAAATGTTTAAGTTCAAGATCTATAACAGTCCTTCTCTGTAGTCATCAATTTTGAGGTAAAATAGGGTAGTAAATTAGACAATAATAGTATTATTGGAAACAAATAGTATACTTTTACTGAACGTGGCATTACACAAAATTGTTTAAAAAACAAAATATTTTGAGTCAGGGATTGAGGTGTATTTGTGAATGTTAGAATAAAGTACAGGGTTGTAATTGGAAAAACACTAAAATGACCTAAATATGACTGTCCATTGTCTTAAAAGGCCTATTCTAACTCAGAGCACCAATACAGTACATCAAATCAAATACATTGTTTTATTTCCAAAGGCCCCACCAAGATTCTTTAAACTCACACGAAGAAAAGAAAAACCCAAAAGGCAAACTTTTGTTAAATTTATTTTCTTTTAAATAAAAATGTTCACCAACATATAATTCAAAGGAAAGCAACATTAATTCAACAAACGAATCAATTGGATGACCAACGGGATATAAACAAAACAGAACATGGCTAGATGAGGATTCAAAAAACATCTTTCACATTTCCAGCACAAATGCTTACAGAAGGAGCAAGGGAAAAGGATGTTACATAAAGGGAGACAGTTGCATATCTCATTATCAATTCAAATTCAATCCATATATGACAAATCATATGATTCCATCTGAATGTTGAGGGGCATAGATTTGCAATGCAAAGACCCATTCAGTTTCTTATAATGTCCAGTTATCAAAAACAGAGGCCCCTGTAATTATTTAATCCAATATATGCATTTAAACACAATGTTGTATTCTACTTGATATTAAAAATATCACTTTTACAAGCGGACACATTTTTAAGTGTACCAAAACACTTTTCGATTTGGTGTTGATAGACCCTGGATTTGCCACCATTTATATTATCCTTATTACAGTGACATAACCTGAAATAATTGTGTGCTTATGTCTTAACCATAACACCTCATCGTTTTTTTTGTATTACTCTGCACTTCTATTCAGTAATGCATTAATAGGATAAGCAAGTGTTAGTTTACAGTATTTACAATGGCAGCATCAGGCATATCATGCATGTAAAAACCTTTGCATTGTTTATTCCCAAGCTATTATAGAAAACCAAACCGAAATGGGAGCATTAAACAGTCCCATTAACATCTGATTATTTACAGTATTTACATTTAAACTTTTTGCATACCACTTACAGTACATGGGCAATTTTTTTTTTGTGTGTGCTTAAGTTCATTGCATTGTCATCTGCTCTACAGTAAATGAAGGTTTTAAAAACAGTTGAAGAGCTTTGCTTATTCTTGCAGAGACTGAATTGACCAGTTCCTTTATCCCAGGTTTAAAATAACCCTGAGCTGAACAATTCTCTTAAAGAAAGATCACACAATTAAACAGTAGTCTAGAACTAGGCTTAATTTGAGATGTAGAGCCCATTTGTAAACATACCAGATTCACCCTGTTGAAAAATGCCCCTCCAGTAGTCAATCTCGACCGTGCCTGCTGTGTAGAAAAACTAATGGTAAGGGAGGCCTCTAAAGCGCTAAGTAAATTTTAAGGTTCTGTTGTCCATAGAGGAAAAGATCTCAAACATTAGGAAAGTCACCCAAAATGTCATAGTCCAACTCCTCTCTACAGAATGTCAGCCTAAGTTTGCAAATTGTTGGTAAAATGCCAGCTTGACCCTCTCAATGTGATGGCATAACTTGATGGCAGGCCCAAGCTTCAGGTCCATACACTCCTGTACAGTGGGAAGATTCAATAGAAGTAGGGCCTGACCGTCAATTTCCTGGAAGGTAAACAGTAACAGTTACAGATAGTGGGTGCTTACATTTCCTGTATAGGGATGCACAAATTTGAATATTGGTATCGGGTCAGATACTGTGCTTAAGTACTCATATAATGTTCATTCGTCACACTTATAACTTTCATGGCATAAATGTTGCTACACAAAGAACAGGGTACCCTTACTTTTTGACCAAACAATTGCAATTACTTTTCCATTACTTTTTCATTCATTTGTGATTCATGGATAAATATGGTTTTTGATTCATATGGTTTAACAGATTCATTAAGAAAAAGAAAAAAACAAATCAAAATAACAATTTACTCACAAATTGGACATCAATATTTCTTGTGAGCAATTTTTACTCAAGAGAAATTCACAAGAGCAATATCAAGCTGATTACATATTTTACAGTGCAGCATAACTACAAAAAATATATACATTCACTATATACATTTCCATTACTTTTCCAGGCCTGGAAAACAATATTAAAATTCCCTGATATTTTCAGGTTGATCCCTTAAAAACATACCCGTGCATCCCTCCCAATGATAAACAGGTGTACGCTCCTAAATAGGCAGTAATAAGCATGTGAGCCCTTTTGTCAGAAAATCGCTGTAAAAACTGATTCCCAAAAGATTTATTAAAGTCTATGTAATGTAATTGAATGTGTGTGTTCAATTACCTGATCAATGAAGATGCGTGCCAGTGGAGCACAATCGGTGCTCCTTATGAAGCGCACAACATCAGTGACACTCCATTCCAGTGGACTGCTGTCCAAGGAAAGCTTCTGAGGAACTTCAACACGAGGACTCTTCAAAAGAGGCAAGGGAAAACCGTCAGTATTTCATATTGGCTAAAAAAAAACTGAAAAACACTAACTATATTGGAGGTTGTCTAAATTAGTGATGCCCAACCAGGGGTACACACACCCCAGGGGCTTGTAGGCAGGTTCCAGGGGGTAGATGAAAATAATTGTATTTTGCTATATTGAACTTATAAAACAAAACGTATGACTTAAAATAATCAAAGATTAGGGCTCGGTAAAAATATAGATTTTCTGATTAATAGCAGTCTTCATTTAAACTATTGATATCCATTCTTAAAGTCCCAAGATTTTGTATGAGAAGTTCAACACCGAGATCCTATCATGTTTGATAAAAGTTTAGTTTGACTTGTTCCGTGTAATGTGTGTCCAAAGACGAGATCCACGCAATATATTTTATTATTGATCATGTGTCTTTTAACCACGTTCCACCCCACGTCCACATGAGTGGACATTGTATTTTTGTTTTTCGCTATAAGCAAATATAGCGTACATTTCATTTAAACCAACTGATCTCAGTTCAGGAGACTCTGTGCTGCAAGTAAAGGATTTAAACTTTTGACGTATGGAGTCATGTGACCAAACAACATGGTTTCGATCACTGCGAAGTTTGTCTTTGGGAGAAACACCAACAGAACTACATCTGGTATGAAACCTAATTAAGTTTTCAAATTTAAAACCAGTCTCTAGTTTCATCCTATATGCCATTTTTAAATTACATCGATTTATCACGAAAAGGCATGCAACACAATGACTATGTACTTGGACTAAATGCTCATTTTAATTTAAAATATCTATATTTCACAGTGCGTTATCACATTGATAATCAATGGATGCATCCAAAAGCTGGAAAATGTTGACATCACAAAGTGAATTTTAAAACTCTTGAATATGAATTAGGTTTTATTAAGATAATGCCAAGTAATCTTTTGCTGTTTTGATAAACTTGATTGGATCAGTAAATCTTTGCCAGAATGACTGATTTGTTTTCACCTACAATTAGTTCCAGGTTCTAATCTGCACAAATAAAAAGTTACATCCGTACGTTAGTGGATTATATTACGAGCAGGGCGACATCTGTTTTTCATTTTGCTTTGCAAGTCGAGTGCGCGTCTGGATGCATGAGAGAACATCCCTGTCTGCTGTCCCCAACAAATGAGAACATCCCCAACGACACAGATAACGGTCATCATAACGTTAAAAATAACAAACTCCCGAGCTGGATCGCCACTTATTATAACACCGTATGAGAAATGAAAATTCCTGCTCAAGAACTTGACATTTTTTTCTGCATGAGACACTTACCTGGCCCTACCATTATAAATATAAAATGGTTAATATATGATATTTAGCTTTTGTTACGTGAGCCATACTGATAGCATAGTGTGCTTATGGCAAAAAAGGTGGGAAAACACTGGTCTACCAAAAAAAAAAGAAAAGAAAAAGAATTTAATAATAATAAGTGAAATGTTCCAGGCTGAACAGCATGAAGCCTCATAAGTGAATGATCTGAAATGCACTGCATAGGCAGCAGCTCTTAATAGTCACTCATGTGCGCAAAACAATTAACGCTCCTCACCTGAAGAGCATAAGAGACTCAACACTCAAAGATGAGTCTGGCGTAAGCACATATTGCTAGCAAACAAAAAAACTGTGATACTGCCTTAGAATTTGTCCAAAACAAGGTATCTTAGAAGGGAGCATAACTTTGCTGCTCACTGTTTGAAATATTAAATGTAGGTTACCTTGGGTGAAGGAGGTCTGTTCTCATCATCTGAGCAAGAAGGTGAGCGAGCTTTGCGTCGTTTGCGTGTGGGACGTGGCGTTTCGGGAGGAGAGGGAGGCTGTGACTTCTTCTCAGAGTATTCAGAGTCATCCATCAGCTCGTCCTGCAGCTCAGAGCCTGTGTCCTCACTCAGAGAGTCATCCTCATCCAGATCTTCCTCATCACCACTGCCCTACGAGGCCAAACAGCAGTCAGTGATATTAGACCATTTGTAAATCAAGGAATATGAAGTCTGATGCTCCTTCTGGTTTACATTGCAATTTTGACAAGACCTCAAGTCATCTTAATTACCTTTTTGCACACATATACACACACATACATATATACACATATATATATATATACACACATATATACACACTCACCGGCCACTTTACTAGGTACACCTGTTCACCTACTTATTCATGCGATTATCTAATCATCCAATTGTGTGGCAACAGTGCAATACATAAAAATCATTCAGATATGGGTCTGGAGCTTCAGTTAATGTTCACATCAACCATCAGAATGGGGAAAAATGTTATCTTTGGTATGATTGTTGGTGCCAATTTTGCAAAGAAAAATCAGTCAAAACTGATTTGCTGTTTGTTCATGCAGCACGAGCCTGTCATGTGGAACAAGCACATGTAAAGAGCTTTCACTCTTTTTCTCTGTTTCATTCGTCTGAAAACTATTTGCAAGAATAATGTCATCTGTGAGAATGCTGCAAATGATCTCCAATCATCTCAGGAGGTGCTGTTTTTGTCTAGTTTGCTTTATTTCCACTCGGTTGGAATGCATTGTGAATGCAACTCTGCAGGTTCAGTTATATATATATATATATATATATATATATATATATATATATATATATATATATATATATATATATATATATATATATATATATATCTCTTTGTATTAAACAAACAAAGATGAAAGCGATTCAATCATAAAGGAATCCAAGACACGTTCACCTTGAACCTAAAATTTTGTTCTATTTTTTTTCTTTAGGCAGCATTAACTGCATTACCAAAACGCTAAACAAACACAAATTCAACAAGAACACATATTTGGCAGCAATATTTTGGGAACACAAGGGAATTTATTAGGCTTATTTATTTTGATTATTATTGTTTTTACATTGATATTCGTCTTCAGTTCCTTATGGATGCATTAATTTCAGGGTTCCTAAACCTTTTCACCAATAACTTTTCAAGATTTGTCTGGTCATTAGATAAATGGTTATGGATTTATAAATAATTTATAGAGACCACACTCACAATATTCAATTTCAAGGTAATTAAATGTTTACAAGCATTTTTGTTGCAAAATTTAATCACTTTTAAGATTTATCTAATTTCTATCACTTTTTCAGTTCCGGAAATCTCCATTTTAAAATTCCCTGATATTTCCAGGATTCATGTGCTGAATTTGAATATCAATTACATTTAAAATTAGATTTCTCTGACTGCAAATGTGTTGCCAGCTTGTGGATTTCACATTCTAATGACACCATTGAAACAGATAGATGGTGTTTCTGGTGATCAGTTATTTTTCTCAACAGCTCCTTATAGGTTACCTGTGGGGAGCCTGCCGGAGTGTTGTCGACTGAGGCAGAAGAACGTCTCTTCTTGTGGACGAAGAGCTGCTTCCTCCTCTTCCTCCTCCTGCCTCGTCTCTTTACACCACCCTCCAAGTTGGAGTGTCCACCAGGAGGTCGGCCCACACGCCTGCTCTTCTTCTTCCCATAGTAATACGCTAAAAACAGGATAAGTTTACAGATCAACTTAAAAAAACAGAAAGGGCGAGCATATAATAATCAACATGACGTGATTTAAATGTTTCATATGGTTGAATCTCATGAAACATATCCAGTTGACATTTCACCCGCAAATCAAATGAAAATAATATTAAATTAAATTTTGATATATATATATATATATATATATATATATATACACTACTGTTCAAAAGTTTGGGGTCACCCAAACAATTTTGTGTTTTCCTGAAAAGTCACACTTATTCACCACCATACGTTGTGAAATGAATAGAAAATAGAGTCAAGACATTGACAAGGTTAGAAATAATGATTTGTATTTGAAATAAGATTTTTTTTACATCAAACTTTGCTTTCGTCAAAGAATCCTCCATTTGCAGCAATTAAAGCATTGCAGACCTTTGGCATTCTAGCTGTTAATTTGTTGAGGTAATCTGGAGAAATTGCACCCCACGCTTCCAGAAGCAGCTCCCACAAGTTGGATTGGTTGGATGGGCACTTCTTGCGTACCATACGGTCAAGCTGCTCCCACAACAGCTCAATGGGGTTCAGATCTGGTGACTGCGCTGGCCACTCCATTACCGATAGAATACCAGCTGCCTGCTTCTGCTCTAAATAGTTCTTGCACAATTTGGAGGTGTGTTTAGGGTCATTGTCCTGTTGTAGGATGAAATTGGCTCCAATCAAGCGCTGTCCACTGGGTATGGCATGGCGTTGCAAAATGGAGTGATAGCCTTCCTTATTCAGAATCCCTTTTACCCTGTACAAATCTCCCACCTTACCAGCACCAAAGCAACCCCAGACCATTATATTACCTCCACCATGCTTAACAGATGGCGTCAGGCATTCTTCCAGCATCTTTTCATTTGTTCTGCGTCTCACAAACGTTCTTCTTTGTGATCCAAACACCTCAAACTTGGATTCATCTGTCCACAACACTTTTTTCCAGTCTTCCTCTGTCCAATGTCTGTGTTCTTTTGCCCATCTTAATCTTTTTCTTTTATTGGCCAGTCTCAGATATGGCTTTTTCTTTGCCACTCTGCCCTGAAGCCCAGAATCCCGCAGCCGCCTCTTCACTGTACATGTTGACACTGGTGTTTTGCGGGTACTATTTAATGAAGATGCCAGTTGGGGACCTGTGAGGCGTCTGTTTCTCAAACTAGAGACTCTAATGTACTTATCTTCTTGCTCAGTTGTGCAACGCGGCCTCCCACTTCTTTTTCTACTCTGGTTAGAGCCTGTTTGTGCTGTCCTCTGAAGGGAGTAGTACACACCGTTGTAGGAAATCTTCAATTTCTTAGCAATGTCTCGCATGGAATAGCCTTCATTTCTAAGGACAAGAATAGACTGTCGAGTTTCAGATGAAAGTTCTCTTTTTCTGGCCATTTTGAGCGTTTAATTGACCCCACAAATGTGATGCTCCAGAAACTCAATCTGCTCAAAGGAAGGTCAGTTTTGTAGCTTCTGTAACGACCTAAACTGTTTTCAGATGTGTGAACATGATTGCACAAGGGTTTTCTAATCATCAATTAGCCTTCTGAGCCAATGAGCAAACACATTGTACCATTAGAACACTGGAGTGATAGTTGCTGGAAATGGGCCTCTATACACCTATGTACATATTGCACCAAAAACCAGAAATTTGCAGCTAGAATAGTCATTTACCACATTAGCAATGTATAGAGTGTATTTCTTCAAAGTTAAGACTAGTTTAAAGTTGTCTTCATTGAAAAGTACAGTGCTTTTCCTTCAAAAATAAGGACATTTCAATGTGACCCCAAACTTTTGAACGGTAGTGTATATATATATATATATATATATATATATATATATATATTCATTCACACACACACACACAGTCAAAAGTTTTGAAACACTTGACTGAAATGTTTCTCGTTACATTAAAAATCGTTTGATCAGAATACATATGCTTAAATGTTTGAAATTTGTTTTGTAGACAAAAACATAATTCTGCCACCATATAAAATTTATTTAATTGTAAAACTAAAATGTAATAATAAAAATATATTTATTTATTTTTGAAATTGATGACTTGGACCAAATAATAAAGAAAAGCAGCCAATAAGTACACAACAGAGATGGGAACTCCTTCAATACTGTTTAAAAAGCATCCCAGGTTGATACCTCAAGAAGTTGGTTGAGAAAATGTCGAGAGTACATGTCTGCAAATTCTAGGCAAAGGGTGACTACTTTAAAGATGCTAAAATATAACAGTTTTGATTTATTTTGGATTTTGTTTAGTCACAACAGAATTCCCATAGTTCCATGTTATTCAATAGTTTAGAGTACTTTACTATTATTTAAAATGTGAAAAAAAAAAAAAAATTATATAGATATATATAATAAAGAATGAGTAAGTTTTTCAAAACTTTTGACCGGTAGTGGAGATGGAGATAGAGAGATATATATATATATATATATATTAGAGCTGTCAAAATTAACACACTGCATGCGACTAAATGAAAAAGAGTACATTTTTATTAATCGCGAATACAGCATAAACACTGCTTGGAATGGCGGAAACTTTGCGATGCGTCTACCCAGAGTCATTACACTGATGCATACACCACAAACACTGATTAATATTGTAGAGGATGAGAGTTTAATAGATTTAATGGCCATTGCAATGAAAATGCAACCTACATGGTGACTAGTTCTTTCAATTAGTCAAACTCCCAATAAGACATTTTTGGAGATTTACTTGAATTGGTGCTATTTTAGTGCATTTCTATCTTTATATCGTGGAAGGCTGAGTTTGGAAAATGTTAATAAAGCATTATATTGTTATATATTGTTTTGCTTTCTTTCCTTAGAAGAAAATAAATGCATTTTGAAGAAGTATATTTTGAGTCAAATTTCAGCACTTTCAAAATCTGCGATTAATCATGATTAAAAAATGTAATCGACTGACTGCATTAATATACACTGATCAGCCACAACATTAAAACCACTGACAGCTGAATTGAATAACATTATTTATCTCGTTACAATGGCACCTGTCAAGGGGTGGGATATATTAGGCAGCAAGTGAATAGTCAGTTCTCATTTCATGTGTTGGAAGCAGGAGAAATGGGCAAGCGTATGGATCTCAGCAACCTTGACAAGTGTCACATTGTGATGACTAGACGACTGGGTCAGAGTATCTCAAAAACAGCAGATCTTGTGGGGTGTTCCCAGTATGCAGTGGTTAGCTACCAAAAGTGGTCCAAGGAAGGATAACCGTTGAGAGAGAGAAAGATACTGATATATACACACACAAGCAGTGAAAGGGGCTAAAGGCATACTAACTGTATTTGGTTTTGGTGAGCACAGAGCAGTTCTCAGAGCAGCGCTCCAGAACCATTCGTGGCCCGAATAGATTGGGACAGCATTCCAGCTTAATACAGGTCTTCCGACAGAAGTCTGCCACCTGGTCCGCTGTGCGAACTATCTTCACTGTTGCCCTGTAGCTTTTCCCTTTGTACCTGTGAAACACGCGGACTGGTCAGATTAAGCAAGAGGGTACTCTTTATATAAATACTACCAATACACAACTTTATTTAATATAATATAATATTATTAAAATGCAATTATTGTATACATTAATAAAAAACATGCATAAACATCATTTATCAATATACTAAACAACCAAATAATTTGTGTGAGAGAAAAACTAGGTACCTATCTAAACAAAAGGGAGAGTTGTGACAAAGAGAACTGTGTACTGGATAGTATACTCACTTAGCTTTAAGCGTCTCTCCGTGACCCTGCCAGCGGCCCTCCTGGTCCAGTTGCAGCTCTCGCAGAACTCGGCTGGGCTTGTAGGCAGAATTTATCACCAGTGTCAAGACCTGTACGGGCCACGGGTCAACAGGTCAGGATTAGAATCACAGCTGGGGTATTAATAAGGTTTTAAATAGCACATTCATCAAGTCTTTTATTAGAATTGTAAAGGACAGAACAGAATAATTTGCTAAAAGTATTGAAATTCTGTAAAATATTTATTTATGACTCATGTAGGTATCTTACAAGGGGAAAAAAAAACAGCTAACCTCCTTTAGTACCAAAACACAGTTCCCAGGGCCCACACACTGGGGTAGCTCTGCAATACGGCCCTTATTGAGATATGGCCCTGAGAAGCACCGATGGTTAAAATAGATCTTAGGGCAGCAGTATTTCCCATTTGCCTGGCCCACTGGTGGCACACAAACAAGATTAAAATAGTACTGTGTTAGTGAGCATTGAGGCTGTATGACTATGTGTACTTGATTAACCAGAAAGACTATACAAAGTGTTCAGGTGTTCATTTGCCATCAGAATAACAACATTCACCTATCTCAGCCTGATTATTGTTGATCTGTTGTTTAGTAGTGTCAGGTGAGGAGTCTTTGGATGGAACCCGGCTGTGACAAAAGAGATCAATGAGATTCTTTCACAACCAAAACGGCATGCAGAATATTTAAACACGTTTTGTGTCTTACTTACTGCTTCTCTGGCTGAACGACTGCCACCTTTCTCTGTTTCTCAACTGCAAAATAACAAAATCTCTCAACACATGATAAGATATAATCTCTCAAACCAACTCAATGTCAAAAATTAACAAGCACTTTCCACAAATAGGCAGGAATAATTTCCATTATTCAAGCAAAGTCCCAGTATCATTTGAAACCAAATTTGAAGGTCCTAATGTGGACAACATCTAAAGGAACACAAAGTGATTACAGCACATCTGAAATTATGGATAGTGTTGTAACGCTGACCTTTGGGCCTGCAGGGGTACAGAATAGGGTAGCCATTTGTCTCACACCAGCTCACTGGAAAAACATTCATGGAGTCTGTGTGAACTATGATCTCTGGAATGGGTTGCTTCAGACCTGAGCAAAGAGAGGGCGAGATATAGAGTGAGACAAATCCTCATTCCTACTAAACTTCTGTGAAATCTATGGATATAAAAAGTTATAAAACGTTATGCCCCAGTCTTAAAATAGTCCACTAGTGGTCTCGCTGTTTTAATTTAGGGACTCAAGCTCTGTTTCTTCTGAAACCAGACACTGCATAGTTATTTTTGGTCATTTAGAACAGTCATACAGGAAAAACAAAAGAGTGTTGACATCACACCTTCTAAACGAATCCACATGTGTTGACCTTTGACCTTGGTAACAGTTGCTACGTGAATGTTTTCAGGACAGAAAGGGTTAACGGCCTCCAGCATCATAGACTCTTTAATGCATTGATCAGATGGGTCCTATAAGGAAATTCAAGCCAACTTTATACACAAATGAGACATGCATACATAAAATGAACCCATACTGAAATAAACACATTAAAAGGCAGTATTTACTCAAAACAGAAAACATTTAAAAAACATAAAATGGCTGCAGAAAAGTTTTTCTGAACCTAGAGCCAATATTCTTCAATAATCTCAAAAAGGCCAAATATCTATCGGCCTGGTCAATATAATGGGGTATGTATGATTTGTGTGCTAGTGAGCAACACTGGGGGCATGAATTTAAGATATTAGAGTCTTAACAGTTAACATTCACATATGTAAAGAGAATCTCACTGTAGGAAAGCAATGCTGGGGGGCTGCCTCAGCCTCACACTGCTTTAGATAGTCGGCCCAGTCAAAGTCCTGGCCTTGGAACCCTATACAAAGAAACAAACACGTACATAAAAAGGTCAGCAAGTGGATCTGTGTGAAACCATCAGCTGAGTGTCTGCCTCTCTAATATAAATATAGATTACAACATAACAGAAACTCTGCATTAAACAGGATTTTCACAAATGTGAATCACAAATGTAGCCCCAATGGTAACTCAAATGATAAACTAATCAATATATTGAGTGCCAATTAGCAGCTATAAAAATAGTCTGACAATTAGCACTTTGATATCTGATTGTGCAAAGCAACATTAGAAAACAATCAATGGTTTTAAAGGTCACATAGTGTCTATTTCCAACACATTTAAATATAATGTATATTTTACATAACTTGGTGAAAGGAGAATAGAATGTAGATGCTTGAACATCAGAGAAATAATTCATAATTAATCATCTTTCATCTATATGGGTTTATGTTTGGCTAAATCAAAAAGATGCTTTCAAGCCACAATGTCTGTTTCCAGCTGTTAAAATGGGGAGGGATCTATGATGAAATGGCCCAACATCCCACTGGAGGTCTACCGATAGTGGATTTTGCTGATACGATAACTAAGGTGGTGGGAAATGCCGATAATGATTAATCGGCAGATTGTTTTTAAAATCGATTTATAGATTTTTTTTTTTTTTTAAAGTCTTTCATTTCTTTATCTTAGATTTGGTGCGTAATGCAGAACTTTCACTATAAACAAGCCCGTAATTCATCATGGACTCTTAATTTGAAATGGAGACTTGGCTCCGTTAAAATGCTCTATATTTAAATATTTGCCAAATTAAGCATTTTATAGCCTATATATTCACCAGATGAAGGATTATTTATATATATATTTCACCAGATGAGTACTTTATTTACTTTTAAATTTTTAATCGTGAGTACTTGACTTTTATTTAGAAGATGAGACACAATGTATGTGCTGTTGGGGCACATTTTCCAGCGTTCCTGCTCTTTTTCTATTGTCTAGAATATTTTATGCACCCAACCAGTATAATATTTAAGCATAAACACACAAAAGATCATGATGTATATTGTGGTTACTGGATGGTTAATTCCACCTGTCTTTTTTTCCTCAATTCACGCATTCATTTAAAATCAAACTTTTATTTTGGAATTTCAGTGTGTTAAATGACATTAGTTTCTCACATCCAGATAACCAGTTTGCTGCATAGCCCAGTGTAAAAAAAAGAAAAAGATTTAATTAAATAAACATTTAGTCTGTATGTGCTGCACACTTGAGAGTGCTGTCATCTACCACACACACATGCACGCACACACACACACACAGTCAGAGAGAGTGCGTGATGTCCATGATGAGGTGTTTTCAGTGATCGAGCAGCCGGTTTTACATTCATTTTAAAGTGCGCAGAACATGCATATTATATATTTATTTAATTAAACCGCAGCCTTTTGTGGTTCAATAATCAAAATATTGATGAATATTGTCAATGATGAAAGATTTAGATAGAGAAAATCCCAACTAAGTGTCAGTGATTGTTTTTATTTCACCTCTAGAGGTGTTGTTATACTGTAGACTAAGCAGTTCTAATTGTAGAACCCTTCAGCGCTGGCCACAGAGGTACACAGGTAAAAAAAATAACTATCGGCAACTATTGGCATGTTGATTTTTGCAGATAACCGACAGCTCCAAACGCCAAACATCGGCACAGATTAAGTAAAACCAATATATCTGTCTACCTCTACATCCCAAAGGTAGTCATTAGGTCTAATGACTGCTCTGCTGGGCAGTATAACTACAAACATAGTTTCAGGACAAACATTTCAGGAAATGTAGCATCCTTAAGTTGACAACACTGAGTGGTTTTCTCGATACCAGTATAAAGTGAAATGCTGATGGTGGACCATCAAATTCCCAAATCTCAACATCAATGAACCTGTATGCAAAGTTTTACAGAAAGTCAAGTAGTTTTCCTTCTAGGGAATATCAACCTACAGACAGTTCATTACTTGTAGTACAGCATTCCAAGAAGTTGTGAAGCTGGCAAAAGGTGGGGCTACTCCTTACTAGGTCCTTCATATTAATATATTGTTAGGCATTCAGGTTATTTTAATCTCCCCAGTGTAAATCTTTACTAAAAGAGGATATATCTACAGACCTGGAGGTGGACTGAGCTTCACTCCATTCTTTAGACTCCACTGTGTTGCGAAGATACCAGGGCTGTCCCTGTGACAGAGGAAAGAGCGTCCACCCCCCTCTTTCTGTGCCTCCTCTCTCATATCGTCCATCCGCACCAGAAAGAAATGGTCATTAAACACCTGTCACACACACAAAAAGGTAAAGGAGTACAGCACAAATAGCTCAAATAAAAGCAAAGGTCTACAACAAAGGTTTCTTGATCATTCTGAGCTTAGCTATAGGGAATAAACCCTCTCTTTAAAGTGCAATCACACCAAGCACAATGTCCAACCTTCATGTCTGTTAAAGGGATAGTTCACCCAAAAACGAAAATTCTCTCATCATTCATTCACCTTCATGTCATCCCATCTGTGAGAGTTTATTTCTTCTGCTGAACACAAAGATTTTTAGGAGAAAATTTCATCTCTGTATGTCTATACAATGCAACTGAATGGTGACCAGACCTTTCAACCTCAAAGAATCACATAAATGCAGCATAAAATTAATCCATACGATTCCAGTTGTACTTTTGGTGAGAAACAGATCAATATATCAATCCTTTTTTACTATAAATCTCCACTTTCAATTTCAGAATGTAAAAGAATATGAAAAAGGATTTAAATATTGATCTGTTTCTCACCAACAGTATTAAACCACCGAGTCATATGGATTACTTTTATGCTGCATTTATGTGATTTCTGGAGCTTGAAAGTTCTAATCACCATTCACTTGCATTGTATAGACCTACAGAACTGAAATATTCTTCTAAAAATCTTCATTTGTGATCAGCTGAAGAAATAAACTCATACACAAATGGGACGTCATGAGGGTGAGTAAATGACGATAGAATTAAATTTTTTGGGTGAACTATCCCTTTAACACCGACTCGAAGAAACTATTTATTTTGACACTGTGGCGATACTAAGGCCACATTTACACCTTGCATTAACATGCATTTTCAGTGATTGGACCATTATCGGATTGCTCTTGACTGTGTTAAATGACAGGTGTAAATGCAGCCAAGACACATTGTGATCAGATTGTTAGATGAAGACCACCAAATCAACAAAACAAAATGTAGCTTTGGCGGCTGACCTTAACTGTCAAAGTGATGAAAACATTTGAATTATCCAACACAGTTTTTTTACATTTGCTGACTTAATTTTTTAGTTAAGAATTTTTAGTGACCACAGCCTCTGATGTAGTATGCAAGTAGCATTTTCCATTTCGTGCAGGTAACTTTGATCGGCTCTCTATCCAATCACAGTGGAGACGCATTTGAATGCAAGGTGTAAATGCAATCCAGCTAAAGCATATCCAGATACTATTCGCATATGAAAAGCATGTTAATGCAAGGTATAAATAGGGCCTGAAGACTTTTGATTGCAGGGTTTCCAAATGTTTTGACCATGACCTTTCCAGTCCAGATCCGATTTGCAAATGAATCTTTCAGACCGATTTATAAGCCTGTTTGACCAATTAATTGAAAAGAGCTTATTTAAGAGAACAATTTACTAACTAATTGTACATTACTATGGATTCCAAGCATGTTTTACTCCACATAAGAGCAATATCTAGCTATGTGCAGAGCATAAACAAAAATGTATATTCTATAATGTATAACTTTAGAAAACTTTTATAAATTTCCAGGACTTTTCCAGGCATTGAAAATAAAAATTTCAATTACCTGATATTTCTAGTGATCATAAACTATGACTAAATATAGGTAAAAAGTTGTGACAGAATACTAAATTAAAGCTTTTTGTCAAGTTACTTGTTCATAATAATAATAATAATAATAATAATAATACGAGTACAAGGGAAGGAAGTACGATACCTTTGCCACGGTGGCCGGGCTGATGGTGAAGGGAGCTGCTTGGTCTACAGCTTCCAGCTTCATTCCTTCTGTAAAGCAGTGGGGAGTGATTGCTGGTCTGTCCTAAATATAAATAGAATTATATAGACCATCAATATGATGAAATAATTTACAATGGCATTGCTGCTATCAAAACAAGTTGAACTAGTATATATTTTCTGAATTCATACATAAGGGTTCTTTTATGAATTCTACTGTTCTACAATTATACTTTGATATATTGGCTGTGGTCCAAATGGAATACTAAAGCTTACTACTTACCGCATACTGCACAGTATTTACAATAAACTGCCTATTATATGTTAAAACATAGTATGTGAAACAGAACATACTGTATGCAACAAGCAAGCTACATTGTTGTCGCACAACTCCATCACATTGTACATTTGAAATTTACATACACTGTAGCCAAATATATTTAATCTCAGTTTTTCATAATTCCTTACATTTACTCATAGAAAACAATTCATGTACCCTTAGGTCAGTTTAGATTGCTACTTTATTTTAAGAATGTGAAATGTCAGAATAATAGTAGTGAGAATTATTTATTTCAGCTTTTATTTCTTTCATCACATGCCCAGTGGGTCAGAAGTTTACATACACATGTTAGTAATTGGTTGAATTGCCTTTAAATTGTTTAACTTGGATCAAACATTTTGGGTATCCTTCCACAAACTTCTCACAATAACATATTTATTGGGGTCATTGTCCATTTGGAAGACCCACTTGTGATCGAGCTTTAACTTCATGGCTGATGTCTTGAGATGTTGCTTCAATATTTTGTTAAGTGCACCAGTCCCTCCTGCAGCAAAGCACCCCTACGACATGATGCTGCCACCCCCATGCTTCACGGTTGGCATGGTGTTCTTTGGCTTGCAGCCCTCACCCTTTTTCCTCCAAACATAACAATGGTCATTATGGCAAGTTACATTTTTGACCTATCAGATCAGAGGAAATTTCTCCAAAAAGTAAGATCTTTGTCCCCATGTGCACTTGCAAAGAAGCTAATTGGCTAATTGTCTAAAGGCTTGTCATAATTTTCTGGAATTTTCCAAGCTGCTTAAAAGGCACAGTTAACGTAGTGTATGTAAATTTCTGACCCACTGGAATTGTGATATAGTCAATTAAAAGTGAAACAATCTGTATGTAAACAATTGTTGGAAAAATTACTTGTCTCATGCACAAAGTAGATGTCCTAAACGACTTGCCAAAACTATAGTTTGCTAATATTAAATCTGTGGAGTGGTAAAAAAAATTGTTTTAATGACTTCAACCTAAGTGTATGTAAACTTCTGACTACAACTGTATGTTTAATTCATAAAGTGGTGTCCAGTTATCATCTTGGTATTTCTTAACTTTTGGCAGTCTGAACCAATGAGTCAAGTAAGAGATGTTTAAAAAATTGTGGCTTTCCGGTTCATTTGTCGAACTGGAAAGTCAAGTCATACACTAGTATTCAATTTTGTGTGCAGAATTCCAAATGTTGGTCATATATGGGTATTCCATGTTTATGGAACAGTTGCATGCTGTGTACTGCAGAAATGGTAAAGAGTAGCAGCACGCTATACCAAACATAGCTGTTGACACATCGTCGATGCCTCTATCCAAGGTGACTTATAGGACAATCACCCTGGAGCCACCTGCATTTGAGTTCTTTGGTCATGGGCACAAAGGTCACTTAGGACCTCAATAACTCTCCAGTTTATAAATCACAGAAGGTTGCCCTTCTATGTAAAAACAAACATGTCAGAGTTAATGAGAATTCACTGACCCTGTAAAACTCATCACTGATGCAGGAGTCCTGAGCCTGAGAGGAGATGGTCTTCTTCACCTCCTCCCATTCAGCTTCAGTGCGCAGAGGGAGCAGGGCTACAACAAACATACACAAACACACAATCAGCTCTCTGCCTGCCTAATCTTATGTTTATCATCTATAAGCTAGTGGACTCTGATCTAAGCCCCTGTAAACCCTTCCCCCATTCACCAATCCCTTCTATTGATTAGCTAAAACTGTAATATGTGGGTCTCCCAGGGTAAAAGTTCCAGAGTTCCACAGTTGTAGTGAATAACACAGTCCCTGTTTTGTCCTGGTTGTTTTGTTCATATTGGAATGCTTGGGCATTTTGTATCCACTTTTTCGCTCTAAAATTTCAGAATGGAGGATATAAAATATGCCATAAATAGGTTTGAATAAGCAGGGCATGAATATGGTCCTGTGAAATAAGGCATAACTTCCTCTGCTTTTTACTAACCTACTCATATTCTGTGGCTACATAATAGCTAACAATGACAACACTCAAGATCCAAATATATATTCAGTTTCTGCTTATGTTACCATGGTTTTAGCTGCATTAGTACAGTATAGTACAGAGCACATTAACCCTTGTATTGTCTTTGTTTATGCTTTACCTTAAAGGTATTGGTACACTAAAAGTGTGATTCTAGCTGTTATATCATTTTTTATTTTGCATATACAATAATGACATTTTATTTTAAAATCACTTCAGTGAAGATCTGCATTCATCAATTATATTTTTGGAGATTATTCCATGTGTTGGGGGCAGATTGCTGCCACCTCCTGGTAAGAAAAAACGAAGTCAAATTAAGTGAAATTACAATATTTCATTTCATATATATTATATTTCATACAATATCCTTATATATATATATATATATATATATATATATATATATATATGACATTATTAAATACATTAAAGATAGTATTTTTGTCAAAGTTTATCTTTTATTTGTAGCTGTTTTGAAGCGTCAGTTTTTGCAATGATGCCCCACAAATAATTACATACCATGGTACTACAAATACAAAACTTAGAGTCACCTATTATTTATTTAAAACATCCCAATTTAAAATTTCATTAAGTTAGTAAGAATAAATAAAAAGTTTCAATAAAACCTAAAGAATGGATATTACAAGAATAACATTTTGCAACGGCAAACTTGGCTTTTTTGCAGGCATCTGAACATTCAGTGAACTGAATAGCAATAAAGAGCAACAACAAATTACTTATTTATAAAAAAACAAGAACAGTACAGAACACTGGGAATGATACTAAGTATCAGTCTTTTTTCATAAATCCACGCACATCTTGCAGAATGTCACGAAAAAGGTGTGAGCCTTGCAAATGTTTTTTTTTTTTTGCAGTTTGTGCATATCCTGCTGCCTTCACATCCATTATATGGGGACATACTTGACACCTTTTCCTTTTGTGAGGTGCAGGGGCCTGTAGCTTCATCATCTTCTGAAGAATATATATATCAGCCTTTGATCTGTGTGTGTGTGTGTTCATTGTGGATGTGTAATGGTCTTATCCTTTCATCTCTCTCTCTCAGTTTGTCTATGTGTGTTCATTGTGGATGCGTAATGTTCTATAAACAATTCTATAAAAAATGCTCTCTGTTGCAGTCTCACCTATCCATTCCTGTGTTTGTTTGTGTGTGTGTGTGAGCATGCATTCCGCAATGTGGATGTGTTATAGTACCACCCCTTTATTTCTGTGTGTGTATCTTCTGCATTGTGGCGGATTTATTGATTTTACTCTGTTTTATCGGCTTTCATTCATTTCAAATGTGGGGTCACACCCTGACAGGTAATGTTTTTTCACATCACCACACCATTTTTGGTGTGTATGTGTATAGATACAGTAGGTAATGTCAACAGTCACAAAATCTCATGCCACTGAGATGACGGAAACCATGTTTATTAAAGAAGAAAAGTTTAAAAGAGGTCATTTTTTAAAAATGTATCGAATTAATTACATGGTGTCCCGATTAATTAATCGCAATTAATCGCATATACAAATATTTGCTGAGAAAGCCCATCATATAACAATAATTCAATATATAAAGATAATACATATTAATATCAATATATAATCATACATAGTTATCTTATATATATATAATAAAAAAATATTCAGATAATTAAAATGCATTACATTCCTGTAGCAGAAGAGTCAAACATTGATAAGACAATACAAAAAGTGGCTTTAGAATACAATGTATTGTTTACTACCATATTATTGATCATAAGTCAATCATTGGCATACAGTTCACAGCAATCCATTTCACAAGTGAATTTGTCAATCAGTTCAAGATTTATTATGAGGGCTTGTTTAAGGAACCGTCAATTTACACCTACGTCAGACATGCTTGTGTAGCATCTCGGGTGTGTTGTGTCATAAACATAAAATGTTTAGGTCACTGTGTCAAGTTAAATATAGTTTAATACTCAATCTTTAAACATATCTTGAGATCTCTTAGTTCGCATTTGCGCTCCGAGTGTTTTGAACGCAAGAACGTGACGCATGTTTGTGTTCTTTGTCTACTGAAGTGTTTTCTTCACTGTATAAACTGCGTGTTGCTCACACAGCTGAAATTTCAATTACTGCCCTCTGGAGTAAACAGGTGGTACTACAAGCTTCATTTCTCAGGAATCTTCCCTATTATGGTCCGGGGGTAGTGCAATTAATTGCGTTCATTATTTTAACGCGTTATTTCTTGTCACATTAATCGCACTGAATTAACGCGTTGACTCGACAGCCCTAATATATAAAATATATTAATGCCTTTTTTTTAACCTTTTAGTTATAAAGGTTGCATCAACATAAAAAATGAAAAAGCTTATAATTATATTCAAAACAAGCTTGTATATGTCCTGTGTTTTTTTTTTGTTTTTGTTTTTTTATATTTACACAAGCAACGCGTGAAAACAAAACAAGAATAGAATGAAAGCATTTAAGTTTACACAAAGTGAAGAAAAAGAAACCGCTAATGAAGTAGACTGACGCAGTTAATGTACAGGACGACTATAAACACTCTCATATAATAGTTATCATGTTTATATTGTATCTCATGTCATGTTTTTGTTGAGAAAAACAAGCATATCCACGTGCTCAGAAAAACTATCCTTATTTATACACACCAGTTTAAATGATGGAATGTCCCTTATCTCAGCTAGCAAAGTCTTTCTCAGATGCCATGTTTGTTGTTTACAGAAGCGTCTCAGGGATTACGTTTCTCCGGGGGCGCTGCTTTCTAACGAGCGCACATATATGAGAGTAAAGTGTGCACCACTTATCCAGTACATTTAAACAAGAACCCAGCTTAAGCCACATTCTCACAATAACCTGCTTTTCTGGGGTCCATCTGAACGTACTGACAGAACCGTTTGCTCAACAAATGTGATCAACTTGTGTCCACACTCAACAGCGCCACCCAGTGCATTCTGTTATAACTGCCCGTTTTAGTTTGTGTGTTCAGGATTTAACATGCATCTCACTGTATATATGGCCAGCAAAGCAATAATTTGTGAAATTCTAATAGTATTTTTACTATTCAAATATATATATTGCAGAATGAATATTCAAATATTCAACTACTCGTGCACATTCCTACTAATTATATACACAAACTTCAAGAAACCCTCACCTGCTGGTGGTCTGAGTATGCAGCTGTGCTCCTTTGCCCAGCCAGGCAGATGAAGCAAAGGGTCCAGGTAGAAGACCCATATGATGGAATGGTTGTCTGGGAGCCCTTCTGTGCCAGCATAATGAAGTCGCAAGCGCCCACCTACATTATCTTCAATGACTGCTGACCAGACCACTCCAGCATCTTGACAGTCCACTAGCTCGACATTCATACCAGAACTTAACAGATCTATAGGGTTACAGCCACGCTGTGCCTACATCCACACACGCAAAAGACACAAACATAAACACAAAAACAACACAAAATATCTTAATTACTTTTTGTTTTCAATGAAAAAAGGGATAGTTCACCAAAAATGAAAAAAAAAACACTCATGTTGTTTCAAACCTGTTTGGCTCTTTTTTCTATGGAACACGAAAAGAGATGTCAAGCAGAATGTAACAGTTTCACTATTAACTTTCATTGCATTTTTTTCCCCATACAATGAAAGTGAATGGTGACTGAGGCTGTCATTCCTGTTAAATGCATAACAGAAAGTTAAACAGGTTTGGAATAACATGAGGGTGAGAATTTAAATTTAAAAGTGAACTATCCCTTTAATGACTATGTAAATGGAACATTTGTTTGTTGCTTATTTACAAGCCCAGAGGTTAAACAAATATAAGAGGTCTCTCACCCCTTCCAGTAGATTAGCAGGTACACTGCAGGACTCAGTCAGCGCTTTCTCCAGCAGAGCCTCCCAGTCCTGGTGCTTCTCACGCACACCTAAGCAAAGATCCAGGACCGTAGTTTAAAGGTTAAAGGGGCCATATCATTTGAACAAAAGTTTGAGTGGCACATTTCAGCATGGATTTTACAGGTTTACCAAACAATGCAGGCTTTGTAAAGGGGCAGTTATTGAAGGATAGTTAGTGCAAACCGTATTGGAGCTGACAGCAAACTGGCAGCCTGTTTAGTGCCGAATCTACTTTAGTGCTGAATCTCATTTTACACACCAAAATGCACCAAATACATAGATTTACATCTATGATCACTGGGAAATAATACAATTATATTAAAAAAAAATTATATAACCCATTTAAAGTAGGAAATAGCTGATCTCTAATATACTGGTCATGTCAAAAGATTAATGCAATTTTGCAATTATATCGGCTTGGTAATTTAGGGCATAAGTCCAGCTGTCAATAAGGAATTGCCTGGCAGAATGAAAATGGGAGCCACCATCTGCACTCCTCTACGCCTGTACCATCTTCACTCTATTCCAAAGATTTCATTAAAAGAAGATAAAAGAAGCTTTAAGTATTAAAATGGGTTCTCCAATAATTTGAGAAGCAAAAAGGCTGTGCCCATCACCAAGATGCAAGCTAAATAAAAGCCCTAACGCAAACACCCCTCCCCCATTTCCTGAATATGCCACAAATCGACTGTGAACAACCACCTACAGGAATTAGCACTATGCTGCAAGCTACACAGCAGTTGAACAACCTAAAGAAATATGCAAATTTGGCACTGTACAGCTGATACGTGGAATTAAGTGCATAACCTCTGTAAAGCCTAAATTCAAACCATCTTTACCTGGATGGCCAACGCAAATGAAACATTTAAATGAAATGTAACAATTAAGGGCTAATTATCAGAAATTAGACTGCACAGATAAATAGGGCTGAAACGACTAGTCGACATTATCGACAACAAAAATTTCCGTTGTCGAATATTCGTTTGATCTCAATTAACGTAACATGAGATCAAATTAAACTCTGATGACATGTGAGAGGAGCACTGTAGCTCACGCCCGATTGACGAGAAAACAACTTGTAGTCCAGACGCACTCCAAACTTTCCAAACAGCTTCAGGTGATGTAGTTCACAAAGTATGAGGAAATTATACAATAAGTGTACATAGAAGCTCACTCGTTGTGAAATAATTCAGAGCCGGAGCTCCTGTTCCGCTTAAGCAAAAAGTGCATGGCAGAGCGTCTAAAAAGCAAACACCCCGGCGTTATATCTTTAATGCATCCTTTATTAAAGTTCAAATAATAAGGAAGCAGGTCATGTAAATTAGTACAACTCAGAAACTGGCATTTCTATGTGCTCTGAGTCAAGTGAAGTGACCTGATCTAAGAGGGAGTGATTGAAACTGCAACCTGGCTGATACTCACTTTGGCACGGGGACGCTAGTCCCTTGCGTGCACACTTGATGCAGCCAGATTATAACGTAATGGCTCACGACATACTGTATCATAATATATCCGTCACTGTGTGTTTCTTCTTCTATGCAGCTATATAAAGAAGAGAGAGTTTTTGTGTGTGTGTGAATTAAAGATGGATCAAGGTGAACAAAATGGTATATATAAATATCTAAAACACCTTCAAAACAACGTTTATTTACTTTGGGAGCTATATAGCAGAGCATTCTTTTATCTGAGAATGTGGAATATAATATTAAAAAATTATAATATTTTTAAATTTCTAAAAATCCTTAAAAAAAAAAGATACATTCACCTCAGAAGCAGCATATAAGATATTTAGACTTGCTTTTTAAGAATAGATCTTGAATAGGAAAATATTTTGTCTTTACTGGAATTGTGGAAGTATATCCAAGAGACAAAATACACTTATATTTAAGATACATTCTCTTAAAGCAAGTCTAAATATCTTATATTTTGCTTGTAAAGTAATCATGTTTTAAAGGATTTTTTTGCATTTTAAATGGAAATCAAGAAAAAAAAACTTGATAATAAACAATAATATTTTTTGCAGTAAATTTTTACTGAAATAAACTCGCTAAAAGTTTAATGATTGTCATTTAGAGGTATTTTTAAAAGATGACGTGTCCTCTTTATTGTTAGTAAGCATGTTTAATACAACCTTTTAAATCGGGGCACAAGCTTAATAATCGGTGTAATAATAATAAAGAGCTAATGATTAATCGTTGCCGAATAATCGGCCTAATAGGGCTGGGTATCGAGTTTGATACATTTTAGGCACCGAACGAATTGCCTCTTAACAATCGAGTATCGAAAAATTACTTGTTGTTCGGTACCAAATTTCGATACCTAAGGGGTTAATCTCGTCAACATCAGTGATAAGCACGTAGCATGCTAGATATGCCCAAATCTAAAAGTGCTGGTGACTGTGTTTAGGCATCAAGGAATAACACTAGTATCAGAAAATGGTTTGAGTTCCAGGGCTGAGAAAGAATGATATCACTAACATTGCTGACACTGTTCTACATTACAGAGAAATACTAAACCGTAATAATGAGCTTATAAAATATCATTTTTACAAGCGCACGCATGAAGCGAGCCGCAGCGACATCAGCAAAAGCGGTAATGATTCTGAATGTGTCGGAAAAACCAGAAAGAGAATGTCTGAACATTTTGTTAATTTATTGAGTGAAATGCACATTCGGGTTGAGCAAACAGACGATGATTTCGGGATCAATGATGGTCAGAGTGATCGCCAATAGCTGATGCCTTTGATGTCATGATGATATTTGGCTCGTTTTCCCATTAATCTATACAATTAGAATTATTATTAGAGTATTATTATACATACACACACACTTTTTTTTCCGAACAAAGTATTGAAAAAAGTATCGTTTAGGAACCGGTATCAAAGACAACGTATCGGAATCGGTATCTAAAATTTTTGAACGATACCCAGCCCTACGACCTAATAATCATTAGATTAGTCGATTATCAAAATAATCATTAGGTGCAGCCGTACAGTTAAAGAGATGAGGAAAGGAAATAAGGAAAGATAAGGAAATGGTAACTGAGATTAACATACAGTCTAACATTTATGTTTATAATTTTATGTATTAACTTTATGTATTCCATGGAAGAAGAGTCATACAATAAGCGCCCACGCTGAAAGGTTTTGCTGAACTTTCCCTTTATACAGGGTTTCTGCAAGTTCGAAGGAATGAAATTTAAGACTTTAAGGCTAAAATTTTAGACCACTTTCACTATATATATATATATATATATATATATATATATATATATATATATATATATAAAAATTCATACATTAAATAATTCATTAGCTGGTAAATAAGAATGAATTTGAATGTGTCTGGACATGTTTTTTTATTAGGGCTGTCAATCGCTTAATTTTATTTACATTAAATTAATTACACAGTGTCTCGATTAATTAATCATGATTAATCACATATACAAATATTTGCTGAGAAAGCCCCTTATATAACAATAATTCAATATATAAAGATTATACATATTTACATCAATATATAATTATACATAGTTATCTTATATATATATATATATATATATATATATATATATATATACACACAATCACCTAAAGGATTATTAGGAACACCATACTAATACTGTGTTTGACCCCCTTTCGCCTTCAGAACTGCCTTAATTCTACGAGGCATTGATTCAACAAGGTGCTGAAAGCATTATTTAGAAATGTTGGCCCATATTGATAGGATAGCATCTTGCAGTTGATGGAGATTTGTGGGATGCACATCCAGGGCACGAAGCTCCCGTTCCACCACATCCCAAAGATGCTCTATTGGGTTGAGATCAGGTGACTGTGGGGGCCATTTTAGTACAGTGAACTCATTGTCATGTTCACGAAACCAATTTGAAATGATTCGAGCTTTGTGACATGGTGCATTATCCTGCTGGAAGTAGCCATCAGAGGATGGGTACATGGTGGCCATAAAGGGATGGACATGGTCAGAAACTATGCTCAGGTAGGCCGTGGCATTTAAACGATGCCCAATTGGCACTAAGGGGCCTAAAGTGTGCCAAGAAAACATCCCCCACACCATTACACCACCACCACCAGCCTGCACAGTGGTAACAAGGCATGATGGATCCATGTTCTCATTCTGTTTACGCCAAATTCTGACTCTACCATCTGAATGTCACAACAGAAATCGAGACTCATCAGACCAGGCAACATTTTTCCAGTCTTCAACTGTCCAATTTTGGTGAGCTCTTGCAAATTGTAGCCTCTTTTTCCTACTTGTAGTGGAGATGAGTGGTACCCGGTGGGGTCTTCTGCTGTTGTAGCCCATCCGCCTCAAGGTTGTGCGTGTTGTGGCTTCACAAATGCCTTGCTGCATACCTCGGTTGTAACGAGTGGTTATTTCAGTCAAAGTTGCTCTTCTATCAGCTTGAATCAGTCGGCCCATTCTCCTCTGACCTCTAGCATCAACAAGGCATTTTCGCCCACAGGACTGCCGCATACTGGCTGTTTTTCCCTTTTCACACCATTCTTTGTAAACCCTAGAAATGGTTGTGCGTGAAAATCCCAGTAACTGAGCAGATTGTGAAATACTCAGACTGGCCCGTCTGGCACCAACAACCATGCCACGCTCAAAATTGCTTAAATCACCTTTCTTTCCCATTCTGACATTCAGTTTGGAGTTCAGGAGATTGTCTTGACCAGGACCACACCCCTAAATGCATTGAAGCAACTGCCATGTGATTGGTTGATTAGATAATTGCATTAATGAGAAATTGAACAGGTGTTCCTAATAATCCTTTAGGTGAGTGTATGTATATATATATATATATATATATATATATATATATATACACACTACCGTTCAAAAGTTTGGGGTCACTTACTCATTCTTTATTTATTTATTTATTTCACATTTTAGAATAATAGTAGTCAGCAAAACTATGGAATAATAGAAATGGAAATATGGGAATTATTTTGTGACCAAAAAATCCAAAATAAATCCAAAACTATGTAATATTTTAGCATCTTCAAAGTAGTCACCCTTTGCCTAGATTTTGCAGACATGTACTCGTGACATTTTCTCAACCAACTTCTTGAGGAATCACCCCGGGATGCTTTTTAAACAGTATTGAAGGAGTTCCCATCTATGTTGGGCACTTATTGGCTTCTTTTCTTCATATTTTGATCCAAGTCATCCATTTCAAAAACTTTTTTTTTTTTTAGGAAATTTTAGATTTGTAATTAAATAAATGTATATGTTTTGGCAGAATAATATTTTGTCTACAAAGTTAATTTCAAACTTTTAAGCATACACCTTCAGATCAAAAGATTTTTAAGATCATGAGAAACATTTCAGACAAGTGACCCCAAACTTTTGAACGGTAGTGTATATATATATATATATATATATATATATATATATATATATATCAAATAAAATATTCTGATAATTAAAGTGCATTACTTTCTTGTGGCAGAAGAGTTAATCATTGATAAGACAATACAAAAAGCGGCTTTAGAATACAATGTATTGTTTACTACCATATTATTGAACAATCCAATCATTGGCATACAGTTCACAGCAATCCATTACACAAGTGAATTTGTCAATCAGTTCAAGATTTATTATGAGGTCTTGTTTAAGGACCCGTCAATTTACACCTATGACAGACATGCTTGTGTAGCGTCTCAGGTACGTTGCATCATAAACATAAAATGTTTAGTTCACCGTTTCAAGTTAAATATAGTTTAATACTCAATCTTTAAACACATCTTGAGATTCCTTAGTTCGCATTTGTGCTCCTTCGAGTGTTTTGAACGCAAGAACGTAACGCATTTTTGTGTTGTTTGCCTACTGAAGTGTTTTCTTCACTGTATAAACTGTGCGTTGCTCACACAGCTGAAATTTCACTTACTGCCCTCTGGAGTAAACAGGTGCTACTACAAGCTTGCATTTCTCAGGAATCTTCCTTACTGTGGTGCGATTTAATTGCATAATTTTTCTTTTAATGCGTTATTTTTTCACCCTGTAACGTGATGCAATAGACCAATGCTTTGGCAATGTCACCGCTTATGTCATACACGGAAGTGGTGGTAAAAACCATGCGTAAAAAGGTAAAAGGTCAAACTTTTATCGGATTTTCTACAGAGTGTCCTTGAAAATATATTTTTCAAATATTTTGTCTGCGGAATGATCCAAAAACACTCTGAACTGCAGTACGGCTCAGCAGAATAACGGCATTTGCATTTCGGATTAACGGGTATATGAATGTTTATACATGTGTGTGGCACGGTGGAGGGATGGGCCGGGTCGTGACTCAACACGCCCGGTCCCGTATTAGGCTAATTAAGCCTCCGAGAGGCTTAAAGGCCAATTGCGGAGGATGTGCGAGAGAGAGAGATCATTACGGACATGTCCGTTGTCTTATGTGTTTGTATTTTGAGTTCTCCATTAAACTATGATTTCATGTGTTCAGCCGGTTTCTCGTCTCTTCCTTGCCCGTGAACATGAGCGTCTTTACAATGTGTAACAATGTAAGTTCAGTAAAAATGCACTTCCTTGCCCACACTAACGCTAAACTCAAGAGTCAGCTGCTAAATGCACGAGAGAGAGAGAGAGAGAGAGAGAGAGAGAGAGAGAGAGAGATGATGGTAGATGATGACTTTGACTCTTGCAGATTCTGCTGTTTTTAGAGTCTCCTCTAGTCACACCCAAAAACTGAAGACCTCAGCAAATTAAATGTAAGACTTCTTGTAATTTATTTAACATATTTAAAACTTTTTATGGCCTCTAATTATAAAAAGTAAATTTAAGACTTTAAGTAGCCACAGGTGCCCTGTAATATCACATGAGATCAACTTCTTATAAAGCAGCAATAATACAAAATTTCAGAAGTCATTCCCATGAAACTTGGCTCACCCTCAGGAGGTCTCATTGGTCGACCCTGTTGTTTGCTCCATCCAATCGGATGCAGGTCAGCGGTCATGATGTCACACCAAAAGTCAGCACGTCGGTCATCTTGGTAACCCTCATACCGCAGCAACAGCAACTGACCACAGGTAGTAATTATTGTGGCCACCCAGTATGCCGTTTCTGATTCGGTCCGAACACACACCTCCAGCTTCATACCGGGAGCCAGGCCAGTCTGTAGACCCTGATCCACCTGTAAAGGAAAATCAATGAGTATGTTTACATGAGCAGTTATAATCGGAATACCTGTGGGGTTTTGCCGTGACGTACAGTCTTAATTTCTCGGTCCAAGTATGCATGACACTATGCGTAATCATAATTTGTACTATTTACAGGTATTTACATCAATTTGTTGAACACATGTTAAAAACCGTACTGTCTCTTTAAGAAAGACGGCATTTCTGTAAACAGTGTCTGTGGATGAGCATATGTTAACAAGAGGTACTCGAATGGCTTTATGTCATCTGTCCAATGCGTGATTAGAAATGTTTCTTTTTTGCTGTTTTTGATCAACAACTGACTGTAGAGAACACAAAGGGTATCAAAAGAGACATTATTCAATGACAAATGGGTCTCGTGGATCTCGTCTTTGGACACACATTACACGGAACATCTAATACTCTCAACACACAGTGAAAAAAACTCGCTGCTGAATACTCCACCACTATAGTACACAAATCACTGGTAAGTGAAATCTAAACATTTACCAGCCAGTTGCCAATATACATTTTAGTCGCACAGCATGAAATTTGTTTGCTAATGTGAGCAACTTCCTCTCATTGTAGTAGAGGGATTTTACACACAGTGTAAAAGATCGATCTTGGGATTCAAACGAAGATCGCGATGCATCGGAAAATCTATATTTTTCACACACCTAGTAGACGTTTTCTGGTTGACCTTTTACGTCATAGTAGAGCATAGAAGTACAATAACTAGCTTGTCAACATCAAGACAAGACATACGCATTTCTTACCTTCTTTTAGGGATGGGCGTTTAGTTTAATTTTGTAGTCGAGTACTCAAACACAACAAAACGATTAATCGATTACTTGAAATTTAGAATGTAATTTTCAACTTTCAACCAGTTCAAAAATGATGGGGGAAAAAAAACAAAAACACATTAGCACTAACACTTTCCTAGTGTTTTGAAACGATATGATCACTTCAAATAAAGACAACATTTTGGGGGTGAACTATTGAGTGTAACATCAAGATTTAGGCAAGAAAAGCCATTTCATTGTTGCCTACGGCAGGCAAAGGCACAAAGGAAAATTTAAATGCAATATTAAAGTAGTCTAGCGGTCACTATATAGATTTCTATGCTGTTGATTCCTAAGTGTAATTAGCTAGCAAAGTGGATTTACAGGTTATAGAGTTGTCAAAAGTTATCATGAGTATTTTAAAGTATTCAGGGGATGTCATAACAACTGGAATTAGAGTGGGGAGATTTTAAAACAAGAGTACTTCATTCATAAATCCACAAGATCCTACCTTCAAGCTATGGACGTACTGATGTGCCTCTTTGTTCATGAAACTCCATGAGACAACACAAAGTCATAAAAATATCTCTGTATGACACCTCTAGCTAGCCATCTTTTCGTGTCATTCACACATCGTGTTGTTAAGGCGAGTAGATTTTTTGAGCATTAAACTGGGACGGGGGGTAGGGTGCAACTATATCACTAACTATTTTAATCACAATGTTGGGTGAAAAATTAATTTTAAAAAGTACAATTGTAATTTTCCTCAATGTTATGAACTTGAATGTGTAATAATACATGCTGTCACTGTTGGAAATTTCATTTCAACTACACATTTTAACACAAATTATTAGGTTGAAACCTCAAAATTAAGCAGAATTACACATATAACAATTTTATAATGCTTGTATTATGAAAAAGTGCAGTGTGTCATAGCTGTCTGAATGTGATCTGCCAGGTCCAATTTAACACCGCGGGTGTCGGAAAAAACTAACATTTAGAGTGATCGAAAAACATCTCAAGCATTTTCACATAATAAAGGTGTGGTGTAGACTCACACCATCAACTCTTGGTGAAAAATACTTTCTGTGCTCCCATGCATAATCCATTTTGATCAACTCTTCTCGGTAGTTTCAATACAAACTGGAGGTTAGATGACAAAATTCAGAAGAGCGGAGTGTTTAAAAGGGGTGGGGCTGAATAAGATTAATAAAATGAAATCAATGACAAACAGAAAAGCAGCTGTTAATAAGGCAGAAGTTATCATAAAATCAAAAACCACTTCATATTAGCTCCACGTTCAACAACATTTGTCTCCGAGGCAATTAATAAATATTTCGGACACTTTTGGTGGCACTTGGCCCCCCTGTCCAGGTTCATTTCTAACCCTGAAATTAAGTTCTAAAAGGCCACTTATTGGTCTTACTGCAGATGAACACACCACTGAAGCATAAAAAGTTAATTGTTGATAAGTGTTGATTTCATAATATCACAAGGGGAGGGATGAAATGGTTATCTCGATTTGGTTCAATGTACGATATGAGGTTCACGATTCGATATAAATCGCAATTTGATATAGCAACAATTATATGAATAAGTATGACAGAAAAAGGTCATAAACAAAAAAGTTAGCTACATTCAGGTTGATCAGGTACAGGAAAAGCAACATAAGTGAAAACATGCAAGGGACAGCTTTGTTATCATGATTATAAATCACATTTTAGTTTTTTAAAAATGTAAAAATTCAACATTCTACCAATTAATATTATGTCATGAAATTGCATATATAATAATAATAATATGAGTTATCACTGTTTGAAATTATTTATACAATATACGAGTTTTTACATTGAGTTTACATTCATTTGTTAAAACAAGCTCTAAAATTGTCTTTAAGGGTGGCGGCAGTTAAAGGACCATCAAATATTTTGGCACAGCGCACATTAACAAGAGATGAGCCACACGGTTTCTTTGAAGCTTTCATGCTAGGAACCTTTGCGATGTGTCCGCCCAGAGTCATGTCAGTGATATAGTGATAAGAAAAAGGAGCTCTTAATGCAATTTTTTTGTACAAAACAAACTTAGATGGAACTTGAGAAAGAAAAAAAATATTTTTCAGCCTTTGTAAAGCACAATTTAACTACCACAGAAGCACATCAAGTCTTAACTATCATGAAAATGCAAATTAGACATTTTTGTCTACAAGCGCTCTTCATGTGGAGTTGAATCATGAACGTGTCTTCACAATTGTTGTAACAACAAGGATAGCCACAGTCTGCTGGCTGATTAATATTGTGGAGGATGAGATTTGAAGAAATGTAATGCCCATTGCAATGGGGGATTAGTTCTTTCAATTAGTCAAACTCCCACTTACTTGACTTGGTGCTATTTTAGTGCATTTCTATCTTTATACTGTAGGAGGCTTTGTTTTGAAAATGTTAAAAAAGCATTATATTGTTACATAATAGTTTGTTTTCTTTCCGAAGAAATAAATAAATGCATTTTGATGGGAAAATAAGAATATTTAGTCAACTTTTAACACTTTCAAATTCTGGGATTAATCTTGATTAACTATGAAAAATGATGTGATTAATCGAGATAAAATATTTAATTGATTGACAGCACTAATGGAAACACATTATAAAGAACAAATGTTCAGTTTTCTAGGTATTCCAGTCTATAAATTTCTGAAAAATAAATGTAAGCACTTCAAGGACCTTGTGCGAACCCTGTAAATAGTCATAATTTATTTTAGTTTGTGATGTTTAAAAATTCTACATATATTATCCCATCTCTAAATGTCACCAATATTGTAAATCCATAAAAAGAAAATTCAGATAGAGAACAACACTTTTATTGTGTGCTGGTGCCATTTACTCACGTGTTTAAATGCATGATGAGGAACAGAAAGTGCCCCGGTTTCCTCCAGGTAGTCATCCCAGTTAAACTCTGACACATCCTGACCAGAGTCTGCATCTGAAACATTAAAACTACACTAAACTGCACATACACTAATGCTTTTACTAGACACAGCCTCATCACATAACAAACAATATCACCAGAGCGTGAACGTTAGGGCTGATATACAGTGTATTAATAATAATAGACAGTATTTAACAGAAATATTAGTCAGATAGTAGACTTTAGTGTTGCCTTTCTAATTTATTTAGGAATGAAAAACAAACACAAAATGAATAACTTACCAGACTCCAGTGCCTCAAGGCTCATGTCTGAACCCCCCGGAGGACAACCCAACAGCTTCTACATGAATAATTAGGTAGAAAAAACAAACAAAGAGATTGAAACAAAGAGAGATAATTTGTGAAATCTGTATTATAAGGCTTTCTCTGGATTTTGTGTATTTGCCTCTTACAAAGCATGTGTGAATGAGTGAGTGAGTGTGTGTGTGTTTGACAAGACAAAAACATGAGAAGACTTGTACTAGCCATACTACACACAGCCTATTTCATTTAAGTAAGTGGGTGGAGGAATCTAGTGTGTTTGTAGCTTTGAAGATAAAACACACTTACATCACTCAGTTTTCTCCACAGTGCTTTTGATAATAAAAACTGTGCCACAACAACCAATAACAGCATCGAAAAATTACAAAACCTGTGTAGATGCCATATTTCACTTAAAAAGCACAGTGAAGAATCTAATAAAGCAAAAAATAATGTACACACATATACATACATACATACATATATATATGTGATTCTGGCAATACTTTTTATTAAGCTAACTAAGCACTTTAGAATGAAACTAAACCAACATATTCAACTAGAAACAAAAATCAGGCAAACCTTAAAAAGTTATTTTCAACTCAACACAGTGACAGAAAAAAAAGATTGCAGAAAGAAAGAAAATGTCTAACAAAGTTGCATAAACCCTGTCTATTCATCAGGGGCTGTCAAGTTGTCTTTGTGAGGGTTGACGGCTCTATTAGAGAGTCAGACATTCTCCCTGACAGCCGATGGAGGGCCACGACCCTCCAGCTCAGCTGGGATCAACTCTTTCAGTAAACCCCCCTTCACTCCAGCTCTGTACCAGGGCCCTGGGGTGCAGCCCGGGCCACGGACACAATGTACTGGGGGTCACAGTGATCTCCAATAGGGACTCAAAAGAGAAGCCAGGGCTGTTTAGAAAGGCATGTCCCTGTCCCTCAGATTACCAACTGAACTTTAAGGCATTATGTAAAGAATTTACCCTTACTAAAAAAATAACCATGGCAACCATAATTTCTGGTAAAATACTGAAGTTGCTTCACTTACAATAAAACTTGATATTAGCCAGCTCTGTCATCAAAAAAATAAATAATTATACATTTAAAAACAATGATAAAGATTCTGAAAGCTTTTAACATGGTTTGAAGGAGATCTCATAAATTAAAGGAATATTCCGGGTTCAATGCATGTTAAGCTCAATCGAAATATTACCATAAAAATATTTTCAACTTGTCCCTTGCTTATTTAAAAAAAAAAAAAAAAAAAAAAAAAATCACTGTGACAGTAAGCACTTATAATGGAAGTGAATGGGACCAGTCAATAAACATTAAAACGCACATTGAATCAAAAGTAGAGCAACAAGACGTAACATACGTGTTAACTAGGGATGTGCACGAGTAGTCGAATAGTTGAATATTCATTCTGCAATAAATATTTGAATAGTAAAAATACTATTCGAATTTCACAAAGTTTGCTTTGCTGGCCATATATACAGTGAGATGCATGTTAAATCCTGAACACACAAACTAAAATGGGCAGTTATAACAGAATGCACTGGGTGGCGCTGTTGAGTGTGGACACAAGTTGATCACATTTGTTGAGCAAACGGTTCTGTCAGTACGTTCAGATGGACCCCAGAAAAGCAGGTTATTGTGAGAATGTGGCTTAAGCTGGGTTCTTGTTTAAATGTACTGGATAAGTGGTGCACACTTTACTCTCATATATGTGCCCTCGTTAGAAAGCAGCGCCCCCGGAGAAACGTAATCCCTGCAACATTTCTGTAAACAACAAACATGGCATCTGAGAAAGACTTTGCTAGCTGAGATAAGGGACATTCCATCATTTAAACTGGTGTGTATAAATAAGGATAGTTTTTCTGAGCACGTGGATATGCTTGTTTTTCTCAACAAAAACTTGACATGAGATACAATATAAACATGATAACTATTATATGAGTGTGTTTATAGTCGTCCTGTACATTAACTGCGTCAGTCTACTTCATTAGCGGTTTCTTTTTCTTCACTTTGCGTAAGCTTAAATGCTTTCATTCTATTCTTGTTTTGTTTTCACGTATTGCTTGTGTAAATATAAACATTTTTTTTTAAAAAAAAGACATATACAAGCTTGTTTTCATTATAATGAGAAGCTTGTTGTTTTTTTTAATGGTGACGCAACATTTATGACCGTTTTACAACGTCTCTTTCTCATTAATTACCTTCATTTAAATAATAGAATATTCAAATATTCAGCTTTTTTTTAGCTTTAATATTCAAATACCAAATTATTGATGAATGTCCATCCCTAGAGTTAACATGATTATATAGTGATAAAATCGCTTACTAACCTCATTATTGTAAAGTTATAAGCAATTTTACGACTTTGTTGCCATGACGACGCAACACCGGTAAACAATTTTTTCTGCAATCGTGTAGAACAGAAAATTTTTCAATCTAAAATCATGTTAGCATGTATAATGTTTACATCTTGTGGCTATACTTTTTAAAGTTTTTAATGTTTATGGACTGGCCCCATTCACATCCATTGTACCCTTAATGTAACCCAAATTCTAAAGTTAACCGAGGGATGAGCTGAATATATGTGCTGTGGTAATCAACATTATGCCACAAATGTTGCCAATTGAGATTAACTTGTATTGAACCCAGAATATTCCTTAAATATGACAGAAGTAACAAGAATTATGTTGGCTTTATTAAATGTAATAATAATAAACTTTTATTTTGTATAGCGCCTTTAAAATTGGCTTCTCAAAGCGCTGTTTGTAAGCTTAACTCCTCCTAGAGCTTTCAAGCTATATCCACCAAACTCGATATGGACCTTCAGACTGTTCTGACTTTATGTGTTATCTTTTCTAACTGATCGGACCTACTGCTTTCCTGTAGTGGGCAATCAAAAATGACAAAAATCTCAAACTTATATTGACAGAATGTTCAAACGGGCCAAGAGTCTTCGAACCCCAATTGTCAAACAATTCAAAGTAAACAAACACACACAATGCCTTTAAGGGAATATTCCTGGGTTCAAAGTTAAGCTCTGTCGACAGCATTTGTGGCATAATGTTGATAACTGCAAAAAATAATTCCTCCTTTTCTTTTAAATAAGCAAAAATCGAGGTTACAGTGAGACACTTACAATGGCACATAAGTGAATGGGGCCAATTTTTGGAAGGTTTAAAGGCAGAAATGTGATGCTTATAATTTTATAAAAGCACTTACACAAACTGGTGTATTATTTGAGATGTAAAGTTGTTTAAATCTTTGTTTTTACAGTCATTTTAGGGTTTACAATGTTATATCGGATATAACTTTACACAGAAAAGGTTAGTAATTGATTTAATCACACTAAAATCATGTTGACATGGGTATTGTTTACGTCTTCTGGCTATACTTTTGAAATAGAGAGTATTTTAATGTTTATGGATTGGCCCCTATTCACTTTCATTGTAAGTGCCTCATTGTAACCTCCATTTGTGCTTTTTTTAAAGATAATGTCTGTCTATCTATTTATCTGTCTGTCTGTCTATTTATTATCTATCTGTAACTTTTTCCTGAGCCTGTCAGGCCAGGTTTTTATCAAGCCAACATCCAAGTTTCTCTTGACAAACTTTACCTATCTAGATATTATTATGTCATTTTGGAGGCAAACATGGCTACCATGTCGATTTTTGTAGCTGTACATCGATGACACACAACATTATTGATGAAAAGAATAACATGACAAATGACGCAGTGATCGCCATCACGCGGATCGACAGTCAGGACCTCGAACCGACTGATCGACATTCATTAGCAATACTTTATAGACATTCTAGCTAATTATTCGTAGTATGTAGTTTAAAATAAACATTAGAGGATACCCATCAGGCCAATATATTCAGGTTAGACAGATGGACAATTTCAACGTCAAATCCTATGCAACTATTTCCAGGACAGTCCTTTTAGTAATAGTGAAAACTGTGTACTAGCATGCTGCAGTAAGTGAGCGCTTTCTTTTAACATTATTATACTAATGGAGAGTGGCGCTGACGCAGAACTTGCTGTGCTTCATAACAGTGATGTTGACTTACAACACAACTTCCATTATGTAACCCGGACAGAGAATGAAACTGTCATCAATTTCTGAAAGTGATTGAGGAAGCTTACCATACAACTTTATCATTTAAATATGAAATCGTACTAATGTTTAAATAAGCAACTATTTGATAAAAATGCATCAGTGTTTTATACAATAACCGCCATTTAGAAATAACGAAAGCAGCAATAACCAGAACCAATTGCTATAATTTAATATTCTTCCTTTTAATGTGTGTTATTCTGAGAAATCTTCCAGAAAGGGATGATAATTGGCTGGTCAAGCGAAGTGTGTTCGGCTAGCTACATATAAATGGATAATAGCATTTAATGCATGCACGCCGATCGGGCAACTTTCATTCCAAAAGACACATAATGCAAGTAAACATTATATATATTAAACTACGCCTCTTTTCAAATGCATTGTTTTGCGAGGCTTTTTTTCTTGGTGCGAGCGCGGCTGATTTCGTGCACATGCTAAAAACGCCTGTAACCAAGTCAAGTTACTGAAACGTCATAGCTTAAGCAATAGAGCCAGGCACTCATACGAGCACAAGTCGCCTTTTTTGGAGACGGGAAAAAAGATGCCGGCAACGCAAAATCGCTCGTTAAAGTCAAGGTCGATTAGTGCAAAGGGTAAAATACGTAAATATTTGTGATCGCATTTCGTTTCTTACCAGTGAGGAGTTTTTCAAGTCGATTTTAGATGCCGTGTGTTTTTCCGCCTAATCGTTCACGACCTCATTCCAATATGGCACAAAGTATCAATGCGCATGCGCCGCCTCTCGCGCGAGCCTCTCATCCACGAGCACGGGGATTGATATTTGTTGTCTTTCAGGGATTAAAAAGGGCGAACTTGTCAAATTTTTCAAACCAATGTTTCAAATGTCCATTCGAAACAATACTAAATCAACGTATAAACGATACTTTTGCTGCCTATTAGTGCTTTTATTTTAAATGTGTCCTGACTGAACAAAAAAAAAACAAACGGTTGTACGCAATATTAAACGGTTGTTCTAACCTGTTCAGGTCTCCTCTGCGCGGGAGTTATCGATTATACTAGTTTAATTAAATTAGTACCTATTGAGAGGATTGAAAAATATATATAATGTGGTATGCAAGATTTGCCGCCCTGCCTTGGTGCCGTTTTGTTTAGTACAGAAAGTGTTTGTCCCATTGGCTAGAATGTGCCATAAAGAGAGCTTTATCTATGGCACAACTGAGCAGCCTGTTCCGCTGTGCGATTAATCTTTCTGGATCCTTCTTTGTGGAAACATTAATTTGACATTTTTAAATATTTTAAGAAATGTACAAATGCTGTACAGTGATCCCAATGAGGACACATGCTTTTTGAAGATGTTACATTATTGTAGCCTTCTAAATGTATATTTCTTATGCTAATCGTCGTGTAATGTTCAGTGCAATACTTTACAATACAATACTCAAACCGGAAGATTCAAATTAGCCAAAATATGGCGGAACAGGGCTGTAGCAAGGTAATCTGGGCCCTCTGACTGTAGATTGCTTTGGGCCCCTTTCCATTAAAAAAAAAATTAGTTTAAAATTTGTTGTGGGGCCCTCTGTACCTTTGGGCCCCTAAATCATTACCACCAAATACCCCGCTAGCTAGGGCCCTGTGGCAGAATATACAGTCATTCTTAGTTACAATATTGCAGATTAAATGTTGAATACCAAAGCTTATTTGGGCTATACTGCAGTGTTTTGTTTAATCAGGATTTTCCTTTTTGGTTCTATTGTGTCGGGATAGACCGCAAGAAACAAATATACATAATTATAACAAAAGAAGAAGGAGAGAGAAGAAAAAAACAAGAGTTTTGATTAGTATAGCTAGTATATTGTTTAAATAAGAATGAGATGCAGTAGTATGCCATAGACTGACATTGGTATTCACCTACTACTGATAAAACTACAAATAGGGCAGTTCTCACTAAAAATGTTCAAATAATGAAAGAAGGAAACTAAAAACGTTTTTAAACAAAACTTCGACTATTAGTGTGTTGCAGCCTGCACACACAACACTTTAACATTTACTCTTAAAGGGAATTAAATACCCCTAATGCATTTATTTTGAAGGCTTTTTACATTTTAACGCCACACACATTATTTATTTTATTTCTTAGACAGAACATGCACATTTCTGCCGACTATGTGCAATGACCTTTATCTTTATTTCTGTGTTTGTTTAAATGCTCTGGCATCTTTAGGTGAAAGGGGATTTCACATGCAGTTTTATATCTTATCCGCTAGATGACAGTAGTTTCCACTTTTTCAAATTAGTTTAAGAAGCTGTGATGGGTGATCGATGTGATGGCTCAGCACTAGTAAACTGAACAAACGCTACTGTACAAACAGAATGGATTAATAGCGGATCTCCTTCAAGCAGCTGCGAGAAGCTTTTAGGATTTTATTTATTTACGTATTTTAAAGGGATAGTTCACCTAAGAATGAAAAGTATCATTACTGCAACTGCTTTTGGTCCTTGAATAACGTATATGTGCGAGCAAGGGCAGACGTTGGATTTCTGGTGCCCTCCTAGGGAGTTGGTGCCCTACGCAGACTGCGTAGTCTGCTTATAGGGAGCGGCGGTATTGTGTACATGTTATCATAGGCGCCAGCAGGATTTTATCTTGGGTTACTCACAGGAACCTGAACCTAGGGTGGTCCGGGGGCATGCACCCTTGGGAGAAAATATTAGCTAAAACAACACTAAAGCGTTCAACTTTGGTGACTTTGAGAGAAGTCAGATTTTATGTCTTCTTCGGTATGTATATTTGCATTCGTGTAACTATTTGCTACAAAGCATTTCTAAAATACTTGTCTTCGTGACACAGCACTAACTGAAGTTTCTCACCTGATTGTAGATACATATCTACTTCATCCAGATTTTAGTTTGATCTCTGTGTTCTAAATGATCCAGAAACTGTTTTACTGTGTGAAACAATCTCACCTAAATCTCATTGGTGGCTATTTTTCTCAAGTCTTACCTCTAGTTTTATTCAGGTGGAAATATTTACAGCCTACATTGTGGCCCTTCTATTCAGTCGCTTGTTTCCCTGTGAAACATAATTCCATCATGTTCTGACTTACATTTATATTGTTGTTCTTGGTAGACACCTTTAATAAGAACTTAAACAGGTAGTACAAATAATTTCTGTTATCACTACTCAACCTCTTGTTGTTCCCCACATGAATTTCTCTCTCCTATAGAACTCAATAGGAAATATTAGACAGAACTTCAGTCTTAAGTCACCATTCACTTTCTCTGCAGCTTTTTCCCCCTTCAATAAAAGTGAATACTGAAACTACATCTTTTGAGTTCTACAGAAGAAAATTATGGGTTTTCAAAAACATGAAAAATGTGAAGTGATTCATTTTGGGTGAACTTTCTCTTTTAACAGTCAATGCTCAAAAGTTTAAAGTAGACAAAATTAACTGAACATGTTCACAGATTAAATCCTAAAAGAGGGGACCATGTTGCTAAATGAGTTATGATGTTTACCGAAAGATAATAACATAAATAGATAATACAATTATATTTCGAAAATTATGCATGTATATTCCAAGTATTAAAATTATAGTATTTATAGAAGTATTATATATACTATTACTGATACTGTATGGCCTTGTGTCATTAAACTTGACTAATTCATAAAGGAAAAGAAAATATCTGTATAGCCTACATCAGATTATGGAGGTGAGGGATTTAACGGGTGTTTAGCAGGGGTGAAGAATTCTGTTTTGTTTCTCTTCACTCTTAGCATTTTTTGCTTTTTCTCCCTTTCTTGTGAAATATGATGTTTCACGTGGGAGCGTCACGATGTGACAAGACAAAACTAGATCAATTCAATGTTGCACGCTTGCACTGTATAAACAGGAGTGATTGTTTTATCACGTCACTTGCTTGCAGAGATGTGGTATAACACCATTTTCATATTAAATTATGTAAATCTCCACTTTCACATTATTTGAAAGTGGAGATTTAGAGTAAAAAAAGGACTTAAATATTGATCAGTTTCTCAGCCACAGCTATTATATCACATTCGAAGACATGGATTTAACCACTTGAGTCATATGGATTAATTCATGCTGCCTTTATGTGCTTTTTGGAGCTTGAAAGGTCTGGCCACCATTGCATTGTCTAGCCACTTGCATTGTATGGACCTACAGTGCTGAGATATTCTTCTAAAAGACTTTTCTGTTGAAGAAAGAAAGGCAGACACATATGAGATGGCATGAGGGTGAGTAAATGATGAGAGAATATGGGGGAAATGTTTGGGTGAACTATCCCTTTTTAATGACAGTGGTGCTAATTCCAGAGTTTCCACAGATGATGTAATGAGAGTATGTTTTTTTTGGCCGAAACTATAATAAACGTGGTGACGAGATGAAAATGCCTCCACTGCAACACAACAATCAGACAGAAGTCAAAATTAAAGATACATTTAATAGTGTTGAGTTTTGAAGAGTAAATTCAGTTAAAAAAAGAAGTGCATTATTACCTCCAATAACAACAACAGTTCAGAACAATATACATATATGTTTATATACAGTATCATATTTTATTAAATTATCAACATTAACAGTATATATATTTATCCTCTCTTGCTAAGTGACCTATAACCTCCAACCAACAATATACTGTACCAATATACTACCTATTAAAGTACCATATATGTAGCCATACTTATGAACAAGATGTCTATCAAGACTTTAGTATTTCTATATATATATATATATATATATATATTGCAGAGATTTTAGATTCACCTACATGAGACTACATGATGCAGGCCTTCTCAAACTTCCATGAATTATAGACCCATACTTATAAAAACACTATTTTGTGCATGCTCAGCAGAGCCTATGCTTAGCTCCCACTGGCAAAATCAGCACCTTAAAAACTTACACAGTAAAACTTGTTACAGATCAGCTAGGAAGGATAACTTACAAAAAAGGACAAAACATCCCTAAAATAAATCATAGTATGAAATTCACAATTTAAGACATTTTGCCCTACACACTGGGTGTATGAAGATGCACAAAGAGGATTCACGAGTGTTAAGAAGGCCACTATTCAAATTCCCAGCATATAAAACTTACAGTAACACAAAAAAGAGCTACAATATACAGTCCATTTCTTCAAGGTTTTGAGTCTCTTTTTATAAGGTTGATTTTCTCTCCCTTTATGTGTGTGTGTATAAGTGTGAATGGAAAAAAGGTTCATTTTAATCACAAAAATGTGTTCATATATCTATGTTAAGGATATTTGTTAATATTTGTTAATATTTATTAACAAATATAGTACATCACAAAGTTAATTTGATTTGAAGTTTTAATCTAGTCAAAGAAGAAGACATAAATAATCTATTTGGATAATCCAGAAAGTATAACAAGTGTAACACTGGTTGAACTCCTGGCTCCTGTATGCTGTTTTTGCTTTAAGTGGGTAGGTCTGGAAGTCTTGACCAAAATCCTGTCTAAACCTCTCATTTTTCCATAATGGTATCCATATTGGGATTAATGAAAGAGAAGCCAGCAAAGGCTGTCTGGTCCATGGAGCCAATCAGGTTCTTGTCACAGTGTGAGAGACGGGGCTTTTCACTGAGGAACTCCCGATCAAAGTTGCTACAGTCGTTCGGGGATTTCTGCAATTAGAAGAACAGAGATGTCTCGTCACTGGGCATCTCTTGATGAGTCAAAGGATTTATGATAAAACACTGCTTTCAAAGTTTCAAAGCATATGATTAATTTCAATGAAGTTCCAAATGCAAGTCAAGAGGAGCTTTTTTTTATGTTGGCCGGCCAATCATATCCCAAGTATATATAAGTGGCATCATTTTGTTTTTTGTGACCATTTTAGTTTCAGTAAATGGTGTTTTTGGACTGGGAAGGAAGTTTTGAGTTCTGAAAGACAGTATGATTTTATAGAACATTAAACTATTTTATGTTAACAGATCAAGGAAAATGATGATTCCTCATGACATGAGCCCTTGATTGTAAATGTCATCATTGTAATGTGATCATGAATTTATTTTTTACAAGTTATCAGCCATAAAAGACCAGTCATACATTAACTAAACATTTATGAAATGGACACACATTTGCTATGACATTTTATTGCTACACCGTATCCCAAATGTCTAAACGAGTCTAAGTTGTCTTCGAACAGTTCACACTGTTCTAGAAATGTTTAACCATAGACTTGCGTCACATTTTGAGTGGCCTGTAGTTTCACGAGATTTTGTTAAAATAAATGTCAGAATCTTACCACTTTCGGCTTGAATGGTGGAGTGATCTTTCGTTTCTCCAGCTCAGGCCAGTTGATTGTCTTGAAGAAGGCCTGTCCACGGATATTTCCAACAACACCAAGTCGCTTGGTTGGATCCCGCTCAAATAACTGTTGAAAAGGGCAAAGATACACATAAATAAATACAATGCTATCTAGATGAGTCAGTGCAAGTCATTTACCCTATAAACCATAAACTGAGTGCTTAAATGAATATTCTGGGTTCAATACAATTTGAGCTCAATCAACAAAATTTGTGGCATAATGCTGATTACACCAAAAATGTATTTCTTAAAAAAAAAAAAAAAAAGAAGCAAATATCAAGGTTACAGAGAGGTCCTTACAATGGAAATGAATGGGGCAAATGTTTGGAGGGTTTGGAGGGTATAATTTCATAAAAGCACTTTAATTCTTCTAATAAAATTGGTGTAGTATTTGAGCTGTAAAATTCATAAAATAAGTTTTTACAGTCATTTTAGGGTTTTAGAGTTTACACAGTTACATCGTTATGGCAATGAAGTTGGGTATACGGTAGCAAGAAAAAGTAATTGAACCCTTTGGAATTAGCTGGTTTTCTGCATTAATTGGTCATAAAATGTGATCTCATTTGTATCAAATTCACAAATATAGACAAACACAATATGCTTAAGCTAACAACACACAAACAATTATAATCGTTCATGTCATAATTAAACATATCCCATTAAAAATTCACAGTTCTATGGAAAAAGTATGTGAACCCTTGGATTTAATAACTGGTCAATCCTCCTTTTGCAGCAGTAACCTCAACCAAGTGTTTCCGGTAGCTGTGGATTAGACCTGCACAACTCTGAGAAGGAATTCTGGATCATTCTTCCTTACAGAACTGCTTCAGATCAGCCATATTCTTAGGATGTCTGGCGCGAATAGCTCTTGAGGCCATTCCACAGCATCTCTATTGGGTTAAGGTTCTGATTGGACCACTCCAACAGATGGATTTTCTTTTTTTGAAGCAATTCTGTAGTGGATTTACTTTGAAATTTAGGGTCAATTTACTGCCACGTTAAGGTTCTTTTTAACCTCACTGAGCATTCTGTGATGTGCCCTTTGAGTCATCTTGGCTGGACGGCCACTTCTTGGGAAAGTAGCCACAGTACTAAATCGTCTCCATTTATAGATAAATTGTCTAACTTTGGAGAGATGAATATCGAAGCTCTACAAGATAACTTTGTAAACCTTTCTAGCTTTATGTAAAGCAACAATTCTTGATCGTAGGGCTTCCGAGATCTCTTTGTTTGGTGAGGCATGGTCCACATCAGCAGATACTTCATTTGAACAGCAAACTCGAAATCTTTGAGTGCTTTTTAGAAGTCAAAAGTAGCTATAACCCAAACCTCCAATCTAGTTTCATTAATTGGATTCCAAGTTTGCAAACTTCTTTTTTGATTTCATTAGCCTCACAAACTTTTTCCAACCTACACTGTGACTTCTTTTAATGATGTATGTAATATGTACAAAAACAATACAATAATGTGTATGTTGTTAGTTAAAACAGATTGTATTTGTTCACTATTGTAACTTAGATGAAGATCATCCCAGATTTTAAGACAAATTTATACATAAATGCAGGTAATTCCAATGAGTTCACATACTTTTTCTTGCCACTTGTGACTTCATACAAAAAAGGTTAGCAAGTGATTTTATCATACTTAAATTATATTAAGAATCATATTTTTTTTTTACATCTTGTGGCTATAATTTTGAAACAGTGAGTATTTTAATGTTAACGGATTGGCCCCATTCACGTCTATTGTAAGTGCCTCACTGGAACCTAGATTTTTGCTTCTATTTTTTTTAAAGAAAAGGAGAGTCGAATCTAATTTGTGTGTTAATCAACCACAAATGCTGTTGATTGAGCTAAATTTTGATTGAACCCAGAATATTCCTTTAAGATCCTATACAGTAGATCATACCTTCTCCAGCAGATCTTTGGCTTCCTTGGTAAACCAACGTGGGTAGTGAGGGACATCCATGCGAATTGACTCAAACAGCTCGTCCTCATCGTCGCCCTGGAATGGTGACTGGCCGATCAGCATCTCGTAGAGCAGCACACCGAATGACCACCAGTCCACAGAGAAAGTGTACTTTTGTCCCAGCAGGATCTCAGGAGCAATGTAATCTGGTGTGCCACAGAATGTGGTGGCTCGGTTTTCTCCAAACATGTTCTCTTTGCACATTCCAAAGTCTGCAATCTTAATGTGTCCATCTTTGTCTAACATCACATTGTCCAACTTCAAATCTCTGAGAAGGTACAGAGAGACGTGTAATATTAGGTCCACACAAGAAAAGATTTTATACACATTGAAATGTCGACAAACCACAGAATCAATCGTCTCGAGAATCGCACCTGTATATAATGCCCTTTGAGTGGAGAAACTGTAGTCCACAGATGATTTCAGCTGAATAGAAGCTGTGACAAAAAACAGACAAGCATCACTTGACATTATTGCAATCAGTTTTGTCATCATTGCAAGTCAGCTTATGTAATGACTAATGAATTAACATATAATTGTTAATTCTTTAAATTAACATTCTAGATTCAAAGTTAAGCTCCACTAACAGCAACTGTGGCATGCGGTCGATTATCAATGAAAATTATTTTGATGCGTCACTCATATTATTTAAATAAATAAATTGTTTACAGTAATACCCCTATAAAAATTAAAACATAGACATTTGCCCCATTGACTTTCACAGTACACTTTTTTTATGTTTTGAAAAACTGATAGATGTGTTGATATTGGTTTTTTTTTTGGTAATCAACAGCACATCACATAAGATGTCGAGCATAATACTGATTACCAAAAAAAATTAAAAAATTCAACTGGTCCCTCCTTTTGTTTAAAAAAAAAGAAACAAAAAAAAGAAACAAAAATCAAGGTTACAGTGAGTCACTTACAATAGAAATTAATGGGGCAAATATTTGGAGGGTTTAAAGGCAGAAATGTGAAGCTTATAATTTTATAAAAGCACTTACATTTATTCTTCTGATAAAACTTGTGTATTATTTGAGCTGTAGAGTTGTTTAAATCATAATTTTTACAGTCATTTTAGGGTTTTTTGACTTTACATCGTCATGGCTACAAAGTTGTTAAATTGGCTACAACTTTACACAGAAAAGGTTATTGAATTTATCACACTAAAATCATGTTCATACGCATATTGTTTATGTCTTGGGGCTATACTTGTGCAACAGTGAATATTTTAATGTTTATGGATTGGCCCCATTCTCCTCCATTGTAAGAGCCTCATTGAAATCTATTATGCCACACATGCTGTCAATTGAGCTTAACTTGTTTAAGACCTGGAATATTCCTTTAATGGATGAAAAAGACAATGGCTTTTACTGCATTTCACAATGAAAAAAAAGTATGTTTTTTTTTAATTGCATACACTTCCTTAGTATAGGCGAGGGGGAAAAAGCAGATCTTTGCTCTTTGGAGAGAAAGGTATTTAGAGTGCCTGTCACTCACGTGGCTCTGTACAAATCAAAACGCCCCTTATCCTGAATGTGAAACATCAGATCTCCTCCATTCAGATACTCCATCACAAAGAACAAGTGCTCCTATTGATAAACACATATATCAGTATTATTAATTAAAGATAAGGAGACATCCTTTGCAGAATAACAAATTATCACAACACATAATTCTAAATAAACCTATCCAGTTGAGGGATTTTAGAAAGCCTGTCAAATGAGGGATATGATAACTGACAACAAGGCAATTTCAGATAGCCCTGAGCTTCTTATGTAGTTTCCCTTCTGAATTGTTTAAGAGTTCTGTACATTCCCAGACAGCACAGAAACATATGCATTTCCTCAAAGGTTTAAATTCAAGTAATAGCATGAGCAAATCCCAAATTGAACATTACTTTGTGTATTCCATTATGTAATTTTCTTAATGGTTCATGCCAAACAGAATTACATGTTGATTAAATCATGACAACCACGTAAACTTGGCATGTCAAATGGGGGGAACTAGTTCTAGAACATGCATTACCATAATGATAACAAAACTTCGCTGTGACCTTTCATTTTATTCGTGTGAACGGTAGGGATTGCATTTTGTAGTAGCACATTCCATATTCCACAGATTATCTCAACACATTTTATTCATTTCAACATTTAGTACAACACAGTGGTTTAAAATAATAAAAATTATATGAAAATATATTATAATAAAAAAGCAGGCATACGAGCTCTTGTAAGGTATACAGTGCATCCGGAAAGTATTCACAGCACTTCACCATTTCCACATTTTGTTCTGTTACAGCCTCATTCCAAAATTGATTAAATTCATAATTATGTACATGTGATTTTTTTCATTTTTATTTTTAATAAATTTGCCAAGATTTCAAACAAACTTCTTTCACGTTGTCATTATGGGGTATTGTTTGTAGAATCTTTAGGAAAATAATTAATTTAATCAATTTTGGAATAAGGCTGTAACATAACAAAAAGTGAATACTTTCCGGATGCATTGTATCATTATATGGCCTATATTTTTATGTAATTAAATGGAAGAAGGCTTACATTCGTCTGAAACGTGCAGTAAAGGTGTGTGAGGAAAGGGTTATCCCAGGCCAATGCTAAAACTCTTTTCTCCACCATAGTGCATTCCACGTCATCATCCATTAGCACCACATCCTTCTTTAGGGCCTTTACTGCAAAATATTGCCCCTTTCCTTTCAGCTCCGCCAGCATCACCTATTAGGACACAAGACCTTTTCAAGGACAGAACTTCAAAAAGAAACCGTCAAGATTTCAAGAGATTTGTTCCTTGCTTCTTACCTTTCCAAAGCTGCCCTTGCCCAGGACCTTGTGGAACACAAAGTTGTTCATGGAGACGCGGGTTTGGTGTGTGATTGTGGTGCTGGGAGGGGCAGGGGTCGTGTCTTCCCATAGCTTTTCATAGGAAGAAGAATCCCCTATTACACACAAACAATATTATAGACCATTGCAAACACATAAGAAAAAAAAAAAAAAAAGTGGATTTTCATATTTTTCTTAAAGGTGCACTCAGTAATTTTCTCCTCATTAAAAAAAGTTTAACTCGTAAAGACGTGAATTGTAATTTTGCAATATATGTAAGAAATCATAACCACTCACATAAAAATGAAGACACCAGTCGTATCGTAACCTTATAAAATCTGTTTAATTCTACATGGAGAGGGACCGCATAAGGGGGCAGCCATGTTAGAATCACATGACCAGACGACTACTACTCGCTTAATCTCAGTAACTGTCCTGTTATTTGACACTTTCACTCACTGATTAAAGTAATCATGGCTGACTGTAAATAGTACATTTCTACAATGGAATCTGAAACTGAAAACTATGATTTTCAATGATGCTGCATCCAAGCTGCTAGGTGTCTGTGTAAGTACTAGATGACTCAAAGCTACTTTAACATTAGCTGTCAAATCAACTGGAAGCAATGTCGTAGCAGGGAAGATGCAGTAATGTAAACTTACCAAGGTCCAGTGGCATGTTTTTGTCTATGGCTTGATAGATTCCAATTTCTGACAAAGTGGGATCTGGGCGTTTTGTGGAAGATTTCTAAATGGAACATCAATAACAACAGAATTTGTCTGGTTTATTTCTGGAAGTTTCATCAAGAAAACAAGGAGGTCAAACCCTAATCCCTTCTCAACTCACAACTATACAGTAATCTTTTTGGTTTACAAAATATATAAGCAGTTCCAGATGTCTTAAAAAAAGGGCACATTAATAATGAGAGAATCTTTGTGTAAGTATGAATGATGACAGTTGAATTACTTACTAGGCTAACTTGGTTTAAAGCCTCAGCCAGGAGCTTTTGATTGATTCCACAGAGGTTGCCGACCTTAGACTGACATTTATGATGGACATTCATACTACAATCTGGACAGAAAGAATTAGTTGCATTAGATATTAAAATTGATAAAGAATGTGTAGAGGAATAGTTCAACCCAAAATTGAAAATTCTATAATGTATTACTCATCCTCATGTTCCAAACATGTATGACTATTTCTTAGGAGCACAGAAACAAATATTTTAAAGTAGGGCTGTCAATCAAATTTTAAAAAAAAATCTAATTAATTACACGATAAGCTGAATAATTAATTGCAGCTACTTGCATATACTGTATACATATTTCAAGCAAGTTAGAGAGTGGTTTGTTGTATGTACAGCTGCAGGTTGCCTATACAGCTGGTGTTTCGCTTTCTGCCCCCTGCTGAAAACAGTTGGTATTTCAAGCTTGAATTGCTCAGGTGGTTGTTATATTCTATATTACAGTCTGGGGACATGATTGAGTACATTTTTTAAAAGCATTTTATATAATTATTCCCACTGAATGAATGCGTTAAATAGACAGCCCTATTTGAAAGAATATCGCAATAGACCATTTCCATACAATAGCAGTGGATAGTAACTCACAGTGAAGCTTCAGCAAATTAACATATTAGGCACCCAAAAGAGTCACAAGTAATCCATGCACTGATGTGTCATATTTCAAGTTTTCTTTGAAGGCATGCTAACACTTTGATTGATGAACTGACCAAATTTAATCCAAAGCAAATCAAATCAAATCATTGATAAACCCATATATACAAAGGCCAAATCAAATATGGCGAGCTGTCAATAACATAAAATCTCATTGGTTCTTGTGTAGTGATGGAGTGATGTTATAATTATGAATTATAATTAATTATTTGATTTGTGTCACAAAGTGATCGTATGTCTTCAGAACACTTGGAATATGATGCACGAGTTGCATGGACTGCTTTCATGATACTTTTAGATACTTTTTAAGCTTTAAAGTGAGTCACTATGAACTGCTATTTTATGGAAATAAGCGATGTTCTTCATTCCTCAAAATGTAACTTCTTGTGTTCCACAGAAGAAAGTAAGTCAAATTGTTTTGGAACGATATGAGGGTGCATAAATAATTACAGAATTTTAGTTTTTCGGATAAACTATTCCTTTAAAGGGAAAAAAGGAAGCAACAATTGAAAACATAAATATCCCCTGATCAAAACAAACTGCATTCTCTTCCTTACCTTCACACTTGAGGCCTTGTTTGACCATTCCCCAAAGCAAACTGCCACAGTGGTCGCAAAAAGTTGGGCTCATGTAGTTGTGAATCTTGAAGCGATGTGGCATGTCAATCTTGAAGCGCTCCTTCTGAAACTGCAGACACACATAGACACCACTCAACCAGACTGAATCCAAATGCTTGTGGGCATGAATGTAACTTTTAAAACGCCTCATGGTGCCCTTTCCAGGAGACATCTCCCCTCGCCTCAAGGAGGCCACAACTGCCTACGAGCACTACTGGAAACAGAGACTGCTGACAAACTTATTGCTATGAAAAAAATTGCCAACAATTGTTTGAGCAAGTCATCTACTAGTCACAAGAAGCCAAAATGGACATTGTGAGTTCATTGACCCTGAAACAGATTTATCCATGACTTGACTGCTCTACTTTTATAATGTCATGGGTTTCCATTGATCACTGACAAACTCTGATCCTTGCTCTGATCACTATTGGAAGCACATGAACCGGCCCTCTGCATGTGAATTTTTCTCTTCTTTAAAAAGGTCTTAAAATGATGGCCTTTTGGAATGTGCAACTCATTAGTCCCAATAGTGACCCAAGGCACTCTGGCATCCGAGAGCCAATCTAAGACTTTTTACTGACCCCTGATTCAAAAAGGTAATACTGTTTGCCAGCTAATGCAATCACAAACATTTAAACTGAAGTCTAAACTAGCACCTTGATAGAGATGATGGAGTTGAAGTGAGGAGAGGTTGGACCTTATTCAACACAAATGAAAATAAGGCTGTGGGACAGATGTAATGTCCGTTCAATATGTTGGATAGTTCTGTCATCATTTACACAATATCATGTTGTTCCAAACCCACATAATGTTCTTTCTTCCATGGTACACAAAAGGAGATATTTGGAGGAATGAGTCTCAGTCACCATTCACTTTCATTGTTTGGAATAAAAGATGCAATGAATCTGAATAGTGACTGAGGCTAACATTCTGCCTAACATTTCCTTTTTTGTTACATGGAAAAAAGAAAGTCATAAAAGGTTGGAAAAAACATGGATGAGTGAATGATGACAGAAGTTTTATTTTTGGGTGAACTATTAATTTAAGGAAACACTGATGCTTACCACTGTATCTCGACTGTTGGCCGCTGTTCCTGTGCATCTCCCAATGATCTTATCAATGCACTTCTTGTGAATGGCAGCATTGCATTCTGGAAAAAGCAAAGGGGCAGATGCTACTGCACTCTCATTGTTTGCAATATGGGTGAATTAACTCTTTATTAATAACTTTATTAATTAACGTTTTATTCATAATTTTTAAATGGTACATAAATCATCTTAAAAGGATGGGTGACGATGAGGGTGTGGCCGGGCCGTGATGGTGCATGGCTGGTGCTGAATCAGCGGGAGAGTGGAGCATGTTGGAGGAGCATGCTGGGGGGGTGAGGGGGGGTTAGTACTGGGAGTTAAGTCAGTCTGGTGGCACCAAGGCCTGGGGGAGGAGTGTGTCGAGGAGGGCGTGGCCTCCATTAAACTTCATGTTGACTGTTCAGCCAGTTCCTGCCTCCTCCTTGCTCGATTTGAGCTGTTACAATAGGTTACAATGAAATAAAAAAATTGTCATCATTTACATCGTCATCATGTTGTTCCAAACCTTTATCAATTAATTTCTTCTGTGAAACAAAAAAGTAGAGGGAGTTAGGCAGAATGTTAACGTCAGTCACCATTCACTTTCATTGCATCTTTTTTTTATACAGTGAAAGTGAATGTTGATTGAATCTGAACATTATGCCTAACATCTCCTTTTGTGATCAATGGAAGAAAGGAAGTCTTGGATCGGTTTGATACAATATGAGGGGGAGTAAATGGTGACAGAAATAAATTTCTTGGGTGAACTATCCCTTTACGTCTAACATTGTTTTCAAAAGAGTCCATTAAGTTAATTCAACAGAGGTGGAGGATTTATGCACCAGAAAAAAAGGTCAAAATTTAACAAGTTAAATGAACTCAGTTTGTGCTTTAAAGAACAACTCACATATTGGAACATATTGACTTAAAGAAACAATTAGGAACTGGATAGGCCAGTTCCATATGTACAATGTGTGTTCTTACAGTGCAGCTGAAGGGAGTGTCTGCAATATATTTAGAAAGTTGTGAAGACACTTACGCCTACATTTGTAGCCCTGCTTGTTGAGACCCCTGGAAAGCAAAGAGAGTATGTTGGAGTATTGACATATCTACCCAGCAGTTGATATGTAGTGTCAGTCTGAATGGAAATCTTTTATCAGGAAGACTTTAGAACACTTGATCTATAGCTAATAACAAACTCTCCTTCTGTTTCTTCTCATACTCGCACACATACGCAAGTGTGAACAAAGCACGAAAGAACAGCATTCTGTCTCACACTGCACAGGAAGGAGACTGCCCTAGAGACTTTGCTGAGGCAGCTGAAATATCAGAGGAAAGTCCAAGTGTGCTTACCAACATAAACACACCAAGATTACAGGCGGACCATATGCTTTTATTGCTGGCTATGTGCAGCTTCTGTTATGGCTATTTCTACTATGCCTCCTTGATGCATTATGGATAAAGGCTCTGCAAAATGAATAATTATAAATGTACTTGAGATCACAATTTCAGATTTCTAAACATCATAAGAGGAGGGGACTGATATCCGAGTATTAATAATCATTTGTGAAATCTAATGGTAGCTAGCTTCTAGCAACATATAAATCAACTGACATTTGGATTCACTGGATCTTTTCTCCTTGGACTAACCTGTTATAGCATAACAATTAGATTGCAATGCGTCACTTTGAATGGGAAGTACCTTGCTTAAGGGTACAATAGAGCTGGATTGTAATCTTGGTATCTCTCCATTTGCTTCCAATTTGAGATTGAACCAGCGATCTTTGTTTTTTTGTATTGTGCTTTATGCAGTGAACCTAACCATAGAGGCACTGATAGAAGCAGCATGTTACTTTTGCTATTTTAAACTTTGGCACATAACTTATCCTGCACTGTTTGTGCTAAAGACATGATATAAGGGTCTAAATGTGTTCTTTTCTAAGCAAACTGATGATTTTTGCTTGATGATAATATGGGCATAAAGAAATCCTTAAAGGAATATGCCGGGTTCAATACAAGTTAAGTTCAATCGGCAGCATTTGTGGCATAATGTTCATTACCTCAAAAAATACATTTTGAATTGTCTGTACTTTTCTTAAACAAAAAGGACAAATCAAAGTTTCAGTGAGACACTTACAATGGAAGTGAATGGGGCCAATTTTTAGAGGGCTTAAAGGCAGAATTGTGAAGCTTATAATTTTATTAAAGCGCTTACATTAATTGTCCTGTTAAAATTATTATTAAGTATTATTTGAGCTGTAAAGATGTTTAAATCATAATTTTTAGTCATTTTAGGATTCATTGACATTACATCATCATGGCAACAAAGTTATATATAGTGGCTATAACTTTACACAGAAAAAGGTTATACGCGATTTTATCACACTAAAATCATTAACATGCATATTGTTTATGTCTTGTCATATTGTTTATGTCTTGTCATGTTAAACATCCGACCAACTAGTCGATAATGAAAATCGGTAGTATTGCACATCCCTTCTAGAAACCATCTAGCAATGCCATAGCAACCCCCTAGCATTGTGGAGACAGGTTTTGCACAAAAACGCTCATATTTTCATTAGAAAATGTTGAAGTCTAGTTAGATTTTTCTACTAAGAAGGACTGAAATTTTGTGTACACAAGCCATCTGGGGAAATTACTGTGCAATAAAAGCGCTTCTGTGTTTTCATGTTTTTCTTTAATTCACTCATTTATTTACTTACCACACAAACTCTCTGCAGACCGAGCAAAAGGTGGGCTGTTTGAAGAAGGTGGCTGTGAACTCGTGGTTCTTGATAAAGTGAACCTTGGGCTGTTTGATGGCGCCTCTCCTTCTGTTTAGAGTTAGAAGGCCGCCTTCCTCTTTCCCAATCATTGATGACTTGGATTCTGTAAAGCAGGCCATAATAGGTTATTTAGATATAAAGTAAGACTACAAGTGGTTAATGCACAGCACTTTTAATTAAAATCAAACAGAACAAAAATGACCAAACTGAATTGACTTGCAATAAGCTTTACTTTCACATTGATACAGTGCCCCCCAAAAAGTGTCCAATTTTAAACCCAGTAGCATTTACTTTAAAGAAAGATTTTTCATTCAAACATTTCACATAAAAAGTGTAAAACCATAGTTAAACTACAGTATTTGCATAGTAAAACCATGATACCCACATAATTATGATTTTTATTACCATAATTTTACCACAATTATTACCCCCATTTTCTCTATTACCCCTGTATTATTACTATGGTTTCACTATTAATGTCATGGTTAGAATATGGTTACTATTGTAAAACCATGGAAAATGTATTGTAAGTGAATGCAAAACTATTGCGAGGGCACGCAAAAATTCCTACCCTGTCCTACGTAGAAAGTCATATACATGTGGGAGTGCAAAAAAGTGAGTAAATGATGACAGAATTTGTATTTTTGGATGAATGATCCCTTTAATCTTTCATTTGAACAGTATATCTACAAATCTAACAATAGTAATATTTTAATCTTTAAAATAAGATTACATTTTGTTTTACATTATTTAATAACATTAGTTAACATAAACTAACAATGCAAATTTTATTTTTATCAACTAAGATAAAGATTAATAAATGCTGTAAAAATATTTTGTTCATTCTCAGTTAATGATATCTAATGCATTTAATAATGTTAACACATGTAACCTTATAATATGCTACCAATATTGTAGACTGTAGTAACCATGGTAAATGTATTGTGAGGGAAAGCAAAACTATTGCGAGCGCACGCAAAACCATTTCAGAAAAATATTCCCGCTCTGTCCTATTAGGGGCTCCGTAATTTTCTTTTATCTGCTGAACGCAAACAAAGATTTATAGAAGAATATCTCAGCACTGTAGGTCTATACAATGCAATTGAATGGTGGCCAGAATGTCGAAGCTCCAAAAATCACATAAAGACAGCATAAATGTAATCCATACATCTCCAGTGATTTAATATACTATATCTTCTGAAGTGATGCAATCAATATTTTAATCATTTTTAATAAAACCACTGGAGTGGATTACTTTTATGCTGCCTTTATGTTCTTTTTGGAGCGTCAACATTTTGGCACACATTTACTTGCATTGTATGGATCAACAGAGCTGAAATATTCTTCTAAAAATCATAATATGTGTTTTGCAAAAGAAAGTAAGTCATTTACATCCAAGATGGCATAAGGCTGAGTAAATGATGATAGAATTTTTATATTTGGGTGAACTATCCCTTTAAGTGGATTAACACATTACACTGAATTATTATAAAAAAAATAAGAATATAGTAATGACTAGTGTATTACTAAGTCTTAACCTAACACATGACCAAAGCTCAAGCTTAAACATTAACATACAGCTTTGAGAAACTGCCTACAGCAATTTTATAATCACTATCAGCTCGTTTCTTGCTAAGAGGTAGTAATAAACTACAGTAGCAGAGAGAGAGGAAGGAAGAAGACTCGAAAAATAAACCTGCATAAAAACATGAGTAAGACAGCATGAGTAAGCAAAGACGGCACAGATACCAGATGACAGAACAGAGCTAGTATCTGAGGGTTGTGATAATGGGGACAAAAAATGAATTAGGGGAAAACCAGAGTGGCACAAATGGTTGTCAATCAGTCTAAGGCAGTGGTTTTAAACCTTTTTGACTTTAAATTGATTTTTAGCATTTTAAATTAGATTATTTTAAACCTCTCAAGCTCTGAGGGTGTTTTTAAAGATTTTTCTGTTTCAGTGGCATACCCAAAATTAAAGGCTTACCCCCCCCAACATGGAGGGTAAAATGTTTGTTATCATTTTAAAGAAAACTTTACACATTTTTAAATTATATAGATTATTTAAAATTCTGAGACTCTCATCTTATGAAACTGCTGAAAAAAAAAAATCACAAAAAAACCTGAATAAAAAATTAACCGATATAAACAGATATTTTCTGTCTCAGGGTGTAAAAAAGGTGGCTCCAAAAAACTGCTTTTGTTTTGTTCCCAAGAATGTCACCTGTAACAGAGTAAAAGTTTCTGTTCACAGAACAAAGCAATCAAAAGTTATAGCATTACAAAAATAATTGTAAGTGTTCAAAAATCCTCTCCAAACATTTAAAACATAATAATTAATTACACATGCAAACACAACAATGGCTAAATATTTGCATAGCATGCAGACATGATTTTAGTAATGAGATTTCACAGAATCAATTTCATTCTGTGCCATTTGAGTCATCATTGAGTCTGTATCATCTACTTAGTGCCATGTCCTGGTGGCCATATGTAATTACAGTGATCACATGACTCTCTGCCCAAATATGGAGGATTGTCACCACTGGTTGGAGAAAACTGAACCCAATCCAATTTGTTTAGTGTTCCATGATGCTACAGCATTTCCGATGATGTCATCTGATCCAGGAAAGCTAACGTTTTTGCAGCCAGATATCAAGATGCCAGATAGCCAGATGATGTGTGTACTTTGTGCTTTGTGTGGGTCATCTAATGAACTATGCACCTGATTACATTGTGTGTGAGCTTATTTGAAAGATAATCACCTCCTCGAAGTAATGGTATGTGACATTTTATATTCTGTTTAATTTTCATGAAGTTATGAGTGAAAACACGGCATACAAGAAACACCTGTTCACATGAAACATATATGTCAAAGATATATACTAAGCTATTACTTGCTACATTTTATCTGTGAGTAAAACAAATAGGCTGGTTGTATTCAACTCTTGAGAGCTTTCCAACAACATATGACACATGGCTATTTGATGAGTTAGATTTTCTTTACTGATTAGAATACTATGTATATTACAATGTAAATGATCAAAACTGGGGCCTGTAACTAAGTAAAGACGCTGACTACCACCTAACCTAAACCAAATAAGCAGCCAATTCTACTCAATATAACCTAATGATAAAGGTTCAACACAGATGCTGACTACCAGTGTTGTGGGCGGCTGTGGCTCAGTTGGTAGAGCTGGTCAGCCACTAAGCGCAGGGTTGGTGGTTCAAATCCCGGCCCACATGACTCCACATGCCGAAGTGTCCTTGGGAACTGACACTGAAGCTCTGCCACCATTTGTGTGAATGTGTGTGTGAATGGGTGAATGAGTCAAAGTAAATTGCTTTGATACCATTAAAGTTATAGGCTATATAAGTGCAGACCATTTACTATCACCTCTGGAGTCGCGAGTTCGAATCCAGGGTGTGCTGAGTGAATCCAGCCAAGCAACCCGGTTGCTAGGGTGGGTAGAGTCACGTTGGGTTAACCTCCTCGTGGTCACTATAATGTGGTTCTCGTTCTTGGTGGGACATGTGGTGAGTTGTGCGTAGATGCCGCTGAGAATGGGAAGTGTCCACACGTGCTACATCTCCGCGCTCAACAAGCCATGTGATAAGATGTGAGATTTCACTGTCTCAGACGCAGGGGCAACTAAGATTCTTCCTCCACCCCCCAGATTGAGGCGAGGACCTAGAGCGCATTGGAAATTGGGCATTCCAAATTGGGTAGAAAATCCCCGCTTTTTAGATAAATAATAAAAAAAAAAATGGAACACTTCTGATTCGTCTGCAAATTTCAAAGCACTTGTTCAGTTTTGGTCATAATGCCTACATGCATTGTAAAGTACAGCTTCCAAGCTTTAAAACATTACATATTTTCTGTTGGTCAAAATTGTAGTTATTACATTCTCGTGGGCCCGCCTGCCTATCTGAGCTTAAAGGGTTAATATAACTGAATTTATTTGGCAAATCGTCACAGAGACGACGAATGGAGAAGGACATTCAGACATTTAGACTTTTTCACTATGTTGCTTTTGAAGAAACCTGAAACGGTGAGATATTAAAAGAAGCTGCCCAAAAAACAACCAGCATTGAAACTAATACATAATATTTCTGCATGATATTCTCTAATGAAGTAAATTCTGTCTATGAGGTTTTGGAGAGTTTAAAACAAGTGCTGGTTAATAGACACATCATTCAACCTGAAAGTATGCATTTAAACGTGCAAATGCCCACCTTGTTCTGAATCCTCAACGAAGAACTGGACAGACATCATCACCTTCCCGGAGGGTTGCAGGTCCACCCAGAACTCTGCATGGCCGTTGCCTTTTTTGCAGCGCTCAGCAATAACAGAGACCCCGACCGTGGCTTCTGACAAAGTTTCCTCTGCCGTTTTCATCAGTACCACCTGTATGACACGTCCCTCATAGATGTGTGCATCAAACGAGGATTTCCACGCAGGGTACATAGTGGGCTTCCTCTGGACCAGTGTCTTCCCTCGCTCTGGTTGAAGAGAGAAACCAAGAAATAGGATGAATGAGAAGAATTTAAAGGGATAGTTCACCCAAAAATGTAAATTCTGTGATCATTTTCTCACCCTCATATAGTTCCAACCACATATGACTTTCTTCCATGGAAAACAAAAGGAATGTTTAGTCTCAGTCACCATTCACTTTCATTGTATGGACCGAAAAAAAAAAAAAGGGAATGAGAGTGAATGGTAACTGAGTGGATTTTGTGTTCCACAGAAGACAGAAAGTCATGTGGATTTGGAACTACATGATGGAGAGTAAATGTTGAGGGCTTTTATTTTAAAATTAACTCTATAAAGTGTCTTAATACACAAGTAAAAAACGATTGCATGTTAAATGTAATTCTGACAAACTAACCTGTGCTGAGTGATTCCTTCATCTTAATTGCACAGAACGGCTGTTCAGGCATAGGAGGAAGGTCTCCCAAGCTAAAATCATTGAAGGCAATCCGCAGGAACGGAGCCATGGAAAGCAATCACTTTGCCTAGGCAAACTTACATACAAACACAGAAAAAGAATAAATAAGGATTGGAGGTTACTGTGCATCGTTTTGAGCAATATTACAATGAAATGTTGAAAATGGCTGCAGAAAATCATTATCATTTCTCATTGAAAGAAAATAAAACCTCATAAAATAATTTAAATCAATCAGGTTCCCCATAAGAGCTTCTTACTTTTTAGTAACTGAATGCAAACCTTAAGTTAATTATACATATAGCATATTTTCTAGCTTATTACATTTTCTAATAAGCAAAATGTAGAGTGGAAACTAAACTTGTTATATCATCATTAAACACCTTCTTGGCACAAAATTGCATAATTTTCCAAACCAAACCTTCAGGCAGGACCAGATTCCTGGCGGTATTACTGTACAAACAATGGCTCATATAGAGCTTTGAAGGGGGCAGAACTAGCCAACACCAGGCCAGGCCTTTACTTGGTTTCACAATTAAATCGCTGGGATTAAGAGTTCAAATATAAACGGCACGCAAAGACATGCGAACAGAATGGAAAATAAAATTAATTAAGAAACACAAATCTTGTGACAAAGGAATTTACATGACCACAGCACAAATGAAAAGCAGTAAATGTTGTCCGTTAATGGAAAAACACTGATATTTCGAGCAGCATACAGCTGTATACAGGAATCTGCAACCATATCATTTTCCATTTTTGGAAAGTCAATAGCTGAGCCAAGATTCATACCCTTGTATTTATTTAATAAAATGTCACTATATCCTGAAAGACTGGTAAATTACCTTCATCTACTTGTTGTCATAACGATTATATAATACAAAATGATTCATATATTTAAAATGTGTATTATCGATGCTTTCTATCTTTGCTTTTCAGGCATTACTGATCACTGAGAGCTGAAATGTGAAGCAGGTGAAGTACCCCCATTTGTGACACTGTAGATAACAGAATTCCCATCACACTTTCCCACCGCTGCAGTGCCACAGTTTCAGGTCAAATGCTTCAAGCCCAAAAGTGCTGAATGTTTAAATGGTCCTGAATGCTGATTGGTCAATACAGCTGTTCTACAATTCACAATATAGTAATAGCTATGTTAATATGCCAGTAGTAACTGTTTTATTAAAGGTTATAAGGTACTTGAGGTCGTGCAATATTCTCTCTCATATATTGCATGTAAAAGTGACATATGTGGGGGACCACAGCAAATAATTTTTTTGTGTTCCCATTTTCTCTATTAAGTTTCCATGACTTTCCAAAGGAGGAAAAAATAGAGAGAGAGAGAGAGAGAGAGAGAGAGAGAGCGAGAGCGAGAGCGAGAGCGAGAGATGGATTACAGGAAAAAGATGCCAACTTTACTGTCACTTCTTCAGCAGCTGTATTTAAAATAAAACATCGCAGCAGTGTTGACTTTTATTTTATTAATGATAGTCTAATAAAAATATATATAAAGTTTAATAACACACTTAATGGAAAATTTTAAAATATTACGTTGCTAAATAAAGCAGAGATGCATCATCTGTGCAACATAGCAGCTTGTGAAAAGGGTCCATTTTGTAATTAATAATATCATAAAAGGCTAAACTGAGGTTACTGGGACCAGATTGAAAAGCTTCCACACTTCTTCTCAAATGATAAGACAGAAATAGGTATTTTTCATTTTCTCTATTCTACGTGATGATGATGTCCATGATGTGTTATATACTGAAACGTGCTATCTATGATAAAGTGAGCGATACAGAGAAAACTACTTAAGAGATAGATCAAGGATAATCTGAGACAGCGAACACGCACACACACACCCACACCTACACCCACACCATAAATGCATTTAAAGGGATAGTTCACCAAAATAATTTAGATTCTCTCATTATTTACCCTCCCTCATTCCATCCCAGACATGGATGACTTTCTTTTTTCTAAAGAAAGCACATAAAGGACACATTCAAGTAATCCATAAGACTCCAGTGGTTAAATTCATATCTTTAGAAGGGATATGATAGGTGTGGGTGAGAAACAGATAAATATTTAAGTCCTCTTTTACTATATATTCTATTCCATGCCCAGTAGGTGGCAATATGCATGAAGCACGTGAAAGCCTATCATATCACTTCTGAATATATAGATTTAACCACTGGAGTCTTATGGATTGCTTTCATGCATGCTTTAGAGCAGAGGTGTCAAACTCCTTTAGTTCCAGCCCTGCTCCAAAATGCCTCCTTGTAATCTTCAAGCACTCCTGAAGAACTTGATTAGCTGCTTCAGGTATGTTTAATTAGGGTTGGAGCTAAACTCTGTTGGAATGTGGCCCTCAAAGAACACAGTTTGACACCCCTGCTTTAGAGCTTCAAAATGTTGGTCACCATTCACTTGCCTTGAAAAGAACAACAGAGCTCAGATATTCTTCTAAAAATCTTTGTTTGCTTTCTGCAGAAGATAGAAAGTCATACACATCTTGGATGGCATGAAGTGGAGTAAATTATAAGAGAATTAAAATTTTTGGATGAACTATTCCTTTAATAGAAGCAAATGAAACACTCACTCTGTTAAAAACCTGTCAAAAAACATAAACCTCTTACACTCAAAGGCATATGACTACAGAAAAATGTTTCCCTACAGAGAGTGGAAAAATTGAGCCCATGCAGCAAGGGATGGGATGGAGAGAAAATGAGGAAAAAAGAGAAAGGGATGGATGGGGGTGGGAAGAAAGAAAGCATTGAACAGGGACGCCTACAGCATAGGGGAAGTTAAACATGCTTGCTAAAAATTCAGACTCTTACACTGAGAACTATTCATACACTTGATAGACAGACATACTAACGTACACCTACACCTTCACTTTGTCAACAAGCGTACAGAAAACACTTCTTTAACGCAAAGTTTTGTCAACAGCATTAATATCATATAATATAGTGTGTGTGTGTGTGTGTGTGCATTTGTGTCTTTTCGATAGCTTGGTTCCTCTCAGTGGTCTATTAATCTGTCAAGAGAGGTCACCTCCTTCACACTCATATGGGTTACTGCTTAATTAACACACATCCCTTTGGTATTTATGTGTGTAGAAATGGGATAATGTGTTCATGTTACTACTTATAATCTTTGCTGCTGAAGATGCTAAAACTGGCAACCACCATATTGCTAAAATAAACAAATTAAGTAATGTATTCTAAGAAAATGATGTAAATGCCATTGAGGGTAGAAATTCTAGTTTATGGAGGAGGAACTGTTTAACTGTAACAGACAGATCCTCTCTAAAATGTACTACTTACTAAGGGCCCAAATAAGCAGCCAATTCTACTCAAAATAACCTAATGTTAAAGGTTCAACACAGATGCTGTTATGACTTAACTAATTTGTTAAAGGAACAGTTAACACAAAAATGTAAATTCTGGGGGCCTGGGTAGCTCAGCAAATATTGACACTGACTACCACCCCTGGAGTCGCGAGTTCGAATCACAGGTATGCTGAATGACTCCAGCCAGGTCTCCTAAGCAACTAAATTTGCCCGGTTGCTAGGGAGGGTAGAGTCACATGGAGTAACCTCCTCGTGGTCACTATAATGTGTGGTTCTCGCTCTCGGTGGGGCGCGTGGTGAGTTGTGCTTGGATGCCGCGGAAAGTAGCGTGAAGCCTCCATATGCACTACATCTCCGCGGTAACGCGCTCAACAACCCACATGATAATGCGTGGATTGATGGTTTCAGAGGCGAAGGCAACTGAGATTTGTTCTCTGCCACCCAGACTGAGCCGAGTTACTACGCCACCACAAGGACTTAAGAGTGCATTGGGAATTGGGCATTACTAACCGGGGAGACAAAAATACAAAATTATTTCATAATCTACAAATCAAATCATCAAATAAGCACTGATATCAAATATGTGCGGCTCCTTTGATAACATAATTTGTTTGGATTAGTGTCATGTTGTTTGCTCAGAAGACAGAATAAGAACTGCCATATTTGATTTCAGCACGTTATTATCAATGAATTTATTTTATTTGAGATTGAATAATGACTTAAAAGCTGAAGTGTGTAATTTCTGCTCCACTAGCACTAACTAGGTTGTCTCAGCATATTAAGCTAGGATAAGAGAAAGAATTAGAATGATAAAAATGTTCCAGCACATTTCTGCGTCAATAAAATCATTAATATAATGCTGTTTTTAAGATGATAACATCAAGACTCATTTGTTCTTGCGATATAACTTCATGATGTTTGTTCACAAGATGCAATGAAAACCAATTTGATGAGATTTGAAGTTATCGAAGTAGCCGCCATATTTAATTTCAGCACCTTATCAATTAATTGAAATCAATATCTTAAATTTTGCATCACACAAAGTGATGGTTTCACTTCAGAAAATTTCAAATATAGTGCATGTGACATATCTATTAATTCTCCTGTCGTTTTATGGTGTTTTTTTGTTCTATTTGTAGCTTTACAGACCAAAGTCACTATTCACTTTCATTATATGGCAAATAAACCCTGTAAAGATTTAAAAAATTCACCTTTTGGCTCAGGTCCCGCCTTCAATGTAAGTCTATGGGATTTATTTATCTATTGCAATTTTATTTGTACACCAAGCAAAAAACTTAAAGCTGATCACTTAGAAAAGTAAAAGCTTCTTCTCAACAAAAGTCCAACAATTTGAGGTACCGTTTCATTCATGTCCGTAGCAGAAGTGGTCCGGAACATGTTACGCAGTGAATATTTAGGTTAGGGGTTTGTTCAATTGAAGTGTACGCAATACTAGTAGTAATGCCGGCTTTAGCAAACTTCAACACTAAAAACATTCCTTATGTAAGCTACACCTCTCCCTACTCTTTTTAGCTTGATAGGTCATGGGTTTATCTGTTTAATAAGCATTTAAAGACCCTGTAAAATCAAATCTAAGGTTTTGCTGCTTTTAATCCATATCTATTAGCTTTAAGGTAATCTATATGCTAATATACTTCTAAACGTTGACACAATTCCTTTTCAGAGGATATAAGCATTTCATATCTGCTGTCACTCACTTTTGGCTAAAAAAGATTGTTCGTCACATCCTCGTTTGGTTCTCAAGTCTTATAAAAAGCTGGCCAGTATTGAGATACGGCTCTGACTTGAGCAGCATGGTGGAAAGGTGTATGCGTCTGTGAACAAAAGCCTATTGGCCATTATTAAAAATGGAATGGGTTGTTCGACATGGGCCCCCACTTCCTATTTCAGTAGGAAGTACGTCAAATCGAAACAAAAATACACTATTCTTTCTGTGTGTTAAAGATCTTATTCACTTCAGCGGCATCTTTGATTTTTGACGGGAATGACAACAAGGCTGTGATGGATAGACGTACAGTCTCTTCAATGGGTTAAGTTGTTTTAAAGTATTTTTTTTGATAATTGAACTGATGAAACATCGAACAAATATCTTTCCAAGAAATTTGAGTAGACAAAAAAAAACTCCAGACAACATGAGTTGTGGAAAATTACGAGATCTAGGAGGTTTTTCATGGCCTTACTCAGTGGATGCCAGATAAGGAACTGTACGTCTATCCGTCAGAGCCTCATTTTCATAAAAAAAAAAAAAATATATATATATATATATATATAAAACTATTGATTTTAGGTTGTTAATTAGAAGTATAGCAACAATATATTTTAAGTCTACTGCAAAATATTCCAATTTATACAAATATACATGTAGTTCGATTGCGTCATTCACAGTGCGTCATTGGAAAGGGCGGTCGCTGCTGGACTTGGGAAGTGTAGTTGTTCACCAGGAATTCCACTATTAAAAGGTTAGTTCAACCAAAAATTAAAATGATCCCATAATTTACTTACCCTCAAGCCATCCTAGGTGTATATGACTTTCTTCTTTCAGGGGGTTAATAAAGGCCTTCTGAAGTGAAGCGATGCATTTTTTAAGAAAAAAAATCCATATTTATACTTCAATATAAAATATAATCACTGGCTTGCGCTTATGCTTCACCTACATCATACGCCAGAACTCGACTCGACAGCCGTTACCGGAAGCCAGTGATTATACAAAAATGCATCGCTTCACTTTAGAAGGCCTTTATCAACCCCCTGGAGCTGTATGGATTACTTTTTTGATGGATGGCTGCACATTTTTGGGCTTCAAAATCTAAGGTAACATTCACTCCCATTATAAAGCTTGGAAGACCCAGAATATTTTTTAATATAACTCAGATTTTGTTTGGCTGAAAGAAAGAAAGTCATATACTACTAGGATGGCTTGATGGTGAGTAAATTATGGGATAATTTTAATTTTTGGGTGAACTAACCCTTTAAACAAGACTTTTAAACAAAGAAGTTGAAATTGTGCGGACTGATGGGTTCAACAAAGGCATTTACCATCGATGAACAACCTTGGAGCTCACAATAGGTCTGTCTTTAAAAGTATATTATTAAATCAACTCATCTATGAAACATATTTATGGGAATTTTACCTCCGGAAACCAGACTGTTGTGCTCTATAGACAACAAACTAACAGCTGATCAAAGAGGGGCTGAAACTATTAGTCGACATTATCGACAACAAAATATTTTTTTTTTTGTGGTTGAATAGTCATATGATTTCATTTAACACAACATGAGATCTTTTGAAATGCAAATGATGACGCGGGAGAGCAGCACTTCAGCTCGCACTTGATTGAGGGGAGGAAGAAAGAACAGCTGACAGTCCAGACGCACTCCAAACTTTACAAACAGATTAAGGTGATGTAGATCGCAGAGTATTATAATACAAAAATGCAAAATAAGTAAATACAGAAGCAGTGTCGCCGTGAAATAAAGCTTTGTCGTACCTGGTGTTCTGCTTGAGCAAAACTTGCTTGTCAGAGCATCATAAGTGAAGCTTTTTGTAAAGGGAACATGATAAATTTACCCGATAAGCAACATATAATATATTTAGACTTTTATTTTTTCTTTACTGCACTGGCAGAAGTATGAACAAGTGAAAAAATAGACTTATATTTAAGATATGTTCTCTTAAAAGTAAGTCTAAATATCTTAAATGTTGCTTCAAGTAAATGTATCTTGTTTTAAGGATTTTTAGACAATTATAAATGGAAAACACAACAAAAACACTTGATAACAATAGGATTTTTTTGCAGTAATTTTGTAATTAATTAAACAATAAAAATCCAAGTAGTTTTTCCTCTTTAATTCAATGATTGTCATTTAGAGGTATTTTTATCCTATTTATTGTTAGTAAGCATGTTTAATACAACCTTTTAAGTCGGGGCACAAGCTGAATAGTCAGTTAAGAGCTAATGATTAATCGTTGCAATCGATAATCGCCTCAATAGTCGAATACTCGTTCTATAATCGTTAGATTAGTCGTTTATAAAAATAATCATTAGTTGCAGCCCTACAGGTCAGAGCAGAGTGCAGGCGTCACGAGACGCAAAACCAGTTAAACCGAATGCAACCACAGTGAGATGCACCAAAAGCATCCATCCGATACATATTCAGACGGAACGCAAGAATGTGTCCTGTGAGAAAATGTACCTCAGACAGATTGATGAAAACAATTGTAAAATGGATTGCTGTGGACTGTAGGCCAGTAATAGGCTTATGTTCAATGATATGGAGATAAACGAAACAATATATTGACTTCTATAGCCATTTTTTTTATTGACTAATCAACACTTCACTCATCTGCCACAATAATGGAATATAGTTGAATTATCTGATATTGTTATATTAATATAAATGAATATTATTATATATTATATTTATAATTTTTTTTGATTATTACATTACAACATATGTTGGGGGCCATTTTGAGCAAATATTGATTATTATTATTATTTTTTTCAATTAATGAATTCGGCACATTGTGTAATTCATTTGATAATTGATTGACAGCCCTAGTTTGGTCCTACACTTTTCCAACAAGTAAAATTAAAGCAAGCGTTAGCATATATCTAATATCTCAGATGCACTGGAAAGAAAAATTCTTCATCTGATATGATAAAATTTACTCTAAAAGAAACATTTTAGCTGTGCGTAGGTTGTATTTCTTGACCATTGTCCTTTTCATGTTATTGCACATGTGTTGCGTCTTGGGAATGGACATAATAGGCACAAAAAGAGGTAGAATGTCACTTTAAGTACAGACTAATATCAATAAACAGGTTATGATGGAAAAACAATAGTCCACATATACACAGAATGAAATGTGAGAGCAAGTTTAAGAGAGCCTGACAGTTTAGAGGAAACCAGCTATGTTTCAAAGAACATCAGCCAAAACCTGTTATTCCGGATGGTGCAGTTGTATATTTATATGCACAATTGTCCTTTGCAATGCAACTAATCACACATATACACAGCAGAGTTCATTATTAGAGAATAAGGCACCATGCTGCGGTTTGTACTTTGTTAATGTGAAGCATAATAATCCTCAAAGGGCCCAAAACCCCACTATGTGCATAGCAGTCTTCATAACACAGTTTAGCGATGCAGTATGCAGAAGTCAAGCATTTCAGCATGTTTCACTTCCATAATGTGATATATTTCAGATAAAAACTGTAGAGCAGGACATGATCTTGTCAATCGACAATTGATTGGAATGTAAAGAATGGAAAATGTTGAAAAATAAAGGAGGATTGGTGATGTCAGCTGAAATGAAAAGTAATTTCAGAGGAATGGCGATTGATTACATTTTGATGAAAGATTACAAAGACAAACAAAAAATTATTTGGTATAAAGTGCAACAATTAATCATTTACAATAAGATCAGGAACAAGTATTAGGGAAGTTAATAGGGTCAATTTCATGTTGCTTTTACAATGTCAAGATCTTGGCATCATGCCTCACAAAAACATAGAATTACACTTTTGTGCGGTCATTTTCCTTCACGATCATGATAGACTGACTGTTCTGGTCACTTTTACAAATACAAATAAATATTTGCATTCCTTGTTTTTGCAACCGAGATCTGAAATTCAAAGTAAATGTTGTGTTTGTAAGGGAGTTTAATTAGTCACCAATTATTGGTTATGAGAACAAGAATCTCATTGTGTGAGGATTAGGTTACACAATAAGTAAAAGCACTTATTTACACCAATGTCACAGGGTTATTAGGTTAACATAACATACATTAAGAAAATGCATGAGATTGAAAGAGTGAGAATGAGAGATCAGTGACTTCAAGGTCAGCTGTGTGCCGAGTGCCATGTGACATTCGTTTTAGTGTAGCGTTGATTTCTCAATCCTCTGGCTAAGAAACAAGAGACCCTATGCCTGCCTGCATCTCTCTCGCTCTCTCTTTCTCTAGCCTATAACACACACACAAAAACACAAAGGGGTCGGTCTAGGTTAGTGTAGAAAAGCCAACTCCTCTTTAAATAGGGCTTACTGTGTGACAGCCAGTTTGCTGTGAAATGTGTGTTTGTGTGCGCATAAGGACAAAAATCTGCTGATCTACTCACTACAGTTGCACTGTACCAGACAAGAATATTGGACACACAGATATGTGTGTGTGCGGGCATGCCTACTTAAAGGTGAAGCTCAGCTTGCCTGTGTCTGTCGGTGCAATCAGAGTGGTGTCCATTTCTGCCTTGTGCACACTTCACAAAAGCTTCATTAATCCAAGACAAACAGAGAGCGACCTGTCTGCTCACTGCCATATGTGTACGCAACAGAGCTTTAGATGATGTATGTTAAAAAGCAATGCCACAAGAAAAATTGAGTGACAACATGCATAATATACAGACTGAAAACAATAGCATGGCTATTTAGTGCTTGGAGCCTCTTAACAAAAGAACTGAGCACTGTATGTGCACTATAACTGGGGGGTGATGATAGGTTTGAACTTTCCTAATGGTGTTAGCTTGTAAAAGAGTGGTGTGTGTTACAGAGAAAACACAGATGCTGACAGAGGGGGAGAAGGTACACCATCATCGCACACTTTTACTCCCCTGCAGTTCGTCAGATAAATAATTCAGATAAGGAACATATTGTTGATTAAAACCTTTACTAGCATGTGCCTTCCGGGTGTTACACTGTGTTGATTCGGCCCACTGTACAGGTTGTGAACATATGGTGAGAAGTGACAACAGACTAGCGTTCATTATACTAGGAAACAAAAACTATTTCAACTGCAGAGTCCCTAATTAACGTGGAGAACAGAACAGCTAGTCCATGTGTGATAGAGAAGGAAACAACGTAATACAATGCTTGTGTATTAGTGCGTGAAAGGGAAAGATTAAAAAATTATACCATGTCTGTGGTCAGTGAGAAAATGGTGCAATGTAGCATAAGAAATCAAGTAGAACCTTAGGAGAGCAACAGTTAGCAAACACTTAAGTAATATTTCACGCAAAAATGATAATTCTCTAATAATTTACTCAAGCCCTATGTATACTTCCAATCTGGATCGAACGCTCAGCATCTGCGCACAGTCAAACACGAGCCTATCAAAGTAAACTCCATATAACTGTACACACATACACAGGTGGTTGGCCCATTCGCACTACGACTGCTAAGAGACACCGGACTATTTCTTTTCAGGAGTTTAGACCCATAAAAATGTCTTTACATTCCTTCAGACTAGAGTTATACAAATGCAGGTATCACCAGATCCTCTTCACATACGTGCTCTTGACTTGCACATCAACTTTTGTTGTTTTTACCTTCATCTACTGATGTTTAGCGGCGATAACATCTTCTTGTAGTGCTTCTTTGAGACAGCAACAACTCGAAAGTAAGTGTTGCCACCTTGCGATCCCCCAAATTAGAGCAAATAATTACAGGTGCATGCGCATCTGACTTAAGTATACTTTAGAAGTATACATTGACTTGCATTGTATGGACAAAAACACCTAATCTTCTATTGTATATTAGCCTATAATGTTTTGATGTATGATTCCAGCCAAAATTTCTATATTGGTGCATGGGTAATTTTAAGAATTAAATGATCATAATGGATCGGTCTGCACTTTAAGTACTGTTTGTAAGTTGTTTAACTATTCTGCGTGTTTTAAAACTACCATAAATGGTACAGTAGCACTCAGTATCTTGTAAATGTTCCCTGTATACTGAACACTTTCCATGCAAATATAAGTTCTTAGGTACACACGTTTTTTTTTTTAAAGTTAAAAATCGCAACCATCACACATGCTTTCACACACAACAGATATTCACCATGTTTTGTGTTGTTAAAGTTTGGATGCGCACATCATCCATTAACTGTTATCATACTAAATGGTTTAGTCAATATTGTCACAGAGATTCATTCATTCTGCATATTAACTGCTTTACAGGTGACTTTAAGCTATTTAACCAATGGGTTTCACTGGGTTATGGGAAACCAGTGAAGTAGGAAAGATATGATTTAGCATTAGCTTCTAGAATGCCTTTGAATTTAGTAGCCAACCGTCTGTAACTATGGCAACCACGATTAAGACGCTTTGAAAAAAAAAAGCTCGCGAATAAAGTAAATCCGTCTAGAAACCTGTCATTTACTGTATAAAACACCAGCCTCACAACACGTCGTCTGAAGTATTCGTTCTCGTCAAGTGTTACTTTGTCAGAAAACTTGAAAAACAACAGAGAACAGTAGGCCAAGACGTACTGTTACGTTATATGCAAGTTCAACGCGAAAAAACGCCAAGGATGTAAGTTTTTCGATAGTACGGAAGTGCAGCAGTAAAGAGCGTAAGAGTATGGTCTTTCTATATGTGCTTACATAACTTTATGGCAATGCATTCTATGAAATACTGACGAAAAGTCCGGCCAGACCTGCTTCCGCGTATCTGGAAAGCGTAAGGGGCTGTTCACACCGCGCTCGTTCCTGCGTTCGTCTGAACTATTTTTTGATTGATTGTTTTCCTATCTAAACCTGAACTAGACGGACGTCTTTGGCCGTCGCGCCGCATATCGCACTGGAGCTCTGCGTCAAGTTAAAACAACTTCAACTGTTAAAAACTCGTCTTGAGACACCTGCGTTCTTTTCCATTCGTTGCGCTGCGTCTAGTTGTTTTAACGCAATAACGTGTTCGGACTGAACGGCCGCTTACAGTGTCGAATGAAAAACAATTGATCAAGTTTCTTTTCCTCTCCCGAACTTGCACGTTTGGGAGTGCAAGATGTTATACTTTCCTGTCATCTTTAATCCTGATGGTCGGATTTACGTTCTCCTACAAAATAATCTAAAAGTAAAAAGTTATTGGCACAAAACTTACCAACTTCAAAGATCGAGAGGTTTCTGTAACGCGTCTCCTGCTTTGTAAGCTGTGAGTAGAATGAACAGCGCGACGTGTTTGAGGAAGTGTTTACCCGCTCACTGTGTGGCTGTCTGGGGTTGACAATACTGGAGGAGTGACGTTTGGCAGAGAGAGAGAGAGAGAGAGAGAGAGAGAGAGAGAGAGAGAGAGGTCAAATATATAATAATAATGTATATTAGTAATAATTATATTATATACTGTCCAAGTTATTGGACAAAATGTATTTTGCTTTTATTTATTATATATGATGCTTTGGCAACATTGTTTTTGAAACTTTCATCCCAATAAAGCCCATTGAATTGAATTGAGAGAGAGAGGGGGGGAGGTTGGGGGGGAGGGGGTAAATAGTATGTGAACCCATTGGAATTAGCTGGTTTTCTGCAGTAATTGGTCATAAATTGCGATCTCTTCTTCATCGAAGTCAGAAGTATAGACAAACATGATGGTGCTTAAGCTAACAAGTTAACAACACACAAACATTTATAATATTTCAAGTCTTTATTTAACACATTCCATCATTGGCTGTGCTGTGGAAAAAGTGAGTGAACTCTTGGATTTAATAACTGGCTGACCCTCCTTTGGTAGAAATAACTTTAACTAAGTACTTCTGGTAGTTCAGAGGAAATTTTGGACCATTTGTCCATACAGATCTGCTTCAGCTCAGTTTTTTTGATGGTATGTTGGTATGCGGTGCTGTGCTTATGCCATACTTAGTGCTGTGTGTTCTTCCCAAAAATATTCAGTCCACAAAACATTTTCTCCAGTAGTGTTGTGGAGTGTCAAGGTGGTCTTTGGCAAACTTCAGGCACACAGCAATGTTTTTGTTGGAAAGCAGCAGCTTCATGATCTCTTGCCATGGACATCATGCCTTTTTAATGTTTTCCATATAGTAGACTAATGAACAGAAATGTTAACCAGTTCCAATGATTCTTTTAAATCTTTAGCTGTCATTCTATGGTTATTTTTATACCTTATTAAGCATTATGTGATGTGCTCTTTGAGTCATCTTGGCTGGATGGCCTTTTCTTGAAAAAGTAGCCACAGTACTAAATCATCACCATTTATAGACAGTTTGTCTAACTGTGGACAGATGAATATCTAAGCTCTTCGATATAAATTTGCAACCCTTATCAGCTGTAGCAAAGCAACAATTCTTGATCGTAGGCCTTCTGAGGCCTCTTTATTGTAAGACATTGTCCACATCAGCAGATGCTTCTTGATAAAAGCAAACTTAAAATGTCTTAGGGTTTTTTATAAGTCAAAATAGCTCTAACCCACACCTTCAATTTCATTTCATTGATTGGATCCCAGGTTTGCAAACTCCTGACTCTAATTAGCTTTTGTTAATGCCATAAGCCTAGGGGTTCACATACTTTTTCCAACCTGCACTGTGAATGTTTGAATGATGTATTCAATATGTACAAAAAGCAATACAATAATGTGTATGTTATTAGTTAAAACAGATTGTGTTTGTTCATTATTGTAACTTAGATGAAGATCAAACCAGATTTTAAGACACATTTATACATAAATGCAGGTAATTCCAAATGATTTCATACTTTTCTTGCCACTGTATTTATATATCTGTCTACCTGTCTGTCTGTCTGTCTATCTGTCTGTCTATTTTCAGTTTCAAAGTATTTCATTGGCATGATTGTGTTTACATGCAAAATTCCCCAGCATCAAAACATGCAACTAATAATGAAAAAAAGATAATAATTATAAAGCAGTAACAAATAGCATTACAAATATTATTAAATTAAGGTGCCAATTAACTGTAATAAAAATAATAATAACAATATACATTATACCATTTAAAGTAAATAATAATTTATCAAGACACTAATTAACTTAAAAAATACTGTAACAGTTGTACATAGATAACCCTTTATTATAATAATCAAAACAGTGATTGGTTTCTGAGGGTGTGCAGCTCAAAAATGAATTTTCCTGCAACTGATACTGTATGTAACTGTCCTCCACCAGTAACACCTGCATTTGATCCATTTCTGCTGAATTGTGGAACAGGAACTGGAAAACTGTAGTATGAGTTTGGAGTGTTTTTCAAAGTATTTCTCTCTCACCTTTGTACATTTCACACAGTGAAGGAGAAAGTGTGTGTCTGCCTCTACCTCACCAGAATCACACACTCTTTGGAAGACATGTTTGTCTGTGTCTGCATTTTTCTATGGCCAGATGTGATCATGATGTGATGTAAACCCGTATATCGTGAGGATCCATCTATGCGGTTAACATATACTCTGTCAGATTATACTTTCTGTTTAGGGCCTGATAACATTCCAGTTTACTTTGGTATTTATTTTCATTTTCCCAATGGTACAAATATACATTTGTACTTTCTTTTTTAATTAAGTTTGTTATAATTTGCTTGTGTTCAGCAGTGTTGTTCTGAAATTGGTGTTTGTTAAGTGTTAGTGGGTTTGTGAGTTTCAAAGCCAGCTGATATGGGGACTGGTTTTAGGCTTCAGCTCTTGGGTTTTAAGGGCTTAGTATCTAGGTGTTTGCAGAATTTGAGGGATCGTTTTTGAAGATGTATAATTAGGGGTTATATTATAGGTGTTTTTCTCTGAACTCTTAGAATGTTTCTAAAGAATTCAGCATGCAGTGATTCTTTAATGTGTTTGTCCCATCTAGAGCGTGGATCCCAAACCTCACATCCATAAAGAGCAATAGGCATAATAATACTCTCAAATATTGTACACCAAATTGTGACAGGAATGTCTATTTGGTTAAATTTGCCTTCAAGCTTTCTCTTTTAGTGCAAAAACCTTCTGAAACAATTATTCCTAAACCGAGTTAGTCACATTGTAGGGTGTGTTCAATTGCAGTGAAAGTGGTGGATTGTATTTTTGTAATATTTAAAAAAATCAATCAATCAATAAATCAATCAACCAACCCTATCTATCTATCTATCTATCTATCTATCTATCTATCTATCTATCTATCTATCTATCTATCTATCTATCTATCTGTCTGTCTGTCTGTCTCTCTATCTCTCTCTCTCTAGCTATATATTTGTCTATCTATCTATCTATCTATCTATCTATCTATCTATCTATCTATCTATCTATCTATCTATCTATCTATCTATCTAGCTATCTATCCAACTCATTCACATTTAAGGTGTACTGTTGTGTAAATCACTCTGTTCAATAGAAATTATATAGAGAGCTCTAGATATCTAGGTGTCATAACTATTGCTCTAATGTACACAATCAAGATAAGTTTAGGTTCCTTGTTCAAAGAATTCCTTGTGCATGTGTATGTTTCTACCTTAGGCTGGTTTATGATAGTTGACCAGGTGCTCTTGTTTCCTGAAGGCAGGAGAAACCTTAACTTGGAGTTCCCAAAACTCCATTCAGAATGAATGGGCATGGTCAAAACATTTAGCACACACACACGCACATGCGCATGCATGCACGCACACACATACAGAAGCAGTAGTCACATGATGCTGACTCACAGACTGCCACACCCCTTCAATCTAGGTCTCATTGCATAAAGCTCAGAGTTTCACTGTTTCTATATTTAGAATCATTTAGAGCAACTTTCCATTTACTCAGATCAGACATTTCTTTTGTGTCACAATTTTAACTGCAATTCAAATGTTGTCCATCCAAGAGTCTCCATTCTAGAAAGTTCTGATATATATTGAAGACCAATCATGTGCATTTATATAGTTTCACTTCTGCTCTATTTTATGGAACTGCTTCTCGCTAGACTTTCTTCTCTTTTGCTGTTTCTCTTACCTTACTGCTGCCTTATCCCTCCCCTTATATTAAAATTGGTCAGTCTTGTCTCACTTCTCTTTTACTCTAACTTCTCTCATTTTTCTTTTGGTTAAGAGCCTATATTCTTTTAAACCATGTCTGTTAGGAGTTTTATGTTTGAGTAGAAATTTTCCATTGAAAGTCCAGCAAAGTGTAATAGGATTTCTTCCTGAAAATATAGCCCACATATTCATGACTATCTTACAGTGGCCCAAAATTAATAGACAAAATGTAATTAAGACAAAGTATTTTCGACTTTTTAGTTGTCAAACAGAGTATAAAACAAAACGGCGGTACATAAACAATTACTGTATTTTCCTTTTTAGCATTTTCAACTGTCCCTTTAAGCGAATATTCCAGGTTAAATACAAAATAAGCTTAATCGACAACATTTGTGGCATAATGTTTAGTACCACAAAGTATAATTTTTAATTGTCCCTCCTTTTTTAAAAAAAAAAAAAAAAGAAGCAAAAATCGAGGTTACAGTGTGACGCAATGGAAGTGAATGGGGCCAATGTTTGGAGGGGTTAAAGACAGAAATGTGAAGCTTATAATTTAATAAAAGTACTTTCATTATTTATTCTGTTAAAATTTGTGTATTAATGGCTTTTAAGTTGTTTAAATCATCGTTTTTACAGTCATTTAGGGTTTACGGCGTTTTGCCCCATTCACTTTCATTGTAAGTGCCTCACTGTAACCCAATTTATCCAATCGCTTTTTTTAAAGATAAGGAGGGACAAATCGACTTCAAATTTTTGTGCTAATCAACATTTTGACACAGATTGTGCTTAACTTGAATTGAACCCGAAATACTCCTTTAGTAAAATGATTTTTCGATAGGATGCATTTGGAGGTTTTGTTTCAATTATACTGTAGATCAGTGGTTACCAAACTTTTTTTAAACCATGGCACCTCTTTATAGATTTTTTCCCCACCGCAACCCAACAACTGAAACATAAATAAATAAATAAATATGCCATTGAAAACACCTTTCTGTAAAAAGTGTGATATTGATTTAAATATTAACACATTTAATTAGAGGTTATATTGCCTTCAGGGTTTTTTTCCTAAACAGCAACTGAAGTTTTAAAAGTAGGCCAAATTATTCAAGAGCTAGTAATAAAATAGAGAGCAGAGTAGACAGTCTTTTGTCAGTTTTCAGTAACAGCAGCAATTAAAAATATTGTGATAAAAATGATTAATAGAACTACTTGAATTATGGACATAATCTTTATTGTGTGATTATTAGATATACATTAATACAGATTCGATACAGTCAGGAATTTGACTGAAAAGCAGAACTGCCATTAAAATGCTTTGGATTAAGTTATCCAGTCAAAGACAGTGTGTGATTTTCTTTCTTTTTCTTTTTTTTTCTTCTTTTTTTTCTTTTCTTTTCTCAATTTTGTTGTTTGATCAATATTAAATATAGGCTTTCAACAGCTGCAGCAGGTCTATTAAGCTGCATTTACACATCATACAGATTGGATATTTTGACATATAAGATTTTTGTCCTGTCTGCATCACTAAGGCCTTATACATTAATTGATACTCTGTTTACATTAATATAACGTCAAGACAGCAAAGATTTTTTTCCAGTCTGTTTACACTCGTGTAGTACATAAACGGCTTTGTTTACATTAATATAGCATCAAGAGCGCATTTAAAAGTTCACACACATTCACCACCCAACAAGCAAGTGAGAATTTTAACGTAGCCGTAGGCTGTAGTCAAACAGTGTGCAGGTACCAGGTTAAGTCAGTACTTCTACCAACTGTGGCTATTAAAATATATTAAAACTGCTGTTGATAAAAATATCTGTGTTCTAAACCCGTTAATGCTTTATTGTGCGAGAAACTGTTTGAGACAATTCAGTGAGTCAGTGAGCTGACCCAGTGATTCAAAGTGAACTGCAAACTGATTCAGACTGTTTGGATAACCCATTTGACTAACAGATTTGAAAGAGTGATAATTGCTTAGATCTGATTCTAAACAGCCGAAAAAATACAGGCCATAATTGCTGAATTTGTCAGGGAAAATGTTTCTCAGTTCCATATATGGTAATCTCCCTCGACAGACAGGGATTTATCAGTAAAATTTTACAGGCAAAAATTCATTGGGGCCTCATGCCTCAGTAAACAGAGCCTAGCGACAACTCTGGATTGATTAAGCATTTCTAATGCAATTATACAGCAGTCATACATTTTTAAGTGAGACTTTTAAGTGTCCAGATACTTTTCATCACACTCAGAGGTAGCCTATTCAATAGTGTGGTAGCAGGCATTAATAGAAAGGGCTCTAATGGCTATACCTTCCATGTATGGCTCTTGTTGAAATCAACCTCCACAATGTTTTACTGAGACTGATCACTGGCCAGCAGAACAACTGACCGAGGGTGGGGTCGGTGCCATTTTCCCAGCAATGTCTGCGCTTTTCCTCACAGTGCCAGGGCAAAATGCAGTCTGTGAGTAATGACAGGAACCTATAGGGAGGAAAGAGGAAACTGACCCCCCCCAAAAAGAACCATTCATCTGGCTATCGACTGTTTTCTATCTGTTCCTCACTCTCTGTTTCTCAGTTTCTGTCCCTGCTGATATCTTTGTTACATTAAATTGGCATAGAAGGAAAAGAAGAAATGTAGCTTATAATGCTGTTTTTGTAACACAAACATAGCTAAAACCTGTGGGAGTCTATGCCAGAATTTTTGTATAATAATCACTGTATAATAATCTGGTTTGGACATTTTGTACCCTATTGTTGTTTTTTTTGTCATACTGTTGTTCAGAGAGAAGAGAGGAAAGGAAATGTCTAGCCTGTGTATTCCAAAATAAAGCTTGATAATGACAGTGACCTCATGGATACAGTGATAGCGCTCTGAAACTCTGCCCTCCTACCAGAGATGAATAGCACGTATTCATCAAGCCAAGGGCAAGGACGATGGAAAATCCAGGGAAAAAGAGCAAAGGTGCTAATATCCTGCCGTACATTAACCTGCTTGGAGAAAGTGTGACTAAAGCCACAGCACCTCTCAATGTTTGTATACAAAAGATGCTCATTTACCATTCAAATGTATGCATTTCAAACAGGCAAATGAACAAAGGAGCAAAGAACTCAAACTCTCAAGTTCAAAATAATGTGAACTATTCTCTGAGTTCTAGCCAGTAATGGAGGTAAAACTCATTCATGTTACCAGAAAATTCATGTTTGCTGAGCTTAATGGATCTTATGTTTTTTAATGCCCATTGTTCAATAAGTCTCGAGGAGGCATAAGAACAGATGATCAGATTTTTTTTCAGTTTGAGGTTCACTGTTCTCAGATGTGATTTATTTATATTTCCTCTCAGAATTACCATAGAAGAGGTAAAAGTATAACCACTTTCTATCAGGTCTCAATGAGACTAGTAAACTTCATGCACCAAAACAAATGCAGTTGATAAAAATGGTTTGTTTTAAAAGATTTGGTTTTCCTCTGGGCATTATTCTCTCTATTTATAGTCTTAGCAATGTAGCCTTTTAAAAGTGTATCAATAAGATTTTTAAAGGCAGTCATTGGATCTACTAGTTTGATGGTTAGTACATGCACTGAAAAAGGGAAAGCAGCTCTGTTGAAAATACTAAACAAGTACACTTAAAATCAACTTAACACATTTTCATTTGAGATGAGAACATAATTATATCGCGTAAAGTCCAAGTGATATTCAACACAGTCATCAAAAAGTGATAATGATCACATCGCTATGAAATGTTCAAATGGATTCAGACTTCTAAAGAATGGTGTTCAATTAACTAAAATGAGCTAATGCAACACAATTCTTTAGAATTTGGTCTCAACTTAATTTCATTGTATACAATCTATGTACACGTGAATAATATTTGGTGGATCAATGTATCGCTGAAACGAGGCAGGGGACTTCCAGTTGTCAGCATGCTTTGTATGGGGCTGGATAGGGAGAGTACATTTTACAAGTGTTATTTTAATGTAATTCTTCCCAATATTAAACATGTAGGAGACTTGTTAGTGTTTAGAGGTACATTTACATTACATTTACATTTATGCATTTGGCAGACACTTTTATCCAAAGCAACTTACAGAGCCCTTATTACAGGGACAATCCCCCTGGAGCAACCTGGAGTTAAGTGTCTTACCCAAGGACACAATGATGGTGGCTGTGGGGATCGAACCAGTGACCTTCTGATTACCAGATTACCAGTTATGTGCTTTAGACCGCTACACCACCACCACTCCGTGGTGTTTTTTTTTAAATATGGCACAATTGCCTCACCTGTTTAGCATCTCCAGTTTCACATCGCAAAATTGTTATTAGTCTTAAATGGCCCCGTCTCAACTTTTTTGGAACGTGTTACAATCATCTGATTTGAAATGACTGTACTTCACTGAAATGAGTGACTGTAAATAAAAAAAATCACAAGGTAAATCATTATATTATATGTAGTTGTGGTGCTTTCAACATTGCAAAGGGTGATTTTAATTGACAGATCACTCATTTTTGTTTTTATTAGCCTTTTTCGTACTGTCCCAACTTTTTCGGAATTGGGGTTGAACTATCAGAGAGGCACCTTCCTTCCTTGCTGAACTTTTTTTCAGCATTCATACTCAATGCCATTATGAGCCTATAATTCATCCACTTGTACAGCTGCTTCTTCAGGTTCTATGACAGAATTACTGTCCTTTGAAGGTCCATATGGATTTTTTCCCTTGTCATACTCGCTTTTGGCTTGCTTAGGGGCTTTTAAGACATTAGGCATGATTTTTCTATTAAAAAATATGCTAACAGAAACTGAATTCAAGCAATTAAATGCTTAGAATTTATCAATTACTCTTTTGTTTCTAGGTCAGGGGAACTCAAGGGAGTGTGGCAAGTAGAACATTCTCTTTTTCTCTCACTTGATTAACATCCTTTGTTTCTTTCTTGCCATATCACATCCATAGTCATCTTCCTCTTTTCAGAGTTTTGTTCTATTCTTTGCTTTCAATCTTGTTTTATATCAGTCCCACAGTCGTATACTTTCTGCCCTGACTAACCTAGTAAGGCAAAGTCTAATAAAGTCTCTAAAGCAGACTAGAGACTATTAATGTGAGGGATTGTTTGGACTGAAACAGCTTTTTGTTTTCTCTAATATGACATCAGTATTGTGTTTTTGCCCTACAGTATGGTGATTAGGGATTATAAAACTGATCCCAGATCGGTGTGGAAAAACTGTTTCCACCTAGCCTCATGCAGGGGGCCTACAATAGAACAGTGGACCTCTGCATCATTAATATTTCAAAGGATGAAAAGAAATAGGATGAAATGTTTGTGCTCTTTCTTTTTTCTATTAGATCAATTATTTAGGCATTTACTGCTGCCTAATCAACCTCTCATTAGCTGTTGGCCGAAGTGCCATGGACCACTTTGATAAAGCTATTTATATTAACCTAGTGATATCGCATTACTAGGTCACAGTTTGATAATAGAGCTCACACACAGGAAGATTGCTGAGATAATGGTGCTCTCTTACTTCTAGAGGGATAAACATTTGACTTATAAGACTTGAACAAGCATTGTACGTAATTACAGTCAGGCTGTATTAGTTTGTTGCCAAGTTTGGAGGTCTGTCATTTATACTAAAGCAAAAATAAGATATTTAAAAAAAAAAAAAACTGGATACAGTAATGTGTAAACTGTGTGTAACATGTTGAATAATTGATCAAATATGCTAACTAGAGAAATTAATGCCAAATTTGTTCTATTTATCAAGATTTAAGTGGTTCAAAACAAATGTAGACTGTCCAGACTATTGTTTGTATCAGGTAAGAAAACATATTCTTTCTCTTTATACATAATTTGTTTAATAATTTTCTACTCCACTCCTGTTTTTGGACCTCACAGAATGAAAGAGAAAAGGCTCTTTGCTTAAGAGTGTGCTGCCCTCTACAGGTTGGATCTTAATAGAAGAACATATTCTTTAAAGTTTGAAATAAGATACTTACAAGAGAGAAAGTTATATCTTTATATTTTGCTCAAACAGACATTCTGTCTAGCACCTATAACCTACACCGAAAGAAAAAAATTGTTGGTTTAACAATATTCAAATATGGACATTGGTTCCTAAAAATGAAAATGAGTTTCTTTGATACAATATTTAAATGAAAGCTCTACTTAAATACTTTGTGCATAAATTAATATTTTAGTACTGTATGACAAGGTGCTGCAGAGAGTTTACAGATCCCTCAATATTTGAAAAATCAATACACACTGGATTAACAGTAGTCATGTACACAACATCGACCTAACCATTAGCTCCACTCTTCTCCACAATGGTAAAAACATTCAACATGACAGAAACTCTTCTAAATCCCAACACAACAGAACATTAAACACTAACAAGTCTCCTACTTGTTTAATTTTGCATAGAAATACATAAAAAAAAACACTTCACTCCTCCACTCCATTCCCATGCAAAGCAAGCTGAGAACTGAAAATCCTCTGCCCGGGTTCAGCGATACATTGATGCAACAAATATTATTCACATAGTCTTAACACAATTGAATCAAGTGAACATTCGAACACAATGAAATTAAGTTGAGACCAAATGCTAAGGAATTGTGTTGCATTAGGTCATTTTAAGTTAATTGAGCAAGCTGTGAAAATCATATATATATATATATATGCATATACAGTACTGTGCAAACGTTTTAGGCACTTGTGAAAAATGCTGCATAGTGAGGATGTCTTAAAAAATAATGACATAAATAGTTTTCATTTATCACTTGATGTCTTACAAAGTCCAGTAAACATAAAAAAGCGAAATCAATATTTCGTGTGACCACCTCTGCCTTTAAAACAGCACTAATTCTCCTAGGTACACCTGGACACAGTTTTTCTTTGTTGTTGGCAGGTAGGATGTTAAAAGCTTCTTGGAGAATTCGCCACAGTTCTTCTACATATTTAGGCTCAATTGCTTCTGTCTCTTCATGTAATCTCAGACTGACACAATGTTCAGTAGGGGGCTTTCTGGGGACCAAGACATTTGTTGCAGGGCTCCCTGTTCTTCAATTCTAATCTATTCTATTTGCAAAAGTAATGTTTGTGAGTCTAATATTTATATTTCTATTAACACATGAAAGCTGAAGATAAAAATAACCATCTTAAGATAAATGCTTTTGTGAGACATCTTATGTGCCTAAGACTTTTGCACAGTCCTGTATATATATATATATATATATATATATAGATAGATAGATAGATAGATAGTTTAATAAGTATTACAAATTCTGCTTTTATGAGGGGAAAAAAAACAAAACACTGACTGCTTACGTTTACAAAAATGAAAAAAAGATAAGATGCATTTTCCTCCCTTTAATTATGTACATTTATATGTTTTTTTCCTTCTGTATGTAGGGCTTTATATAATTTCCATAATGCAAGTATAAGGGATGAAAGACCACAAATAAAACATCCTCTCTAAGCCAAGGGGCTGTACTTTTGAGTATCAGATACAAATGTGTGAATATGAATACTGGCACTTGACATGAAACATGAGTTTTACAGAAAACTGTTTTAAAAAAACAAAACAATCAAAGACATTTTAAAGAAACATCATGATTTAAAAAGACAAATCTCTGGTAATTCCCATTTAAAGACAATCTACTTTAGGTAAATGAACAATACAATGCTCATTTGAATGTAGAACCTACAAGCCATTGACAAACACTATCACTTGTCATACTGATACTGTATCTCGTCGTTCTTTCCAGTGTGATGATTATATACAACCAGGATAATTTCTGAGCATATGAGGGCCCTAAGTGAAAAATCCACTTGAAGGGACCCCCGACCCCCCTGATTCAGGCCCACTCATGAATGGTCTCAATCTTGCTTTGCGGCGCCCCCTGGTGGCTCTGGGGCCCTAAGCGACCGCTTATACCTAGCAATGTCCCTGTTTACAACACAATACTTTCGACAATGCAGTTATAAATCCTCAAGCTAATCAAATTCAGTACATAACACTGCAACATTAAGTACTCAGTTTTGTTTGTTTATATTGCATTCATGTAGATACCACTGGTTTAAGATACCCTGATACCCTTCCCCTATCTGAGCTCATTTTCAGGCCCGCAGCATTTCTTTCATAATTTAAATAACTGGTATCAGTTTGGTCGAAACGTAGCACGATGTTCTGCATTACTGAGGTTCAAAATAGCTAAAAGGCCATTTTGAAAAGGTCTACATTGTGGATAAAGCTTATGGCACTTTCTAATTTTAATAAAACATTAAACCAATGATGTTCAAAAATTTGCATACTGATTTGTATCAAGGTTTTACTGAATGTGGTCTACAAATGCACATGCCAAAAAGAAATGATGCTGGTACATCTCTAGGCATAAAAATACAACTACCCTCACAAATATTACCATGGTAACCACAGCCAAAATACAGCAGTACTACTTAATCACAATAAATGCATGGGATAGCATTAAAAATGTGTAAGAAGGTTTTAGAATCATTGTCATTTTATTTAGTTATTTATTTTTGACAGTAATGGCTATTTGCCACAAAGTTACCACAGTTTTGGTTGCCATGGTATTTTAGAAAGGGTACGGTGTCAGCTGGAGCACCACTGTAAAATAACTAAGATCCGATAACAAGGATGACTTAAATTAGCCACAAATTAAATATATTACACTGTGAATTGTTTGACTATTTTGTGTGAATTATACAGCTTGCCTCAGTTGGGCACTACAATTCTGTATTAAATCCATATTGAACATGTAAATATATCACACTGTGCCATTGCATATTAAACATGGAGTCTTGATATCTGAGGTGGTAGGATGCCATGCTAAATATTTTACACTGTCTATAACAAACCTGTGTAGGCTTATCATATTCATCGAAACTATAACAAATGTCTTGTACTTAAGTTAATTTTAAATGTACATAATTCACTGCAGTGTATAAAATGACTGCACTGAATGTTATCTGCATATAGAAAGGTAGTAAGTTAAAAGTTTAAAAAAAAATTAACATTCTCTTTTATTGTCCACACAGATGAGTAGTCTTAGCACTATCATTCACAGCACCAGAGCAGACTGTAACATCACTCTGCAACTGAAATGTCTACATTTGGCACTTTTTCAATTAGTCTATAAAGTCAGGTAGGTGAGGCATACATGGACTCCTCTTGCCACAGCTCGCAAGTGAAAAAAGCACCAAGCATGACATGCCTGGTGTGATTCTATGCACATTTTAAGGACCTATTCCTTAAATTCAGCAGCCAAAAGGGCTAAAAACAAAGGTATCCATAGTGTGGTTCTGCTGGTTTCTCAGGCAGAGGCAACTGTGATGTCATAGGTTTAAGCCCATAATGGGTTTAGCTGTCTGTAACTGTGCAGGAGAGATGAGAACCTTGCCCGAGTCATTTTGTCATCTGGGCAAATAGGTGGATACTATAATACTGTGGCCTCTTCCATTGCATTTACCCACCTGCAAAACAAGGGTTTTATTTCTTTATCAAAAAACAATATATTATCATGACAATTCAAAAACAAAGAAAATATGCTTTAGAACACCCAAAGCTACCTACAGAAAAAGTGTGTGTGTGTGTGTGTCTTTGATCAGAGTTATTATCTTTTAAAGGCATACACAACCAGCAAAGTTTAAAATCCTTGATTTAGCATAGTGCTTGATTGACAAGTGAGTAGGCAGCCCTTTGCTGCTGTAAATGTGCCCTTGTTCTGAGTTGTGTTTGCATGACTCCATGTGCATCTGCTTGTGTGTCATACCTGCGAGCAGTATGCTGGTCATCTGCTCTGAAGGTGTAATAGAGGGTTTTTTTATGGTAAAGCTGGAAAACACTGTCTGTATCTTCTTCCTCTGTTTGATCCGACAGCTTTACAGTAAAACCCTGAAGAGGAAGACTTTCAGATGCCACCTTATCCTGCAGACAAAAAAATAAATAAAAAATAAAAAATTAAAATTAAAGAAAAAAGAAAGAGATATCAAATGTGCACTATACAAGTCAATGCCAAAGTGAGAAAAAAAAGTTTCACCCTTCACCCGAGACCTCATCCATTTTTTTGAGCTGTGCCGACACCTCTTTAGTATTCCTCAATATCTCTCTTATAAATAGTGTAAAAAATATATATTTTTTGGTTTATAATGGTTTAGGTATAAGGTTATTAGAGACCATAGATATGTAAGAGTTTTTTTTTTGCACTTCCAAAAATTATATTTTTATGATTATTTCATATCTATATAAGTTTACTATCAAAGGGTATCTATTTATTTGTTTATTACAAGAGAAATAATTAATATATTCATACAAATAAATACTACTGTATATCATGTTTATTTTCTGTGCAACAAAGAATTATAAACAATGTTGTATCCCATATGCATGTACACATTCATATTATAAATGAATTTCTTACTCAAGGTGGCGCTGCTGTTTCAGTGATTGACTTGAGTTACATTTAACATTGCTATTTGATGCAGAAACAACATGGAAGTAAACTATAGCAAGTGTAACACATGAACAGTATAATATGACTTTTGTCATTTGGGTGTACCACTGAAATAATGTTGTGCATCTATTTAGACTCAATAAGTGCCTGACAAAATACTTGTGTGTAACTTATGTGTTTGAAAGCCAGTTGCGTCTCATGAAATTTCAGTGTGAAAGTAATTAATCCTGTTCAAGATTTGTCATGATTTGTTGCTTTCCTTTTTGATATATGAACAATAAAACATAAAATATGTAAAAATATATTTTATTCAATTATTTTCTAACTGTATGAAAATATTTAGAAAATTGTACACTATCTAGGCATTTTATAGATCCATTCGTGATAGATATATGTGCAGGGTCTTTAAAGATCCCAATATGTAATGGTGCGTTCAGACCAGAGGTGTCGAGAGCGTCAAATGGGCGGTGTGGGCGTCAGAGGAAAGTTCAAGTGCAGCCAACATTATGGTAATGAGCTTTGACGTGGTTTGGTGGCAACCTATTGGAGTATAGAAGTGCTCTGCTCTGATGAAATGGATATTATGGTTTATATAATAATATATTAAAATATTTCATGAGGATATACGTTACTTGTGGTATGTCGGAAAAAAAGATACCGGTCGACGTGTCTGGATGTTTTGCGGCCCCTTTAAATATAGTTCACAAAACCAAGCATTCTGAATGAACGTTGCCACCTAATTCAACTACGACAGAGCATCCACGAATCTTCCATAGCATTGTTGGCAGGGCAGCCAGAGCGAATTTTTACGCTCTCGCTGCCTCTGTTCTGAACAAGAGTGTAAGAGTGTTTGGTGAAATTCCTATTTTCAAGCCTTTTCACCACTGATTTTCCAGTCTTTTCCATTTTACTTTGCCAGTCGTTTGTGATTACTGGATTAGGATTTAAAAAAAATATTTTTATAGAGATCACACTCTCAAATAGCAATGTCTTGAAAATTTTATATTTACTATACACATTTCCATGAATGTCCCACCCAATATGGAACCAATAGGAGTAATGCAATGTATTCCACATTATGGTGTGTGTGTGTGTGTATAAGTGAGTGTGCATAATCTAGTGCTGGTGTGGGAGACTCTGGGCCCCCTCACCTCTCGTGCTTTAAAGGTGTAGAGCACCTTATCTTTGAGTAGGAACCACAGCCTCTTCCACTTCCTTTTGCTTTTTTTGCGCCTCTGCAGACTGCCGCTCATAGTGGACCCTTCTACACCAACAGACACCTGCACACAAGCATATGTTTTTAGTAGAGACAAAAGGTGTATTTATATTTTAGGTATAGACAGAGTAAAGGTAGGACAAAGCACAAGTGCCTTGCGCAAGCTCAAGTTTAAAGTTAACTTCTGATGAGATTTAAGATGGATGATTTTAAGATTTACACTCTGTCCAATAAAGAAAACAAATTTTGATGGAAGAAAAACGGCAATGAATTCTAATGAATTCATTTAATTGGTAAATCTGGTAATATTTTACAAGTCTCTGTTTTCTAGGATTTGTATTAGTTAAGGTGCAAGTTAATCTTTTATTTAGCTTACGTAAGCTAGCTTGCCTGACTGGAAAGATTTTTGTGTTGAATTTAATGGTAAACTATGTGAATGGCACCCAGTGGCGGGGATGAATTTTTAACAAGCAGCCCACAAAGTTGTAGCTGAGATTCTTCGATGGATGCCAAATGGCGGCAGCGTAGCACTTACATTCATAGAAAACAACGGTTTGATTTTTAGGATGCTGTATGTCTGCCTGCTGCATCTGGTTTGCAACCTCCTTGAATAGAGAGAAGACTGAGGGCTCTATTTTCATGAGTGTGCAAAGCGCAGCGCAACGTGCTACGACCGTGTGCAACGTCTTATCCAATTTTTGTGAGAGCGCTAATTCTAAGTGCAATTTTTGGCCAGCTTTTAGGCCAGTTGAAGAAGTTGGAGAGAGTAAAATGTTTGGATTTAGTATGATTTTTTTGACCACTTAGTTCTTTTGATTATATTTTCATTTAGTTTGAAGTGTAATTTGAATTGAGAAATATTTGTGGTTTAATAATGTTGCAGCAGGGGCATGGTCAAGTGTCCATCATGGGAGGAGGAGAGCTTGACCATAACCCCCCACTGACACAAATATTTTTGTATTTCAATACATGAAATTTGTAATCAAATTCAAATTAATGTAATCCAGTAGAAATGAAGTGCGTGCCGACTCAATCACTGTTAATAGTAGCCATGACTTGTTGTGTCAATAGATGATTATGATTAATAATACTTACATTCTCAGTAACTTACGGAGTAACGGAGCCTACATGCATATGAACCACATTTGCAAAATTAGTGTGTACCATTTAACAAGAATGCAGGTAATGCCCAAAATAATGTAAATCCATAATTCTATTCTTCTAATCCATTGCATACAGTCCATTTACACTACCAACTTCTGATGAATGTGCTGTATTTGTTTATAATGCTGGTGCTTGACAGGGAATAGACTGTATATTATGGAGATGGTGCCGGAGAAGAATTTCTCTCGACTCGATTAACGCCTTGCACACGTGATTTCGCCAAACCCACTTGCGCCTTAGACTTAGCGCTTGCTGTGCACGAAAATACCAAAAAACCATGCCCATGCCCATTGACTTTGCGCTTATGACTTAAGGCACTGCATGGCGCTTATCGCTTGTGCTCTTAAAATAGGGCCCTGTATGTGTGTGAGTGCGTACCTGTGTGAGAGGTGAGGTGCTCTTTCTGTTTCTCCATAGGCTGGGGGGCTGTAGACTTTGGAATACAGCAGAGAGAGGCCTGCTCGCCTGGTGTGTGCGAGGACTAGTGCTTCCACGTGTTCCAGGAAGATTACCACCTACATGCAAACAGAGACATCAACACTGACATTACCCAGGCAGCAGTTAATTTTTTTTAAATGTTTAAAATAGAACTTGCACTTTTTTGTTGATCTTTGTAGAGAAAGAGAAAATAAACAGTATTGCGAACAAGTCACAGATAATAGCTTCAAAAACAACTGAAATAAATTGAAATATAAAATGGTTCAGACCATGGTGTGAATTATATGTGTGTGTGTGTGTGGGGGGGGGGGTATTTTTGGGGGCCTCATTTAAAATCATGTAATTTTACTATACAATTTGCGATTCAACAATTTTTTTTAATGCTGTAGTAATGAATTAATATATTAAATGTGGATTTGGAGCTGGAGCAGTGCTGCTCTTTTTGTCTCTCTCGCTCTCTCTCTCCCTCTCTCTCGCTCTCTCTTTCACGCTCACTCATACACACAGGACGTTTAACACATCATTTGCACTCTTTGTATGGTGGAATTTTATAATAATCGAAGCTCAACAAGAAAAGTATCATCCAAAAATCCTACAAGGGCATGAAATGTGATCACCAGCGAAGTAGTAGGCCTACTGTAGTCAGCAGTATCTCAAAATTCCCACGTGGAGGGAAAAAAACGGAGACCACCTGAATGTCAATATGTAATTCGCACCCTGGTTGACACCAATCAGCATCCAATGAAAGTGAACAGTCCAAATTAAAAAATGTTGTACCATTCATAACCCTAAATTTCGTTTAAAACAGAAGACTTCCTAAAGTATTCCTAGTAAGTGTGTTCCAGGAAAATGTTTCTAACATCTGTATAAAATAGTTTTCACTCAGACTTGCTTCTCTTTCTGAGCTCAGCATAGCAGTGGTTGCACACTTTAGCCATCCTGTCCTTCAGATACTTCAGTGGATACCTGTTCCGCGAGCAGGAACGACACACTACCTAAGAATGAGAGGAATAATAAAAATGAATGGAAAGAAAGTAGAGATGTACAAATTATTAGTGGTTGATTGATATGGAATTTTCAAAGACTAATACCAGTATCAAGAGAGGGCTTGTATATATGATATTATATACATTATATAATGCTGATATTTATGATATAATACAATTTACTGATAGCGAATGAGATGAATGCAAAATTGCTGAAAATTACTGAACAAAACATTTACTCAAAATTCTAACAAATATAATGGAAAACTGTGCAATCTAGAGGCTAGAAAAAAATTATAATAATTTTCTCAGGTGATTGTTCAAATAAAATGTTAAAATATATTACATTTTCTTTCGAAACATAAAAATACATCAATGTTATACTGTAAACTTTTAAGTGTGGCTCAAATGTCCAAAAACTTTTTGGGGCCACTAAAGACTACTGATTACTTCAATGTAAATCTATAAATATTGCTAATGTATATCTCTGAAGATGTAATAGTTTGTTGACAATAGAATATCAAATATTAGTCTACTAGTGACAATGTTGTACCTTTCCACATGCATTGCAGTGATGCCGTCGCAGTGTAAGGCTAAAATCAGAAGTGCAGTTCATGCACATCATCACATGTGATACAGGAACCAGCACAGGTGCAGCCTCTCCTAAAGACATCCACAATTTTTCTCTCGCCTGTGAAAAAACACATAAAACAGTAATATCATTTGACACAAAATATCATATCTTTCCATATTAAATTGTTTAACAGCCTTAATTTTTTATATTTTTTATTGTATTCCAGCTTAATATGCAGAGTCAACTATAAGTGGGCTATCTGCTCAAACAATGGCATGAGTTTGTGGTGGAATTATCTGTTTGTATGACCAATGGTAGATATTGGAATTTTTTTAATCTGCTTTAAAACAGTGATTATTCTTGTAATTGCATTTGGTGATGCTAGTGGCCCAGAATTTACACACTTCAACTTAATTGTATTAAATCTTTGTACACAAAAACTTTTAACTTAAAACTGTAGGGAAACAGTTCTACCTTAAAGTAAATGGATCTAGAGGCAAAGTAACACACCTCACTAGAACAGCTGAAGGTGTTAAGACCTGCGGCGTGATCTGCTATAGCCCGGCTCAGTGTGTGGAACCAATCTTCTCGCTCTCCTAAAGAACTATCAGAGACAGAGAGAGAGAGAGAGATAGAGTGCATAAAAAGTGACTATTTTACACAAGTACACAAAGTACATACACATGCAAATGGATATTCAAATTCCCTTTACCTTGCTGAAAGGGTGATGGTAACATCATTGACTTCTATCCTGAGCGTGTTGAGCACACTGTCTATGACAGGTTTACTGACCTGTAGATACACAGCAACACACTTTCAGTCCAAAACACAGTTCAGCACATGGGTTCATGATAATACAATTTCAATCACACCAAATCTAAAGGAAACAACCAACCGTGCTAACTATATTTGATCACCTGAGACTTGGCACTACTGTTTTACCTTCATCCCACTTAGAGTGAGTGTGTTCTTCAATCGGTATTTGCCATCCTGCTGTGGGTAGGTGTACAGCATTACATCATTCATCTGAAACACAATTCACATACTCAAATGAGATATATGTGCAGTAATTATGCACAATTCTAAATAAACAAGTGTAATATGTAGTGTATATACAGTATTAATGCACCAAGTTGCTACTCTGCTTCATGTCCAGTCTCAGAACACACTTACCCAAGATTAAATCACTATAGACCATGAGCTCTTGTGGTTTACCGCTTTAACTTCTAGATTCATCAGTGTAATGTAATGTATGTTAGGCCCTTTTCAGTAATGTTTATGTCCACCACAAGAAGGAGGACAAGGCTCCCCAATCTTTTCTATTCCTGTCCATCTCAATACACCCAAACTTAGAATGTACAGTTCAATTCTCAAGAAACCAATTCACATGTTATATATAGTGGGGTGTGCTTGATAAAAACAGCGTATGGGTTATTTTCTTTGCTCCAGTACTGACAATGATGTAGTGATGTGCTAAGAACACAAATTCACGCCCACAAACAGGCTAGCCACACACTTCAAACCATTGTGTTTGCTCGACATATATAGCTCCAAACAAAAGTGGTGACATAATCAGACATGCAATGTGTGTGCCCCAAACATCCGCAGTTCACAGGCAGGGTCCAGGAATTCATTCCGAAACACTTCTGAGAAAGTTTTTGGGTGGAGGAAGCAGGACAGAGACAACAAAAACATCAACAATAACAGCCACAACAACTGTGAAAAAGCTGAGAATGTGATGTAAAACAACAATACTGCCATTAACTATAATACTAACAATTCTCCTATTGTGTGTATCCCTGGAGAGTGGACCTCTGTGATGAAACTTGGAAAAGAAACAACTTAGAAGTCCCACCTATGAGTTCCATAGGGCTTTGACATGTTTAATATAACCACAAAAACAAGACACTAATAAAACTGCACGACAACTCTTACAGTACTACTGTAGACATATAATGGCCTTATTAAGGTCCTGGGCCTCACCAATCTGCAGCGCCCTTGCCAGTCGTCTTATGGGGAGGAACAGTAATACTCTATGAAGATGTGCTACACAGACGGTTTCACTGTTGTACACCAGCTACGTGTTCAAATTCCAATGGAAAGTGATCATCCCTATGTCCTATTCACTCTGAAGGACAGAGCTGTTGATATGGGCATATGACGGGAGTATGGCATTACTGTATGAATGTACACTTCACTAATAGTCTTGTGGAAGGGGCATCGGTGAAATATTTATTTTCTTACTTTAGTTTGGAACGTCCCTTCGAGTGTCGTCCCCATCCCGCATTGTCCTTCATATAAAACGCCCTATATTACCATCTCCCGCTGAACACGTTTACATATGCTCATCCTGTGAATGCGGTTGGGGGAGAAACGGGTGTCGTGGACACAGAGCTTTTAGGCCCTCCTCCAGGCCCACGCAGAGGGCAAGCGGGCATTGCAGAGCATGTTACCCCAGGAAGGGGCGTCCACTTCGGCCACGGCAGCAGCGGCCCCATACGTGATGGTCGCCAAGATGGGGGCTCAGGACGACATGGAAGCATTCCTAGACTGTGGAACACACGGCCAAAGCCTAGATATGGCCACGTACACAGTGGCCAGTCTATCTCCTGCTGCTGCTGACCAGGGAGGCACAATTAACGGCCCAACAGCTACACCGCCTTAAGGAAAGCCATCTTGCAATGGGTCGGCGAAGCCCGGAACAACACTGCCAACTGTTCCGCTCCCTGACGCTGAGCAAGGTTGGCCACCTTTTCACCTTTGCGCAACAGCTCCGTGACGCCTGCCAGTGGTGGGTGCTAGCCGATGAGCAAGGTGACGCCAATGACGTCATCAACCTCATCGTGATGGAACAGTTCGTCTCCCGGCTGCCGAGGGGTACGGTGGATTGGGTCCAGCGCCACTGAATGAAGCAGTCATCGTTACCAGGGAGTCATCGTTATTTTCGTGTGTAGTATTAGATAAAACAGGCAGAGAGAGAGATTTGTTTGCAAGAGAGAACAATTTATTTCTATACCCTTGGGAAAGAAAATCTTCTTCTCATGATATGACATTCTCATGACACAAGTATTCAGAAATACTATTCGAGTGAAAAACTAAGTGTTACTTCAGCGATGACATGACACAACTGAATCATCTGTTCAGTCAAATGTTTTAGCGTTTCTTTTCAGATGTAGTCACTCAGTGCTGTTGATCTGTTGTACTCCAGGCCTAGTCCTCAGCGTGCTGTCAGTACAGTCCGTGAAGAGGAAGTTGCCATACAATGACCTACAGCAGACATCCTGAGGGGAAGTAGGACCCTCGAAAACAAGAGCAGCAAAGAGAGGGGTGGGAGTGGCCTTGTTGTACAGATACATAGCCTCCAGTGTCTGGAGCAATTCAGTCACACATACACTTAAGACACATGTATCCAAGCTTGCTTACTGCCAAGGAACTTTAAAAGGATTGTTTTGGAAGAAATAACTAATAGCTAAATAAGTCCAGAAACATACCCCATACAAGTATGCAAATACAGACACGAATGCTTGGCCAATGCATTGCAAATATCTAGTCCCATTGTACATATTTAAAGTGTGTTCTTGCATTACTTTGCACGTAATAAACCTCAGTACTCAAGGGGATGATAGAGTTACCTTAAAACATCTGTGTCATTAAACTGGATGTGTTATAATATAACCCAGGAAGCAAGCAAGAAACGATGACAATTTACGTACTCCGCAAAATTCTCTTCAAACATACTCTAATATGACAGCACTTGACCTGAGAGAAAACTGACTGTAAAAGAAGACAATTTATCGCCAATATTATGATTGCATTGAATTCTGACATAGTATCATAATGCAACAAAGCATCAAATCAAACTTGTGTAGTTATTATGAAACTAAGAATATAAACAGATTATAACTGAAAGATGAGTCATTGCTCAGTCTGACAAATGGTCGAATCAAAACTATTTTAACTCTCATATACATTTATTTAAAGAGGGCACAATCAGAGTCAGGTGAGCTTTGAACAGCCATGAAGCAACCCATTTGAGGGGATGAAAAAGGAAGAGAAGCATGACAAGATACCAGGAAGAGGTGTCTGGGCTGCCGGCTTTTATGAGAGACCTTCATCAGAGTGCCCTCCTTGACAAAAACCTGAAAAACACAGAAGTACAAGTGAAGTACAGGTGTGGGTGTTTTTTCATTTGACTCTTTGATGTCTACTAACAGTTACTAATCTTTCAGGTTTTTCAGGCAGTAAAAACAACTGTAAACATACATACTGTAACTTTTGATTGAGTATAAATACAGGCTCTGTTCCAAAATTCTAAGGCGTCGTTCAGACCAAAAACCTTTTTACGTTAAAAAGGTAAAGATGTATTAAAGATGCAATGCAACAAATGGAACAGAATCCAGTTACATCAAGATATGTTTTTAAAGGGAAAACAAAAGTGAGCTCTGTGCACTTTGCTAATTTTATTACTATTTGTGTCATAAACTGGTGAAATTCGATACACCCTGATACATAACTGTTCTAGGAAGACAATACGTACAAAAATTCTAAATCCTCGGGCTCTAGAAATATTAAAAGACACTTACGTGCTCAGGCTGATTCCCCGGAGCAACAGACCGAAAGCCCAAGACTCAATTCGGACAGTAAACTGATAGAAATCCGGCGTGAACTGATGAATGTGTCGACAATGCTGACAAAAGTTGTTGCAGATGATCTTGCTGTAATACGTCAATCGATCAGTTCCATGGAGTTTAAATTCTCTGAGCTGGATACAAGATTGTAGAGATGGATTGATTATCTGGAGTCATCGGGGGGAATTAGCTGCTAATCCGCTAGCGACTAAGGTGGATTTGGAACGTGTTTGTGAAAAACTGGAAGATTTGGAGAACCGTAATCACCAGAAAAACGACCAAATTGAGCATGAGGAAGGTCGAGATATGGTGAAATTCCTGAGTCTGCTCGACATAACAGGACATAAGCTGGAAATCGAGAGAGCTCACAGAGTCCTGGCTCGGAGATCCACTGAGGGAGACAGGCCCGATCAACTCTGGCCAAATTTCTAAGATCATCTGATAAAGATCTCGTTGCGTGAGGTGAGGAGTGAAGGAAGGCTTTCTTGGAAGAACCACAACAATTTCCTGGAACCATTAGCAGCCGCAATAAGAAAGGAGAATGGGTGGGGTGGTGGCAGGAGGTGTGGCGCATAAGATTTTTCTTTATGCAGATGATATTTTATTATTCGTCTCCGACCCCACTAGATCTATGCCTTGCCTCCACAGTTAAGTTCCATTAAGTTCTTGGGATACAGAGTCAATTGGTCTAAATCCGAAAATTTGGCTCTGACAGCGTACTGCTCAGTAACAGCTTTCCAGTGGCCCAAACGGGGCATTAGGTTTTTGGGCATTTTATTCCCAGCAGATAATTTTAACCCCTTAATAAAAAGGTTTTCGAGCGATGTGGGCAGGTGGGCTTCATTACATTTATCTATGATTATCTATGATTGTTATTAAAATGAATTGTACAAAATTTAACTACCTCTTACAGTCTCTCCATATAGATGTCCCCCTCTCTTACTTCAAGCAATCTGATAACATCGCAAAGTCCTTCATTTGAAATGGTAAGTGTCCTAGATTACATTTTAATATGTTTCATAGACCATTTAACAAAGGTGGGCTCGGCCTACCCAAGAATTTTTTATTATTATGCATTCGTCTCAGACATTTGGCTTACTGGTCGCTTCCACCTGAGAGAGCCCCTCCCTGGTTTTGTGTTGAACAGGAAGTTCTTGCCCCTATTTTGCCACTGCAAAGCCTGTCAATCAAACTAGTCGGAAAAGTTAAATCATACCCCGTTATCTCGCATTTGCACTCGGTATGGACAAAATGTCCAGAGTGTTTAATTTGGACATTTATTTAAATGTTGCCTCGAGCATATGGCTGAACCCAAAATTACGCTTTAATAAATCCCCTTTCTGCTGGTCAGACTGGATTATGAGGGGGGTTAATACACTCAGTGACCTATATGAAAGTTGAGTGTTGAGATCTTTTGAAAATTTGGTTCAACATTTTGGGATTCCCAGATCTATAGGTATTTACAGCTGCGCCTGCTGTATTGTTTTTGGGAGTGGCACACACACCCCTAAAGCAGCAGATACTCTAGAATTGGTGATTATTGCTTTTGGAAAAGGTCATGAGGCATCAGTGTATTCCTTCCTGCTAATTCAGAGTCTGGGGGACGGAGCTTCAGTTTCTCTCAAGAGATTATGGGAGGAAGATTTAAATTTGATATTGGAGGAGGGGGTGTGGGCTAGGATTCTAAAAAATGTCAAGTCTGCATCTAGAGATGAGCCTTATGAAATTCAAGATTTTACATAGATTCTACTGGACCCCCTCTAGATTGTACAGGCTTGGTCATAAAAGACACACCTATCTGCAGGCGATGCCAGTCAGAAGATGGAGACACAACCCATGCTTTTTGGGGGGGGTGTTAATATACAGAACTTTTGGTTGAAAGTCCAGAGTTTTTTGTGTGACGTTTTATGCACTCGAATTTCACTCTGCCCCAGACTCTGCATTTTAAGCAATGGGGCAGTCGTACATTTTCGGGATAAACACATAAAAACTGGGTTCTGATCAGTATTGTGGTGGGCAGGCAAATTATTTTAAGGGGATGTAAGTCAGTTAGGGCGCCCTCATTTCCAGAGTGGTGTGCGGAGATGGGGAGAGTGGCTGCTTTTGGAGGGATGGCAAGCAGAATGCTGGGGTTTCAGAACTTGTTTGACAGGAAGTGGGGTAATTACTTAGTGTTTTTTGGGGGACTTTTGGGGAGGGACTGGGGAGAGAGATTTTTAGTTTTAATTCTATATGATTATTATGTTTGTATCTATTTGTAACTAAGGGGTGTTTGTTGGGGTTAGGGTGGGTTTGGTGATTGGGGAGGGGGGTAAATTATAAATGCTGATTAATTGTATATATGTTGTATTATATATATATATATATGAATCCATAGAATTGTTAATTGAAAAAAAAAAGTTTTTAAAAGTTTAAGTTTTTTTTAACTTGACAAGCCATAATTAAAATCACGCTCTTGCACAAGAAAAATAGCAAGAAGTGGCACAATGGTCAAAGACTTGCATCTATTGCATTTTTAGATACAATTTTAAACCAATGCAGACAGATGCAAAAACTGGTTCAGTTTGAAAGGCCCTAAAGGCAGCATCATATGTATCCTTTACAGAGAAGACAGTCCCATAATGGATTGTGACAAACAAAGTGAAAAATCTATTATAAATATTGACCTGTTTCAGTGACGTCACTTTTTCACCGCAGCCACCATATTTGTGACTTATGATTTGTTGTTTATTTACCAACATTAGTATAGTATTAAATATATACTATACATTCACATTATAGTGCTTTTTATTTATTAAAATGTGTTACAGTTATGACATACCTTTTAAACAGTCTGGGTGTTTTGAAAAGCATTGTCCTATGTGCATTTCCAGTTTAATTGTATCTGAATTGATTATGTTATAAATATAATATACATGTGTATATGTAATTGGGTAAATAAATGAGCAAAGACCATGCTCTCTACCTTCAGTGCTACTTGAATTTGCCAAAATTAAGCCGTTGTCATGTCTAGATGTGTTTTTGTTCATGTTTTGTTTTCATGTCTTTTATTTAGAAATTCTAGTTCCTGTTTCATGTCACTTGGTTCCCTTGTCATGTGATTTCATGTTTCCCTCCATGTTGATGTGTCTTGTTTTCATTGGTTTATTGTTACTCATTATCAGTTCTAGTTTGTCATTTGTTTAAGGTCATTAGTCTTGTTACCTAGTTTATAGTTCTGTCTGTTTATTAGTTTTCTTGTTATTGTTTTACCCAATGTCTGTGTATTTAAGCCCTCATGTTTGCCATTGTCTCTTGTCAAGTATTGTTAATGTAACCTTGTTTGTTAAGTCTAATTTAAAGTCAAGGTTATGTTCATGTTTAGTTAGGGTTTTAGATTTCACATATGTAAATAAACTGCACTTGGGTTCTTCATTTTCACGTCTTTGTCATTGCCAATGCCAGCACAATATTACAGCGTTACAGTGTCACTTAAAAGATAAAACTTTGTTGAAAGAAAAAAAAAATATTTTGGCTCTGATAATTAAACAGCAGTATCATCTTTTCAAGAGTTATAAATGGAAACAAAAATTTCACAGACTTTTGCTGCATCCCCTCAGTGCAGCACAATAAAGAAATATGGAATTTTGGTCACAAACTTGGCAGCGTGGTCATCCAGTGATGTCACATGAAACAGGTAAATACAGTACTGATAATTGATTTAATATAAAAAAGTATTGATAAAAAGAATTTAATCTAATTAAATGTGAACAATTTTAGCCAATGTTTGTGTATGAGATATATTTTTAAGCTTATTAGAATATTGCGTTGTTAGCTTAGCAACATGCTAATGGCAAACTTTATTGAAAGCAACAGTGAGTCAAGTCTGCCATGCACTTCATTTTTATTTCTTATTGCGAGTGGCTACCTATGCAGAGCATTCTAAATCAGTCACTTATGACAGAAGGCAGCTCACTAGGTTTTTGGAACAGAGCCCCCAAAGTATGTAGCTGAGCGTACCCTTCCTGGTTGAAGAAGGTCTCTTTTGCCTCTCACGCTGTAGTCAATGTGTACCAAACGAAGCAAGTTCTCCTATGATTCAAGGGAGAATAAGAGACAGGGTGGGACACAAAGCGGAAGACCAAAAGAGAATTAGACAATTGGAATGTCTTTCTTTGTGTTTGTTAGATCTATTTGGTTTCTCTGTCAAGAAATATCAGATTTTTTTGTAATATTGAAAATCAGTCAACACTTTGCCATTTTATCTCTTCTAACAGCAAAGAAACAGAGGCAGGTGAAGAGCAGAAACTCCTAATCATAATAAATTAGTAAATATATATACATGTAAATGAATAAGAAAACAATATGAAAGAAATATAGAATCAACACAGATGTACATTTGGTCTCTCGAAACCACACACACACACAGGTTGCCTTTGAAACTCAAAAAGTGAAGAGGGAACTAGAAGAGCTGTTTAGAAATTAATAGTGTAGGGATTCTGTATGTGTGCGTGTGTGTGGGCAGGTTTAAGTGGTTTACAAGGACTTTTTTTAGGTTACTAGACTGGTGTATTATGCTATAAATGTGGTTTAGTGTCCCCAAACGCTAAAACAATTTGCTAAACAATGTTTTATTGAAAATGTAAAAATGCAGAAAATTTTTGCCAGTGTAGCCAGAAAGTTTTTTGTGAGGTTTAGGTGTAGGGTTAGGGGATAGAATCTATAGTTTGTACAGTATAAAAAGCATTATGTCTATGGAGAGTTCTCATAATGATAGCTGCACCAACATGTGTGTGTGTGGTGTTTGGGGATGCCTCTGTGTTTCATTAATTTAGACTGCCTTTTTCACACTGCTATCTTTGTTTCTGGACACTTGGGATACTTTGTTGACAATTTCTCCAAGCCCCTTTTTCATCATGCATGAACAATTAAACTCACTCTCTTAAACACAGAACTCACCCCGTGTTTTAGATTGTCATTAACCTGGTCTGCAACCTCTGACACGATTACCAGGGCAGCTGTTAATAAAAAGTAACAATCACAACCATAATTAGTGTTTTCACAGTTGAAAAATGCAAAATGTAAATCATTGTACACGTGTGTCTGTGTGTGTGTGGGTGTGTGTGTGTGTACAAAAGGGTAGACTATTTATGAAAGGTGAGTGGGGAAACAACAATACCTTGCGTGTCTTCATACTCTTTCGAATCGGGGGAGAGGTTATTTAAATAATCTGGAAAGAAAGAGAAGGAAAGGAAAAAGTAAAATAAGATACCATATTATGGAACAACAGAACCATGCCAAATTCTCTGTGCATCTAATTTATAGGCTGTCTTATGTTTTGTTATGTACACATCTTACACACACACCCTCAAGTTGTGCTGGGTATTGATACAGATTTCAGAAATTGATTTCATTCCGAATCCCAAGCGTTCCATTCAAATTTCGATTATATTTCGATTCATATGGGTATATTTAAGTTATAATGTCCATTTTAATTACATATGAAAGAAATTATCTCAGCTAATGCTGTTAATTATAAAGGCGGCCTTCAAACTATGTATATTACGAAAATATAAATTTAGCATTTTATATTTTATCATTAGGGTTTTTTATCATATTGGTCACAATTTAGCTTTTTTTTAAAAATTCGAATCCATGTATTCCACAAATAAATATGACAGTATATATACAGTGGCATGCAAAAGTTTGAGCACCCCTGATCAAAATTTCTGTAACTGTGAATAGCTAAGAGAGTTAAAGATGGGCCGATTTCCAAAAGGCATAAAGTTAAAGATGACACATGTCTTTAATATTTTAAGCAATATTACTTTTTATTATTATCTTTTACAGTTTCAAAATAACAAAAAAGGAAAAGGGCCCGATGCAAAAGTTTGGGCACTCTGCATGGTCAGTATCACATCTTGTAAACAATTTTGTAGCCAGCTAAGAGTCTTTAAATTCTTGTTTGGGGATTTTTACCAATTCTTCCTTGCAAAAGGCTTCTAGCTTTGTGAGATTCTTGGGCCATCTTGCATTCACTGCTCTTTTTTGAGATCTATCCACAGATTTCCGATGATGTTTGCGCTTCGTGAGGTAGTCCATTGTGGATTTTGAGGTGTGTTTAGGACCATTATCCTGTTGTAGAAGCCATCCTCTTTTCATCTTCAGTTTTTTTTTTACAGATGGTGTGATGTTTGCTTCCAGAATTTGATGGCATTTAATTGAATCCATTCTTCCCCCTACCAGTGAAATGTTTCCTGTGCCGCTGGCTGCAACACAAACCCAAATCATGATCGATCCACCCCTGTGCTTAACATTTGGGAGAGGTGTTCTTTTCATGAAATTCTGCACCCTTTTTTTCTCCAAATACACATTTTCTCATTGCACCAAAAAGTTATATTTTAACTTAATCAGTCCACAGGACTTGTTTCCCAAATTAATCAGTCTTGTTTATATGTTCATTTGCAATCTTCTGATGCTGAATTTTGTGTTGAAAATCCAAAGTTTTTCTTCTCGTGTCTCTTCCATGAAGGTCATATTTGTGCAGGTGTCGTAGCACAGTTGAACAGTGCACCACTACTCCAGAGTCTGCTAAATCTTCTTTATGGTCTTTTGCAGTCAAAAGGGGTTTTAATTTGCCTTTATAGCAATCCTATGAGCATTTCTCTCTGAAAGTTTTCTTGGTCTTCCAGACCTTAACTTGACCTCCCCCATTCCTGTTAACTGCCATTTCTAAATTACATTACCAACTGAGGAATCGGCAATGTGAAAACACTTTGCCATCTTCTTATAGCCTTATACTGCTTTGTGGGCATATATTATTTTAATTTTCAGAGTGCTAGGCAGCTGCTTAGAGGAGCCCATGGCTGCTGATTGTTGGGACAAGGGTTGAGGAGTCAGAGTATTTATAAAGCTTTGACATTTGCATCACCTGGCCTTTCCAAATGATTATTGTGAACAAGCCATAGCCCTAACAAGCTAATTAAGGTCTGAGACCTTGGTAAAAGTTATCTGAAAGCTCAAATCTATTGGGGTGCCCAAACTTTTGCATGGTGCTTTTTCGATCTAAAATTCTACAAAACAAAAATAATACACTAATCTTGCTTAAAATTGTGAAAAGAATGTTTCATCTTTAACTTTATGCCTTTTGGAGATCAGTTCATCTTCTACTTAACTATTCACAGTAACAGAAGTTTTAACCAGGAGTGCCTAAAATTTTGCATGCCACTGTACATACACTCAATGAGCACTTTATTAGGAACACCTTTACTCCTACTTATTCATGTGATTACCTAATCAGCCAATCGTGTTTCTGAAGTGCACTGCAAAAAATCATGCAGATACAGGTCAGCAGCTTCAGTTAATGTACACATCAGCCATCAGAATAGGCAAATATTTTGATCTCAGTGATTTCGATCATGGCATGAAGGGCTGGTTTGAGTATTTCTGTAACTGCTGATCTCCAGGGATTTTCACACACAGTCTCTAGAATTTAATCAGAATGGTGCTAAAAAATAACATTTCAGTGATCAACATTTCTGCAGATGGAAAAGCCTTGTTGATGAGAGAGATCCACAGAGAATCACATGGTTACTGTTGTAACCTCCATTCCCCGATGGGAACATACAGGTATAAAGGATGCGGGCGAGCGAATGCCAGACAGGTTTTCACTGAGGAGCCGAGAACACAGTTACGGCGCATTACAATGGTAGGGATAGTGACGTGGCAAGGGGAACACAACGTCTCGTTCCTTCCATCGGGGAACGGAGGTTACAAAAGTAACCATGACATTCCACTTCTGTCACTTGAAGTGTCGATTGAAGTGACACAAGGGGTTCCACCAAAAAAATGCCATGCACTAACCCGTGTTACGTGGCTGCCGAGCCAGGTGCAAGCAGCCTGTTGCGTGCTAGAAGCAGCTGGGTCGGCTGCACGTAACCCTCCACAACGCCCCCAATAAAAGGTGTCATATACCGCTCTTAGGTTCCAGTACCCATACGGGAACAGGCGACATGACTTGTATGGCAGCCAGCTGCGGCCTTTTCTCTCTCTACATTTCTCGTCACAGAGTTAAAAGCGGCTGGGGCTATGATAATACTATAGATACGTCGGGGAAGGCATCCTTTCCAGTTCCTATTCTTTCAAGGGGAAAAGGCCCTGCAGAGACCATGACCTGCCCAGACTGGGGGGAGGTCATTTGTGGTTAATACACACAGGATTGTCAGGCCCAAACTGGTTCAAGCTGACAAAGGCTGCGGTAACTCAGATAACCACTCTGTACAACTGTAGTGAGCAGAATAGCATCTCAGAATGCACAACACATTCTTACCTTGAGGCGGATGGGCTACAACAGTAGAAGACCACTTCTGGCACTTTATTAGGATCATAATGTTCCTAATAAAGTACTCAGTGAGTGTACACAGTATATAGTTACATGTTTGCTGTTTACATGCATAATTTGAACTATTTAAAAGTATTTACATTGATATGTAGAACAAACCCTAAATCTGTACTGTATCTTTAAGAATGGCAGCAGCATCTCACAAGAGTGCTGTTTAGGTTGAGTGAACATAACGAGTGTGTGATTAGATGTGTATGTGTGATTAGAATTAAATGTTTATGATCAACAACTGGTTGTAAAGAACAGAAAGGATAATAAAAGAGACATTATTCAGTTACAAATGGAGTGTCTGGATCTTGTCTTTGGATACACATTACAGAAGGAGTCAAACCAAACTTTTACCCTCAACAGTGAAAGGAATTTCTCCACAATATTCCTCAATCACTGATGAGTGAAATCTGAATATTCAGTGGCTAATCACAGACATTATTAGTCACATAACGCAACATTTAGTTGCATGTACAAATGATTTGTTCAGATTGTAGAAGGTTGCTGCATAGAGTGAAAGATCAATATAAGGCTTTAAGAATCAATATCGAGATTGTTCAAATGAGAATTGCGATGCATTGGAAAATAAATCATTTTTGATACCCAGTCTTACCCTCAAGGTTTAAATAAGAACAACCTGTATCTTACACACTAAGACCAATATACTCTCACACACACCGTGATAACACACTCACACACAGACACTGTGTTCACCTGTGAGCAGCATGCGATACTGGAGCACACGCATGATGACCCGCAGCAGCTGATGTTTCAGAGGAACATGAACTCCTTCTGCATTCTGTATCTGTAAGACACATAAACCAGCATGCATATTACAAATAGGACCAAATGTACCCAAACACATGATACATTAGCATATATTAAGTGTAATGAAATAGGCACATATACACAAAAATGGCAATATACTGTATTACACAAACAGAAAAAAAAAATAAAAATTTGTTTCTTCTTGACAGAAATTAGATTGAATTTTAAGATTCAAAAAGAGTTCAAAAAGACTTTTGCTTTAACCTGATTCTCAGATTTTTCTCCAGATAAAAAAAGACCCCTGTAATCTCAGATATGTTAGGTTTGGTTGAGTTTCAGAAGAGAACAATACCTAAAACTGCAATCAACAGTCAGAGATTTCAATATGAACTCATTTTTCATTCAATTCTTCCAAAATCAAATTTATGCAATACACATTTTATAGTAAATTTCATTTGTTCCTTTTTATTTTTCCTAGGAAATTTGGAAGAAACATCTGAGAGAAAGCTGACACTAAATTGAAACATAAACAAGAACTCCATTAAGTCTTCTGAACTATGAAATAAGAACATCTGAGCAATAAAAGTTTCCCCTGGAGATGTATGAAAGCAATACATTTACATCAAGCCCAAACCAATGTCATCTCCCCCAATGCACATATACAAAAACCCAAAAATACAAAATCGCACACAATCACAATATGGAAATGCCACATGTGCTCGCCCTTTGCCCACACAGCATGATACAGTGTCATAGTTGATAATGGCAACACTTAGAAAAGCCCATTTCAAGGTTATTCATTGACCTTCCCCTTCCCCCCTTCACAAAACCCTGAGAATGCTTCATTCCATTCAATTACATCCACAATTATATCATTCACTGAGAGAAAAAGTGAACAAGTGAATCTGTCAAACACAGGGTGTGAAAAAATCAATCAAGTCCTAATTGACTTTGACACGTCATTGTTCATGAGAGCTCTGAGGAGCCTAGGAGGACGTGAGAGGTCAGTAAAGAGCAGATAAGAGGCAAACAATTTTGCACTTATTTTAAATAGGGCTCCTTCTTTCTCTAGAGAACCTCAGATAGATGGGGCGGTGCTTTAAAACTTCATAGAGGAGAGCTGGGAAAGAGATGCCATCAATGACCTTGTGCTAACACAAATAGTTCTACGTGTGTGAATGAGCAGACAGGTGCAAATGGAGGGAGTTTTGGCCTCAAGATTAAAGACCACAAGCAGTGATTGTCCAGCTCACACACCTGCCACAAATTTACTCCCATGATATCTCCAAAAGACACCCTCTGGCTTTCATTATCTCTTTCACACCAACTCACTCTCTCTTTGTTTCCCTGTATCTCTTCCTGTACTGTAACCTCCAATTAATATATAGTGTATATAGGTGCTGTGACTGGTTCTTTAAAACTTTCCAAAATTTTAATCACCATGCTATAAAATAGTTTTAGATTAAGTAATAGTATGTCACACCCCAGGATACTGCTGTCACTCTATTCTATTAATCATCTTCCTTTCCTTCAAAACTCTAAAGACCATGCACCAATGCGCTATTATCTAATTACATTCTCTCTATATATTTCTTTCACTGCAGTGAGTAAAAAAGCCTGTCATATTCCCAGTGTTGAAGAACAGTGTGGTTCCATTGTTTAAGGCAGCAGTATTGATGAACACCCTCGTCCAGAATGCTAACACTAAATTGCAATCCAAATGACATTCGTGTTGAAGACATGTTCACTCTTTGTGTATGTGTCTGTATGTGTGTGTAAGGGCAGATATTTAGAGCTCTTCATTTGGGTTGGGACACAGCCAGTAAGTGAGGGGGGAGAGGGAACAACGGCTCGTGCCAGTGAACAGACAGGCTACACAAATCAGGCACTGGTCCGGCTGAAGCAGCATCTGCATGTACAACTGATTTAATTGACGGTTGTTTAAGAAGACTGCTTGGCTAATTAGCTTTTTTTCCATCTCATTGCCCAGATGCCAGATCAGTGTGTGTGTGTGTGTCAGTGTCTTGTTCGGTCTTTAACTCATCCTTTCCACCTGCACAATTTAAGAGCAACACTGTGGGTCTGTTCCAAAATGTAGAGAGCTGCCTCGCATTCTCTTTTCTACATAGTCTTCTATGGCAGCATCCTATCTGAAATGGAGACTCATAAGAAACCGATTTGAAAAATTCCTCACAGCCAGGTAGCAACTGCACGTTTCATTCAAACAGCGTACAGTTGAGAGCATATGATGCCTTAAATTGTCATCTCTTGAGTAAGCTCAATAAGCTTTGGAACAGACCCACTATGTACTAATGACACACACCAGCGCCGTAACCACCACAGACATTGTGGGGGGTATATTCACAAAATTGGTCTGATGGGGCTGCCTGATTATGGCAAAAATCATAATCACGATTATTTTGGTCAATATTGAGATCAAGATTATTATTATTAGTTTATTTATTATTATAATGTAAAATTAACAATAATGTTTATATTGTTACTGATAATTCAAAATGAGTATTTATTGAATTCCAGCAAAATAACATAAAATTGCATTATTTTATAGAAAAACAGGTTTAAACAGGTTTAAAAAATGACATTTTCTGACTATTATTTAATATGCTTTATATGGTGAAGCTTTATTCTTTGTATAAAAGGACTGTCGAACAAAAACTTTTATTGTACTATTCATTGTTATAACTGCGTGTTTGCTCTACATTACAAAAATAACTTAGCTTAGGTGGATGTGATTAAGAAAATATTTATATTTTACTTTGTGTGATTCAAAAGTATTGATTAAACTAGATACATAAAGTTTGTTGAAATAATAACCTTTATTTTCTATAGCGCCTTTAAATGTACATCTCAAAGCGCTGTACAAAAACAATTAAAATTGCAAAGATTCAACACACAAAGAGACATAATACACAATAAAAAAAAATTAAATAACCATAAAAGACAATAAATCAATTAAAAGCTAACCTAAAAAAATGAGTTTTAAGCTGAGATTTAAAAATTCCAAAAGATTTGGCTTGCCTGATCTCAATCGGTAGAGAGTTCCAAAGTTTTGGAGCTAATGAAGAAAAAGCCCTATCTCCCATTAATCTCAAACGGGTTGAGGGAACAGTTAAAAGACCAGTATCCGAAGAACGAAGATCACGTTTTGGAGTATATGGAGTTAAAAGCTCGGTCAAATATTGAGGTGCCAATTCATGCAGTGCCTTGTAAGTAAGCATCAAAATTTTGAAATCCACCCTAAACCTAATGGGAAGCCAGTGCAAAGACTCCAAAACGGGAGTAATATGGTCTCGTATGTTAGTTCTTGTAAGGATTCTGGCAGCCGAATTTTGTAAAACCTGCATTCTGTTTAAGGTTGCTTTTGACACGCCAGCTAACAAGGCATTACAGTAATCAATACGCGAAAACACAAAAGTGTTTATCAATCTCTCAGCAACAGTAAACGACAACATTGGATGCAATCTGGCAATATTTCTAAGATGGAAAAATGAGATTTTAGCAGTATTCAAAACATGTGGCTCAAACGTTAGATTGGCATCAAAAATTACTCCTAAATTCCTCAATTTAGATTGAAACTCCACAGTAGAGCCATCAAGAGCTAGAGTGACCGGCTCTACTTTGCATAGTTGGTGGGGTGAACCAACAAGCATAATCTCAGTCTTTTCACTGTTAAGACAAAGAAAATTATCAGTCATCCATTCCTTCATCTTAGAAATACACTCAGAAAGTAAATTAACAGGCACAATTTCACTATAGATACACTATAATGTTGGTCAGACAAAACCTCTGAAAGTTTAAATAGTTTTAAATGCTTGAAGTTAGAAAATGTTTACAGGTTTAACAGTTATAAAAAGAAAGAAAGAAAGAAAGAAAGAAAGAAAGAAAGAAAGAAAGAAGGAGCATTTTAAAACAGCTGAAGTTTGAAATTACGAACAATCCAAAACAGACACTCTGATCTAAAAAATCTGAGATTATTTAGCAGAGATGGGCCAATTCAATAAAAATGAATGGGAGAAATTAACGCTCAACCAAGGAGCTCTAAATGCTCAATGGTCAACGGATGTAGAAAGGAAGTCCCGCCTTACAGTTAAAAGAGCCAATCACCTTTTAGATACAGGCATCACCTGTCAATCAACCCTAGAATGCACATGCGCATTAGCTATACAAACAGGGAAAATTGCATTTTGCGTAATACTATGTAAAAAAAGCACATTTTATGATACCAGTATTATTAGATTTTATTGCTGATTTGAAATATGTTCTTTGATCTTAATCTTGACCAACCGTTTTTTTAGATTTTGGTCTTTCTCCATTCAAGTAGATAGGAGCTGCATTGGCATGACTGGAAATTGGCTCCAAAGAGCATTCCAAAGACGGCTGGCAGTAGAAAGACTTTGCCTAAATATTCTGTCAATGTTATGTAGTCTAGGGGATTTTTGGAGACTTTAAAAAGGCATAAATGATGCCTTAGCAGGGCTTTTCGATGGAATAATAATAATGTGTGGTCTAAAAGTAAATTGGCCCCAGGGCCCTTGCTAGTCATAATCCGCCCCTGTTTATGAGAAATAAAAATAGACACAAATCAGTCACAAATAATTGTTGACTCAGTAATGTATAGCTTTAGAATTAAAGGAATTCCTTTTCTTTTAAAAAAATTTATAACTCAAGCTTATAGGGAGGCACTTATAATAGAAGTGAATTTTCAATATAAACATGTAGCTTGCAAAACAATCTCTCTTTCTCTATGTCAAAGCCTTTGTATCCTTCCTCCTAACACATTCAGCACACACACGCCCAGATACAAAAAAAACACTTGTGTGCACACACACACGTTTGTGGTGAAAATCCACATAAACAGTCTAGCTGAACAGGGTTTAATCCTATCAGATCACAGTGGTCAGATCAGCTACTGTATATACTTCATCTCTGTCATCAACCCAGCACACACACACAAACACACACACAAAATAAGATTACGCTGACTCTGCCCCTGAGAAGTGAATTCCTAATGCATGCTGGTAGTGTATTTTCTAATACAAAATGCCACATCAGAGAAACCCATGTGATAAAATCCTCATTCTTTTCCATTTCTACAAGATAAACATAATAGATAGATGGATGTAATACAGTCATTTTTTTTTACCAAGTCACACAACAATATTTATAGCTCAGTGGTAAAGATGCTGGATACCACTCCTGGAGTTCACTAGTTCGAATCCCAGGGCATGCTGAGTGACTCCAACCAGGTCTCCTAAGCAACCAAATTGGCCTGGTTGCTAGGAAGGGTAGAATCACATGGGGTAACCTCCTTGTGGTCGCTATAATATGGTTCGTTCTTGGTGGGGTGCGGGGTGCGTGGTGAGTTAAGAGTGGATGGCGTGAAGCCTCAACACATCGCTATATCTTTGCGGCAACACGCTCAACAAACCACAGGATAAGATGGGCGGGTTGATGGCCTCAGACAGCTGGGATTTGACCTCCACCACCCGGATCGAGGTGAGTCACTATGCCACCATGAGAACTCAAAAGTGCATTGGTAATTGGGCATTCCAAATTGGGTGAAAAATGACACAAAAAAAAAGATCAAGTCAATGCCAATCAGGATGACAAGAAGACGTGTGACCAATAGAATATCGAAGCGTCAAGCACTGACCTCTTGGCTCAATTCAAAGAATACATATTTCTAAGCTGCATGTTTTTATTGTTGCAGGAAGGTGAAGGTGATTTTTATTTTGTAATATTATTTTGTATTTATTTGTTAAAAACAGAATCCCTCACATGTGACATCATATCCTGGACTGTGTTGTGCTGTCCAAATATATTTTTGCATGCTTAAAGCCCAGTGTGACATCCCTTAACAGTATAAAATACTGTAAAACAAATATTTTTTATTTAAATCAGAATAAATTAAACAGTACAAAAATTATATTACTATGATATTTAAATGCTTAACAATTTAAATAATACTTTTTTCTTTTTTTTTTGCATTACAATAATGACAATTGGTAGTGAGAAATGAAGAGGGATGTGCTTAGTTGTCATTAAAATTTGAAATGTAAAAAATCCTAATGGTCCTGAAAACAGGCTTCATTTCACTTTAAGTAAATTGTAATTTCTTATTTCATTCTTTTGATTTTGGGTTCGGAAGATTCTACCAGTTTTCAGTACTGACAAATCATGGCACATTTCTACAGAGGTAATGGTGTTGCTGTCAATGGTAGCATACTGATAAAGTCAAGAGGATGTTTTCCATACCTGACTTTCCACCTTGGGGCATTGATCAATAAAAACAACTGCATCTCCTCCCACTTAATGATATTGGTGAATAAAAGAAGTCAGCGGTGGTTAGACTAATGGTTGGCAGGTTAAGAGTAATGTAAGGAAGGCCTGCCTTGCTGTTTACTTGTTTGTGTGTTTGTGTGCTAATACAGCATTTAGAGTCAGCTCTATTGTTTTCATTAGTGCAGAGTGACCAGGGGCAACCAGCGCAGCTCAGTACATATATCACCCAGTCAAAGCTTATAAGTGTTATTGCAGCTGTACTGACCTAAGCCTCGTTTCACAAAAACATCGTAAACCTAAGTAGATCGTAGAATCCAACTTACGATTCATTTTAGTTTTGCGGCCCATTTCCCAAAAGCATCGTGACTTAAGTAGTACTTGAAAATACTTGTAGATTAACGAGTGCTCCGGAGTAATTGTACACTGCTAAGGGCATTGCAAGTACACAGACTTATGCAAAATTACACTTTATACTATTTAAATACAAATAGCTGCACTTTATGCTGAGACTTTAATATCAGGATATCTGTGTTTTATTTATTTATATTTTAACAGACAGGTATAATAATAATAATTATTATTATTATTAAAATTATAATAATGAAGTACATAAAATAGATAGTCTAAATGGATGAATAGAAAAATTAGTAAGCAAATAAAGTTAGTTGGTAAAAACAAAGTTGTGGCATGATTTATGTAGACAACTGTATAAATTAATTAATTTGAAAGAAAAGAAAAAAGTCCTTAACTTGCTGACGTGCATGAAAATCGTCCGTATACATTTTCTCTTCATCTTACATTTACATTTATTCATTTGGCAGACACTTTTATCCTCATCTCCTCTTCCGCTCTGACACCCAAAGGCTCTCTCACTAGCACTACAAGTTGTGTGGCACCGTACATTCAGCATTTATGTCACCGTTATCACTGTTGGGAGTAAAGAGCAGACCTCTACTTTATTGGTGAATGTCCCTAAACCGCATCTTCCGAACGTCTCCTTATTTTGCAATCCATGATAACATGGAAGATTATTCAAAGAATCCTTTTAATTAGCAGGATCATACCCAGGGCATCCACTGTCTTCCCTAATCCAGGAAGTCTTGTGAAAAACAAAATATTACAAATGCACACCTGATTATGGAAGTAGATTGTGTAAAAGAAAAAGTTAATTCAGCACAAAATTATTGAAAACAATAATATTAATATGAAAACAATAATAATAATATTGAAAAACATGTAAATTAAGATTCAACTTTATTGTCATAGGCAGAGTACAGCTAGAGAGCCAATGAAATGCAGTTTTTTCGCATATCCCAACTAAGCTGGGGTCAGAGCGCAGGGTCAGCCATGAAACAGCACCCCTGGAGCAGATAGGGTCAAGGGCCTTGCTCAAGGGCCCAACAGTGGTATCTTGACAGTGCTGGGGCTTGAACCCCTGACCTTTCGGTAAGAAACCCAGAGCCTTGACCGCTGAGCTACCAATTTAGCTGAGCTAAATTACAAATTGTAAAGTTATGCACAAATATAATTAAGTTACAATGACAAGCAGCACTATATGGTCATATTTCAGTACTGTCACATGGACAGCGATGCATCCTTGCACATTCATGTTAAGTGCCGTGCATGTAAAAAATAACGAATGTTTATAAAATTGCTCGTAGAAAATGCTCTTAACCGCTAAGATTGATCGTTATTGGGAAACGCAGTCCTGGACTCAAAAAGTCATGGAAAATAAATTTTCCATAAAATGAAAGTTGAATGGTGACTGAGGCTGTTATTCATTGATCTCCCTTTGTGTTGCATTGAGAAAATAAAGTCATATGGGTTTAGAACAACATGAGTGTAAGTAAACTATTACAGAATTTAAATTTTTGGGTGAACTTTCCCTAGCCTCTGCTTTTGATTTCGAAGCCACTAGAGAAAAAAAGACCCTGTGCAGGTTGTGACACATTATTAAAGAAGAAATTCTTAAATACAAAGAGTCCACCCTAACTTTCACATAACACCAAGCTATAGACATTCTTAATTAACATGTAAGGAAAAAATCTACCCACATTTATGCATTTCAACAAGAGCAGCTGATGACAATGCCACATTTACAGCACATTTGGCTAAATCAGTCTTACTTTCTCTCTTTTCTGATCTTTCTGCCTCTCTTTCCTGATCTTTCTGCTATACATTGAGGACCCAATTTTAAGTCTACCACCCGTGGAGGCATCTCTGAATACAGATGCTTATGCATATTAATGAGTGAGGACAGCTGGCTTCTTGTCGTTGGTGATCCCGATCACCATTGAAATGTGTGGTCAGTGACTCCACCAACCATCCTCCAATGAAATGCTTCAGGGGAGCCTATGTCATTAATATGGCAGTGCAGTAAATCTTTAATTTACTTGAATACAATGCAGGTAATTTTTGACATAATTGACACCATAAATGTAATAAAAAAATATCTGATAAATGTGTTGTCATTTTTGGTAACATGTTATATTGTATTTGGTGTGGATGTCCTGATACCATTTTTTTGAGAATGAGTACTACTGATACTTTTATTCTGAATTCCATTTCAGCAGTTTATTTCAATTTATCATCAAAATGGTGCTTTTTTAAATTTGCTCATTAATACTTTAATCAAATTAAAATATAACAATTAATTTTCAACAAAATATTGTATTATTTTTGTCAAATAAACAGTGTATAACAGAGCATCACAGATGTGATGTATTTCTTAATATAATACAAATACTATTGATTTATTCTTTTTATTAGTAGTGGTAGTGGGGGAGGCTCTTTACGTTATCGTCATCATCATTTGCCAGAGCCAGCACAATGTTACATTCATACATCAGATAGTATCGATTTTTGGTATCGGAGCCTTTTTTTAAAAAATTAGTACAAGTTCATAAGCACGATATCAGACTCGATTCTAATACTAGTATTGGTATCCGGGCATCCTTATTATTTAACAAAAAAAACATCCTGCCAACTTCCAAGATTTTTCAACTGGGAAACAAACAATCTGAAATTATGACTAATTATGACTTTTTCAATTAGTGAGGCGCGCCTCCCCTGGGGGGCGCCAGAGAGTCCCAGGGGAGGAGTAGCGCAGGGAAACAAATGTCTGTACACATCTGTCCTGCTAGCTTGCATGTTAAAGTGTATGTTATGCATATGCGTGTTGCAAAATGGATCGCTTTGTAGTGTCTACAACACAAAAGTCTACAGGAGAGGAGGCAGATTCTGGGCCAAGCAAAAAACGGAGGAAGTATGATCACAAATATTTAAAATTGGGATTTTCATAGACCGGTCCCGATGATGTGCCACTGCAACAGTGTGTTATTTGCAAAGAGGTGCTAGTAAATGATAGTATAATACCCTGTAAGCTCTGGTATCACATTGAGGCTAAGCTCTGGTCTGGTGGCCAAGCCACTGGAATTTTTTGAGCTGAAAGAATTGCAAACTTTGCAGACTTTTAGCTCCGTTAATATTAAGGCGACTGACGCATCATACCGTGTTGCTTTATGTATAGAACTGAGTTTCCCCACCTCTCTGGAAAGGCTATGAAAGTCCTCATCCCCTTCACCTCCACTTACTTATGTGAGTGCGGGTTTTCCGCTTTGAACCTGCTTAAAAGCAAATACCGTTCAAGGCTGGAGGTGGAGGACGATTTAAGTTTATTCCTTTCTATCGTGCAGCCCCGCATCGATCACCTGTGCGCATCAAAAAGTCGGACTCATTGTTCACACTGATGTAGGGCCGATGAAAATGAAGAGGCAAAATCGGCAATCAGAACGTAGGCCTATATGGAAGCGATTCCATATATGGAAGTGAAGGCTGTCTTCAAGTTCTCTAAGGGGACGCTCACCCAATTTGAAAACCCCTGGTTTAGACCAATATGTGAATCTGTTTTACCGATTTTACTGAAAATCACCGAATCAATAGAATGATTAGACTCCAAAGATCGAGCAAGATTTGCACACAAGAGATATTTCTAGCTAATGGAATATTTTAGAGCTAAGCAAACATTTTTAAATATATAATCACTAAAGAAATTCCTATGATCTTTAAGATTGTATTAATTCCCATGACTTGTTCTGGCCTGGAACACACTACTTTAAAATACAGTACACTGATATACAGTTTTTCCCTGACCGTGGGAACTCCGTTGCAACAAACATCAAATGTGAGGAATTCTCAATCGAACCAACAGAAATCCAAAATTGACCTCACCTCAAACTGTTTAACCAAATCCTCAAAAGCTTTACACTGTCTACAGCTCTCCTCCAGCAGTGATATGCAGCGGTCATAGTCTGAGATGTACGTTGCAAAGGCTGAAAACTCTGCCTGCCGTGTTAATATGACATCAACCACTGACGGGCTGTCCTCCCTGGAGATGAACGAGAGACGTGAGATTAGTTTGGCTTCTCAGAGGGCATCCAAAGGCATTCATGCTGGCATTATAATTAATTGTGCCATTTTACAGTACATCACATGTACTGCTGTGGTAGAGATAAGAGATCTAATCTGTTGAAGTGTTGGTAATACGTATGTGTAAATTTGGCAAGGACATATCAGTGTATCCATATTTGCACGTTGCTTAGATGAAGAGATGTATAAATAGGGAGTGCGTGCATCAGCTCTTTGTAAATGATGCACGATATATGTAACATAAGTATGGACTTTTTATGGAATGACATGCTATAAAATATCTGCGCATAAGTGTGTGTAAATTATGTGAAGGCTGATATGCATTTGTATAGTGCACATCAGTGTAATGTGCTTGTTTTGAAAGGCTTAGTATGTGTGTGTTAAGAATACATGTGTATGAACGTGTTCTCACCACTGTTTAATGCGGGTTTCCAGCTCATTGAGGATCTCAGTGTGCAGATGGTAGGCCTGAGGAAGAGTGCTAAGAATCTCGTTTAATTTCCCCTTTTCTATCACAGGCTCTTCATTCTCACCTACTGCTGCAGCCACTGCTGCGGTAAAGTCCTGTAGAAAAATGTAAATCAAAGTGAGAAACACTGGGAAAAAAAATCTAAAATCTAAATTGTTTAATCAAAATGCTTCTGAATAACCAAACTGCAATCTTCAAGGGATCATATAATAATAATAATAATAATAACTTTATTTATATAGCACCTTTTGACAATTTAAGACAAAGTGCTTCACAAAATATAAAATCAAAACAATTGTTAAAACAAGCACAAAGATGAGGGCCTGGGTAGCTTAGCAAGTAAAGACGCTGAGAGTTCGAATAAAGAAGTAAAGAAGTTCGAATCCAGGGTATGCTGAGTGACTCCAGCAAGGTCTCCTAAGTAACAAAATTGGCCTGGTTGCTAGGGAGGGTAGAGTCACATGGGGTAACCTCCTCAAGGTCTCTATAATGTGGTTCTCGCTCTCGGTGGGGAGCATGGTGAGTTGTGTATGGATGCTGCAGAGAGTAGCTTGAAGCCTCTACACACGCTGTCTCCAAGGTAACACGCTCAACAAGCCACATGATAAGATGTGCGGATTGACGGTCTCAGACACGGAGGCATCTGAGATTCGTCCTCCACCACCCAGACTGAGGCGAGTCACTACACCACCACGAGGACTTGGAGCACATTGGGAATTGGGCATTCCAAATTGGGGAGAAAAGGTGAGAAAATACAAAACAAACAAAAAAAAACAAATAAAATCAAAACACACACAGTAAAACATTAGGTAAAAAAACGACAAAAAATGACAAAGTAGGAAAAGCAAGTTAAACAAATAAGTTTTTAACCGAGACATGAAAACAAACACATATTCAGCAGATCTAATATCCCCAGGCAGGCAGTTTCATAATCATGGGGCCTTCACTATAAAAGCTCTATCACTTTTTGTTTTATATCTGGATGTTGGAACACCCAACAGTTCACAACAAGAAGATTTAAGAGGTCTAACTGTTTCATAAGATCTTAAAAGTTTTGCTAAATAATCTGGAGCCAACTCATGTAATGCCACATGTAATTAATATAACCTTAAAACCTAAAATGAATTGTTAACCAATGCAAAGAATTGGAGTAATTTGACATTTTAAAAGACCTAGTTTGTGACAAAAGTCTAGCTGCAGCATTTTGCACTGATTGTAGCCATGCTAAAGTGTGTTGATTTAAAGTTGAAAACAGTGCATTACAATAATCTAGGCGAGACTAAATAAAATCATGAATAAGCTTCTCTGTAACCCTAAAACTCAAAACATGTCTCACCTTGGAAATGTTTCCCAACTGATAAAAACAAGACTGAAGTGACTTCCCGACGTGACATTCAACGTTTACATTTGTGTCAAAATAGACCCCCAAATTACTTACCACCTGCTGAATATTTGGGATCACTTGATTAAGTGCTGACTCAATCTGATATTTGTTTTAACCGTGACCGATTATAACAACCTCTGTTTTATCAGAATTTAACTTCAGAAAATTACATGCCATCAAAGTTTTTATATCTGCTATACAAGCTTTAAAACATTTATACAAGACAGATCATTCAAGACGGATTCAATGACAAATACACCTGTAGGTCATGAAAATTAATGTTGTGTTTTCGAATCACAGAACCATGAGGTAACATATTTATTGTTGATGAGGAGGACATCTCATCTCCAACAGACACTACAAATTTCCTATTTGACAAATAGGAAACAAACCAGTCTAAAGCCACCCCAGATATTTCCACCCATCTCTTTAATGTAGCAATTAAAACAGAATGATCAACTGTATCAAAGCTTGCAGTTAAATCAAGCAACACTAAAATGGAGCATCAACATCCATCTGCCATCAAAAAGTTATTGGTAACCCTAAGAAGGGCATTTTCTCTAATCCTGACTTAAATTTCTAAAAAATATTGTTGTCCTTCACTACATCCAACAGTGGCTTCGCTACTGCTTTCTCTATCATTTTTTAGCTGAAAGATCATTTTGAGATTGGTCTACAGTTATTAGCAACTGAAGGGTCAAATGACCTGAGACAAAATGCAGCACTAGACACAGATTACTATTTGTATTGAATAAAAACCTAGTATTATGGCAGATATAGTAGAGAGCATCCTGACTGGCTGCATCACTGCCTGGTACGGCAATAGCACCGCCCACAACCGCAAAGACCTGAAAAGGGTAGTGAGAACTGCCAGAAACATCATCGGAGGTGAGCTTCCCTCCCTCCAGGACATAAATAACAGGCGGTGTGTGAAAAAAGCTTGGAGGATCATCAGAGACTCCAGCCACCCGAGTCATGATCTGCTCTCACTGCTTCCATCAGGCAGGTTGTATCGCAGCATCAGGACCCGCACCAGCCGACTACATGACAGCTTCTTCCCCCAAGCAATAAGACTTTTGAACACTTGATCTCTCATGATCAACAATCAGCACTGCACTTTATTAATCTTATTATCTCACACTGGACTGTCATTAATCCACAATATAACAACTGCATATATATTTTTATATACTCTTATTTTTTATTTGTATTGTATGTGTATTCTATATTGTGTGTATTGTTTACTGTACATTATATAATAGGATTGTGTTGTGTAAGTATATGTACATTTGATATGTAAATTGTGTTGTGTAAATATGTTGTTTATTGTAAATTGGTATATGTCTCGTCACTGTCATGACTGCAGTGTTGCTCGGAACTGCACACAAGACTTTCACCTACTGTTGCACTCGTGTACATGGTAGTGTGACAATAAAGTGATTTGATTTGATATCAGTTATTAGTTCTAAAACAATAAGCAGTTCTAGCAGCATTTCCAGGTGGGACAACGCACTTTGGGGCCGATCAGGGGCAGACTGGCCATCGGGAGAACCGAGCGGGCGTGTTGGTCGGCCGCGAAATGGGCTGAATGGGTCGTGATTAGCTAAAATGAGCCGCCGCGTTATGTAGAATGGACCACAAAATGGCGTGAACGGGCCTTCAGCTTTGAACAATATTTGCCCAAAATTCCACCTATCCATCAGGAGAACATGTTATCAGTTTCTGCTGAATATATTTTTTATGGTTGTGACAGTTAAATTGAGAAGCCATGAGCTGGCCTCTTCAGTGACCACTGGTCTGATGGCTCAGAATCAAAAGAAAGGATTTATTTACTTGACTCGCTATACATGGAGATGTCATATACCTTATAAATTGCCTAAAGGAAGTGAAATCTGCTCTCGTATGTCTTCACAGGCAAAGGTGTTTGGGATCACCAATAACACAGAGCTGTATGTGTGTCTATTAGATTCATGTTCAGGAAAGTGGTGACATAAAACAAAGACTTGCATGCGCACACAGACATGTAAGCGCTCGTACTGGGAGGTAATACGCTGGAATTCCTTTCTGAGATTCGCACATGAATCAATGTGTATTGATTCCATTCGTGTTGCCATTTGTCAATGCTCTATAAATAACTCAGTGCTATTACACAGATCTCTCAAGTGCTGTGAAACTGCTTTCCTCCAATAGCATCTCAATAGTCCCTGACAAATTTCAGAATGTCTGTTGAAATTAAAGAGGTTTTGTTTTATCAAGTTTTCAGAGAGAGAGATAGAGAGAGAGAGAGAGAGAGAGAGAGAGAGAGAGAGAGAGAGAGAGAGAGAGATTATTTGTTAGGAGAAATAAACAAAGAAGTATATAGTTCACAAAAAAATATTCTGAAGTTTTAAAAAAACTGTCAAGCTCCAAATAGGACATAAAGGCAGCATTAAGGTAATCCATATGATTTAAGTGGTTTAATTCATGTCTTCTGAAGTGATATCATTGGTTTTAGGTGAGAAACAGATCAAATGTAACTCAGTCTTCACTATAAATATTGACATCTGCATTCTCCTTGGCAAGATTATGATTTGAAGCTTGATTAAACTTCCCCGGACTTGACACGAGCAGAATGCATTTGCCAACCATATCACTTCAGAAGACATGGATTAACCCACAATTTGGATTACCTTAATACTGCCTTTATGTCTTTTTTGAGCTTGAAAGTGTTAGACCCCATTGACTTGCACTGTATGGATAAAAACACCTAACATATCAATCTAAATATCTTCCTTTGTGTTCTGCAAAAGTAAGTAAGTTACACATGTTTGAGATATAAATGATGAGAGCATTATAATTTTTTCTATTTTTTTAGTATTCCTTTAAAGATATCTCGGTGATTTTTCTTTTTGAAGTGAATTTGGTCAAAACACTTTATTTAAGGACATTCTTATCCACATACTAACTAATTGTTAAATGCAGTATAAATATTTATAGCACATCAAACTAAACGTTCTCCCAAACAAAACCTAGACGTGAAATACTAGTGCAGTACTTCTACTTGTATGCCCATTAATTTTGTTCTATTCACAATCCTTCCCGGTTATGCTGCTCAATGCAAATCTAAGATACTATGTACATATAAGAAGACCTGTAATTACAGTTCTACTGTAATACAATACGGCATATGCATATGAGACACATAGGCATGTATATAATTAGCATTCTTTATGTGTTAATAGAACATCAAATCTAATGACTTTGGCTTATTTTATTCAAATAAGGCAATTAAATTGGTGAATATGAAGTACAGTAATTTACATGAGGTGTGCCATATGAAGAACTTTAGTTCCCTTTGGATCATGCTAAATTGCTCCTTCATTCCTGCCCGATCTTGATAATTGGGGTACATATTGTTTAATCATGAAAACAAAAGCGCTAAATCTGGTTGTAAGGTCACAGTCTGAAGGACATTGTTTAACACAATAGGTTATAGTTTTTTTAGAGCTGATTTCATCATTCTCACTAACCTGCAACCCTTGCACAAACACACACACACAGCCCAAAGGAATGAGTTTAGAAAGACACTTTGGCTGTCAGAGTGGGAGAGCTAATGAAAACAAATGATAACTTGAATTGGACACAGTACATCAAAAGGCAATATTATGTACAGTTTAAAGAACCAAACTATTCAGACACACAGTGACATTCTTTTATCAGAGACCATTGAAGTTTTATTTACACTTTATCTAGAGTTACACTATACTGTACAACAGTTAATTCCAGTCCTCTAATTTGATTGGACCAGTGACATTCCAAGAATGCTAATATTTAGTAAACTAGCACTTCACTTTACATGCTTCACTCCTCATGTTTGTTCACGGTGACATGCAATGGTTGATCCTGCTTTGGATTTGTTTCAAACTATTCATTAGTGTAGCAAAAATAGACAAAGTAGCTTGCCATATTTTGTCTAAAATCTTTGTTGCTCAATATTATCTTCATGTTTGTAGAACTGCTGTATAAAAGTTATATTATAGTATATTCACAATTGAGCAGTTGTTCTGAATTTTATTGGAGTTGCAAGATCCACTACAACAGCACTCTTGCTCATGTGATATCGCTGAGATATAAGGGGCATCTTGTACAGCTAATGTGACAATACTGATTTGTCAACAATAAAAACCCTATACATAACATTTTACAAATAACACGATGAAAGACCTTTAAAAAAAAAAATGGGTACTTAATAGTAATAATTTCGAGGTGAGATAAAATAAAAAAGTGTTGGGAAGTCAATTTACTAATTTTGATAAGTGATTTGGGACCTAATAATAGAACTAACTTTTATCTCCAAAATTAAACCATCTGTCAGGACTGATCTATATGCTGTGCCCATTCAGATCTGTCTGTTCTGTGCATACACTGTTATAATGTGTATAATGTTTTGGTGTTTTTGAGTGACGAGGCTCATGAGAAGATACCCAAAACATAGCCCTGGTGCGTCACTTATAGGCAGACATTTTTCCAAGTCAAGATTGTCAAGGCCAGGAAGTCTCAGTTACTGAACTAACACTGATAAAGCTGTGCTAACCCCCCCACCTCGAGTGTGTGTGTATCTCTGTATTTATAAGTAAATTTATGTTTATGCATATGTTCCTCTATGAAGGGACATAAGAAAGTAAATCTGACACAATTGACTGTCAAGACGACATACATGACATAATTGCTATTCGTCATCGTAATCTAATTCGGCAGCAGTTCTATGGAAGCTTTGAATTTCTTGTGAAAACAAATATTGGGTGAGCTCAGTGACATGGATAAAGTGGCTTTGCCCTGCTCGTGACCTCTTCAGAGACAATAAGCCATAGAGGTCCTGGATATTGATAGATAAGCCCATGTCCACAAATGTATAAACATAAAGGTCCACTATATAACCCCATGAACACTATACACAACAATAGTATGACACAGCCAGCATGGAAGGAGCCTTCACTGTTTAGGTTTACACAGACCTGAAACTGAATGCTTCCTTTTAATCTCACCTATGACAACTGAAGAACGACCACAGCCATAATGATAACATTTTAATATAAATGTAACAAAATTGGATTTTCATACCTCCTGAAGAATCTTCAGAGCCTTCACATGTCTGTGGATTATTGAAGCCAGAAGACAAAAAGGCATTATTAGACATGACATAACTGTTAGTGGGAAATCATAACAATAAATTGTTTTACAAATAAATTACTTTAAGATATAATGCAACACACTAATCCAATTCTGTCAAGAAGATATACTCTTGATAATCTGATATACCCTAATTTAAGCAGCTAACTTTTTGAAGGGCTTTGTATAAAGCAGACTTGCTTAGATGTACTGGATGACAGTGGCAGGGCGGAGGGCGGGGCCGGGTCATGATCCTACACACCTCAAGCCTCCGAGAGGGATAAAGGCTGACTGCAGAGGATGGTGCGGGAGAGAGAGAGATAATTTACGGACTTGTCCGTCATGTGTGTGCGTTTGTCCTTTGTTTTAAGTTTACTATTAAAATATTATTTATATTGTCCAGCCAGTTCTCGCCTCCTCCTTGCCTGTCTAAACCCTTTACACTGGTGCCTAAATCCGGGAAGGAGGAGGGATACGCTGTAGTAGAGTTTTCGCCACTACCGTCCACCCCAATGGAGCAGCCGCGGCCATCAGCCGGGGGACGAGGAGCCCAGCTGCCTGGAAGCGGAGGAACAGCTGCCGACCGCGAGGGGAGAAGGGGCTCCTAGTCAACCGCCTGGAGCGCTTGGCTAGGGGCGTAGGAGTCCCCTTCCAGCCGCTGAAACGCGCCGGGGTCTGAGACCGCCGACCACGAGCAGGGAGGGGCTCGGAGACCGACCGACTGGAGCGTGAGAACCGCTGCTAGTGGCGGGGGAGACCCCTTCGGCTCCCCGAGAACGCGGCGGGGCGTTCCGTCCACCAGGGGCTGGAGGACTGGAGAGGCACGGCTGTCATCCATTAGAGGGTGGAGGAGTGGCCGAGGAACAAGCTACAGCGTATCGGAGAACTGGCGAGTACGTTTTTTTTTTTATCTCTCTCCTCTCTCTCTCACCACCACTCTGCGTTGGCCTTTTCCCTCTCTTTTAAATTTTACAGTGTTTTTTGTGGGGTACTACACTGTTACACGAAGTACCCCCCATTTTTTATTATTTCTGTTTCCCTCCCCTTGTCCCCTCCCTCGTCCAGGTAGACGGGGATGACCTGCTGGCAGATGGGGCTTAGGGTACGCCCTCCCCCAGGGAAAGAGGGTGGGGGATGTACGTCATGCGGGGGGTCCCCAGCCTGAGAGAACGAGGGAGGAATATGGCAGGGCGGAGGGCGGGGCCGGGTCGTGATCCTACACACCTGGTCCCGTATTAGGCTAATCAAGCCTCCGAGAGGGATAAAGTGAATCCTCGGCCGACAGCAGAGGATGGTGCGGGAGAGAGAGATCGTTAACGGACATGTCCGTCATGTGTGTGTTTGTGTCCTTTGGTTTAAGTTTAGAATTAAAATATTATTTATGTTGACAAGTCGGTTCTCGCCTCCTTCTTTCCCTTGAACTCCCTTTACAATGACACTCTGTAATAAATCTACACGCTTAATGACTCGTTGAGGCGCTGCTGAAATGCAATATCTTAAGGCAGACAGTCCAGTAATAGGCTGTCAGTTTGAGTATCAGAGAAGCTGTTGAGTGAATAAGAAGAGACAATGATTAAGGTGTGGACAGGGTCTGGATAAAGAAGTCTCCTAAACAAATGACATTTTTTCTATAGATAAAAACAATTTGGCTGTATCTGGGATATGTTAAAATCCAGGGAGGAGAACAAGGTCACATACACACATACACGCATACACACACAGGCACAAACACTTACTCTCTTTCTGAATCCACCAGGTCTTTGGCAACATAGTAGGCTCTGGATCGCCCATCAATCTGAAAGTGACAGAAGAAAAATACATGGGAGATAAATGAAGGGAACCAATGTTTACAGAGTTCCAGTATACATATGCATATACAGCAAATAAACTTTCAGCTTTCAGTTACAACACTTGGTAAAGATAGATAAATAAAAAGATAGATAGACAGACAGACAGATTATTTAATTAAAGCACAACATAAATGAGAAAGCTTTCCTGTAATTGTTGCTTTAAGCACAGTTGCATTATGAATGAGATGCTGTGTTCACGTCAAGCACAAATCCACCATTGATTTGCAAGCTAATCACAGCTGTCTGAACATGAGTGTTAGCACTGAATGTGCTATATATTTAGGAAAAAGACTGCATGTCTTAGTGGCTGGGACATCACTGCTAGAACTGATGTATCACTTTCTTACCATACAACTTCCATCCACATGTCAGATTTCTATAAAATTTTTCCCTTCATTATCTGGGATAAGATCTGTTTTTTATGCATTGATAAAAATGTAAATGCTTTCATTCCATTTATAACAGTGTAATAGACATGTTATTAATGCATAATAAAATAAAGTGTAAATAAGCTTCTAAAAATTTAAAAAGCAACTGGCTTTTTCATGCTTGCTGTTATTCAGAAATGAGGCGGGTACAGGTTACTCCCAGCCCCAGATATTCTCTTCCTTTAAAAGATGAAAAAGCAAACAAGGAATCAGGCGTCACAAGGCTGGTGCCCCGGCTGATATTACAGTGGCAGAGGGAAGGGGTGGGGTCTCACTGCAATGGTAAATGAGTGCCAGGAGACTTACTAAACCTGGATCTCACAAAAAAATGCACACAAAGGGAATTCCACATCAACAAGTAGGGTCCTTGTTTTTATCTACTTCAGCATGAAAAGCTGTGATTAATACCATAAGGTTACGGGAGGTTATAAGAGGAAATAAAAGTATATAGAGGCTGCTACCCTACACTGACAGACATTATTATAGTGTACTACAAAATTTTCCACAATATCAAGCAATGAATTGGAAATATTTCTGGTAATATTGTTAACTGACCTGTCTATCATGGCAGAGGTCTCCACAGCCCTCCTCTTCTTCAGAGGTGCGTCCATGGTCTTCCTCATTGGATGTAGAGACAGGCGCAGGACAAACAGGGAATGGCTCAGTGTAGGCACTGGGAATAGATTAATCACATGAGAGAGAATAGCATATTATAATACAATAATATTACATTTTATAATGTTGTATTTAGTTTAATTGATATATGTTTAGTTTGTATTTTTATGAAAGGAATATTCTGGGTTCAATACAAGTTAATCTCAATCGACAGAATTTGTGGTATTATATTGATTACCTACTTAAAAAAAAGCAAAAATCTGGGTTGCAGTGAGGCACTTACAATGGATGTGAATGGGGGCCCATTTTTAAACATTAAAATACTTCAAAAGTATAGTCACAAGACATCAACAATATGCATGTTAATAGGGGAGCACCGATCCTTCGGCAACCGATCTAAATCAGCCGATCTTCGTCCACAGTCTGTTATTGGCGATCGTGCTTAGAATCTTTTTTGCAGCTCTCAGGGAATCACACATAAACTGCTACTTTAATGAATGAGCGCTTTCTCAGCCCTTGATGCGTGACAGTGTGGTCTCTGGAGGGTGAATTGTTGGCAATTCTAAATATTCATGAATTGAAACTTTCAGACATGCAGTTATTCAGATGAATAAGCAGGGTTTTTTTTTTTAATGTGTAAGAATTACACGTGTATAAATATTAAGTTGCCCGTTTTCTAGAGTCATTAGGGTAGTAATTCTGACACGCTGTAGTGTGACCACGGATAGGATAAAGAGACTGCAAATGGATATAAAAATGAATTAAACAACAAATAAACATGCATATACAAATGATGTGACGTGAGATGTGACAATAAGACATTGTGTTGAGCAATAGAGACTGTTTGAGTGATCATGAGCACTTTCAGCTTCAATTCCTTCAGTATGTTCACTCGTGTCAATCAAACATGCGGCTCTCCAGGTGCTCTCAATATCTCATCAGTCACTCATCTCAGCACTATTCTGTGAGGATCCCAATTTAAAGACCCCCTCCAGTGAAAATCAAGATATTAACCTTGTTTACATGTCCATATGGTGTTTTATATATGCTAGAAGACATATCGTGATTGAAATCAGCAGTCAACGCCATGGCTGAGCATTTTCACATTAGAACTGCAGTATACAAAAGAAGATCTCAAAAACACAGATTCAGACAACCAGGGTTTCATACGTGACAAACTTATGGAACCAATCCCATCAACTTGCTGGGTGAGGCTTTCCATATCAATAGCATACGCTACGGCGAAGCAAGGGGCATCAGGGAAAGCCAGGTGTAGCTATGTATCAGTATTTGGCAAGACATATTCTGCTTTCGGATTCAAAGTTACTAAAGGACAAATCATGTATTACCAAAGGATCATCATAAATGGGTGCAGTTTATTTGGAAAAATCAGAATGTACCAGCAAATCTTCCAGAGAAAACTCAGGTTTGCATGTTTTGAAAATTTTACCCAAAAACAGATGGGTTTTGTCACTAAACTTATATTGAAGCCCAATGCTGTTGTATCAATTTATCCTGGGGACAATTTATCAGGGCCCGAGATGCAGTCGAGCGGTGCAGGGGTGAGTGGAGATGGAGGTGGGGACTTTTTTGCATATTAATAGATCCGCGCATACTAAATTAGGCAAAGGTGTAGAGTTATATCTAAGCCATTTTAAGGCATGAAGGGATTATTTTCATTGAAAAAATTTTAAATATACAATTTTGATTCACAAAATTAGTTTTTAGGGGTTAAACCAGTGACTGGAGAGGAACTTTAAATCAGATTAATGTTGGTCACATTACAACTATTCGACACTGATCCGATACCTGGATCGGTATTGGCTCCGATACTGATGTTTTAAAAAATCAAGGTTACATTGAGGCACTACTACTGAAGTGAATGGGGCCAATTTGTGGAGGTTGACAGAAATGTGCAGCTTATAATTTCATAAATGCACTTACATATATTCTTCTGTTAAATGTAATTAAATTTTTTTAGCTGTAAAGTTGTTTAAATTGTAATTATTACAGTCATTTCTGGTTTGAGTTACATCGTCATGGCAACAAATTTGAAAATTGTATATTAATTTAGACAGAAAAGTTTAGCAAGCAATTATATCACACTGAAATCATGTTAACACATAGTGGTAAGAAAATTTTTGTCTGATATGATCTCAGATTAGTTTAACACTAAGGTTAAGCCACAGGTTATATTGTACAGTTATATGTTTATGCTCCACACAGTAAATTATGGTAACACTTTACAAAAAGGTTCCAGTTGTTAACATTATTTAACAATATTACTCTAGTTAACATGAACTAATGAACTTAATGTTAGTTATAACACATACTATTACATTTTTAAAATCAAAAGTTGAATTAGTTAACATTAGTTAATGCACTATGAACTAACATGCTATGAACAAACAATTAACTATTTTAATTGTATTAACTAACTTCACAGTTAATAAAGGCTGTAAAAATAGTTGTTTGTTTGTTCATGATACCTAATGTATTAACCAATGTTAATGAATGGAACCTTTTTATAAAGTTACCAAAATTACATAAAAATTACATTCATGGTGAATTGCTAAAATTAAACGTTCTGTTGTCAATATCAAAGGTCATTGTGACATACTGGTAAGCAGTTAAAAGTGATAGGTGCGGTGCCGTTATGGTTAAACACCCAATTAGTTCCACACTGATTATGCAACAAAACAACACTGGTATCGGATTGGGATCGGTATTGGCCGATACTACGATTTCCGATATCGGAATCGGATCGTAAGAGAAAAAGTGGTATTGGTGCATCCCTAATTTTAATATATTTTTACAGCCTTTATTAAATGTGAAGTTCGTTAATAAAATTTTAATTGTTCATTGTAGTGCATTAAATAATGTTAACTAATACATCTTTTGATTTAAAAAATGTAATACTATATGATGTAACTGTAACATTAAGTTCATTAGTTCATGTTAACTATCGTAATGTTGTTAAATAATGTTAACAAATGGAACCTTTTTGTAAAGTGTTACCATAATTTACTGTGTTGGGCATAAATATATAACTGTACAATAAAAAAAATTTTTTTTTAAATGTTAACGGTATCATCCTATCTAATTGTTAAAAAATCGGAAATCGTATCAGCCTCAAATTTCCTAATCGGTGCACCACTACGTGTTAACATGACTTCAGTGTGATAATTGCTTACTAACCTTTTCTGTGTAAATTTATATCCAATTTTACAACTTTGTTGCTATGATGATAGAACTCAAAACCCAGAAATGACTGTAATAATTACAATTTAAACATCTTTACTGCAAAATATAAATTACTTTTAACAGAAGAACATATGAAAGTGCTTTTATAAAATTATAAGCTGCACATTTCTGCCTTTCAACCTTCACTTCCGTAGTAGTGCATCAATGTAAAAATTTTATTTATTTTTTTTAGAAAAGGAGGGATGATTCAAAATACATTTTTGTGGTACTCAACATTATGCCACAAATGCTGTCAATTGAGCTAATTGAACCCAGAATATTCCTTCAATGTTTTCTCTTATTATACTTGTTGAATTTCTGTTTCTCTTATTCTTTTGTTTTGCTCTTCTTTTTTCTATGTTATTGCATTGGTGACACATCTTTTTGTCATTAACATTTACAGTACAATCATATATCGATTATGCTTAATAAGCCTTCAATGTGTGCGGTCATCTACAGTAAACCCCATTCCTTCATTGTATTTAGTCAGAAACGGTTTAGATTCTTGCCCAATACCCCAATTTTGCTTGACATGTAAACATCTAAACAACTGCATTTTTACCAGCTTATGCAATGTGCGCTAGTTTTGAGCACATCTATTTACGTTTTGACGTCAAATGCAGGGAATAATCTGATGATTTGACATGCAACTGGTTTTCTTGTGATTTTTGTTAATAATCAGCATGTCTTTAAAAAGTTTATTTTAGCCTGGGATAAGACTAAATCTCGCTATCTGAGGCTTAATTTGTTTTTTGTTGTTGTTTTTGACTGTCGGTGAGTGCTTTTACATGCACACCAATGTAAAAGCACTCACCGACAGTCAAAAACAACAACAAAAAACAAATTAAGCCTCAGATAGCGAGATTTAGTCTTATCCCAGGCTAAAATAAACTTTTTAAAGACTCCCAGTTTTGTGTAAATTCAGGATCAATGTTTGTTCATACAACGTCCAAAAAAAATCTACCATCACTGTGACTAACTGCATTTATAAAGTGCAAGAGAGAGGCCATTATGACCAGAGTGCTGCAAGCTTTTCTCACCAGATGGTCACCAGAGTCCAGCAGCATGAACCCAACAGAGGACCATCACAATGCTAGCAAACATCATAAACCAGAAAATCGCACCATATCAAAAACAAAGGAACAATCCAGGTCTCAAAACAGAGGGTTTTGTATAAGAGGGTCCTTTGGAGCAGAAATTACCCTTTGCCAAGGAGAAACTAATTTTCCGTCTTCATTTAAACCAGACCTGGTGAGAATCATTTGTTTTTCTCCTCCCCTGCTCTCCTTACAGTAGTAACACGGATGGCTGGGGCCAGATTGCAAGGGCATTAACCGTTGGGCACAGAGTGCTGGTTTTGTGGTCCTGTGGTGAGCATTTATAGGGAAGAGAAGATACAGCTCTGAGGATATGCAAATATGCACAATGAAGCTGTTTATATACTGCCGATGGCACAAGTTGAGTGCATTTGCTCTTTCATACTTGCATAGATGCATTACAAAATGACTCTTCGGATTTCAAATGTGGAGATATTGTTCTGTGGTGTAGGTACTTTCATTTTAATGGTTGTAAAAGATTGTTGAACAGTTTCTAATTTATAAGGTGTGAAAGTTAATGCATGTGTGTGCATATCTCCAGTGTACAAAAGGTCTTAGAGGTGCCCAGCTAGACGTCATACTACACAAGAACACTGTACTCATTCACGCACCACATACACAATGTCTGGAGGAAGTGGAAATTGCTCATTGCTCATAGCCAACTGAACTGGGGGAGCTATGGTGACAGTTCATTTAGAGGGCCCAGATAAAGTAGAGTACATAGGAGCCTCCTGGTAGGACAATGCTACAGTCATCAGTGATCTCAACAAATGAGGACTCTATTGTTAGTGAAAGCAGCTTGATAGTTAAAGTAAACCATTCCTTTCAACTGAAACACTCAAATCAATTAAAAACTGAAACTGCCTATGTGTAGCTCTCAAGGATCAAATACAACTAAAACAACATTATTATAACTTCTGGATTTCAGATTGCTTCATGTTTTGTATCCTTTGAATCCTGCTATCCTTTGAATCCTGATATCCTTTGAATCCTGAGGTGTTGTCACACATTTTCTTGTATGTCGAACTGATGAAAAAGCATCTGCTAAGAAAATAGGCAAAAACATGCCAACAAATATCGAAACTCACTGCTCCGTGGTGTTAAACAGAAACTCATATTAATAAATGTTTTCCAATTTTCCAATGCCTGTTTTGTCTAAAACAAGCCATCGTTCATTCATATGCATTCATCTTCCATATCACTTTCCACTGGACAAAAGCGACGATTTATACAATAATTACCATTTATGAGAAGCAATTATGAAGCAAAGCACTTCTATTGTAAGCTGTTTAATCTGTTGAAAGCTAAATTTACTGCTGAAAATTACAGAGAGTGCAATGATTTCCTATAACACACCTATATGTTCTACTGTCTGATGATTTCCTATTGCTTGTTATATGCGTTTCAATTGATTTAACCTCTTTATAATAAAATATACATTAGAAACACCCAGGGCTTCTCTCTCTGAATTGGTGTACTATTACAGAAGATAAGCTTCACTTAGATGACTTCATTACTAGACATCATTTAAAAAAATGTAGGAAATTTTAATGAAGCTGTGGAGAGAGTGATGAGCAGCAGTGTGTTGGTTGAACCGAGAGATGCATGTTAATATTCAAAACAGATTTTAAAAAAAAAGAAAAAAAAAAAGAGTATTTCGATGGCCATACAACGTACTCTATCCCACATGGTTTTTCTATTTTCTTTTTATGTAATCCTTGGTTATTCTTAGGGCTGGGCGATATGGCCAAAAATATGATCACAATTTTTTTTTTCATATCGTTCGATATCAAAATGTGTCACGATATACATTTCATACTATTAATGAGGAAGGAAATGTAGTCCACATGTTGCTTAGACCTCAAGAATGAATGAAAATATAACTTGTTTGTTTACAAGTAAACACCACAGGGTAAACTACCTTAAAAGTAGACTCAGTTTAGGATATAATCCTACATAAAATGTGTGTGTGACCTCATTTCTATGAATTTTCGCCAATAGCATTGTCTTCAGCAGACTTTGACTCCACTGAAAAATGTAGGTTCCAGCTCCGTAGGTGGCGGTAATGCACCAAAAGCTACAATAGACATCACAAGAAGAAACACTTTCTTGTCTATGGCTGTGACCGAAAGCCGGAAAATGCTGCCACCTGAGGCTGTATATGGAGGATGTCACATCCTGTCTACTGAGATACCTTAGCATAGATGTATCCTTCACTGCCAATGAAATCACACAATCCTGTGCGTCCGGATCCACAGTTGTTGAGCTTGTGTTTTTAGAGAGATGTACCTGATCCGATTGTCTAGATGTAGAACATAGGAAAAATATCGACAGTTACTCATCGATATCTAAAAGGAAATTTCCAATAAATATCGATATAATTTTATCACCCAGTCATTCTTTATCATTACTTTCTAATTTTACCTATTTTTAATGTCCATTAATGCTGTTTAATCTTCACATTAAGTTCAGATGACTTTAACACTGCTTTCGACAGATATCTGCTGTTTTTACATGCAAGACATTGTTAATATTATTTAAGTCAAACACTTGTTCTGCTTTTACTGTAATATTAAGAAAGATATGGAAAAATCTGGGAACGATGACAACAACAACATCTTTGTGGTAGCCTTGCTTTCCGGTGCCACACCTCACCTTGTTGTTGGGGTCGCAAGGGAGTCTGAGAGATCGGTATTGCCTGTCTCCACCCCATCCCACTGACCCTGTCCCCTCGCCCTTGTCCTGTATTTCCTGTAAACAGTGCCATGGAGGCTCATTGGCTGGGCGTGTCTTCCCTTGAGATAACCTGGCAATGACCTGAGAGCCTTGGGCAATAGGCCCAACTCTGACCAGACCAAACCAGGCCCACACCCAACTTTGTGAGCATCACAATGCAGACAGCACCCAGAAAACTAAGCTCAAGTTGGGTTCATTTTCTCTCTTAATTCTCTGAATGATATTTATAACCTTTTCGCTCAGTCATCTCATCGGTCTATTTGGAACTCTCACTCATTTACTCCTTTCTATCGCTTTCTCACATAGGTCTTGGCTTCCACTTTGTTTGTTGCAATTTTCTCATTACTATAACAGGTGGAAAATTGAAGTTGAAAGTGTCAAGAAAATTAAGAGATCTGAACATAACTCTATAATCATAATCATATAATAATTCTATAAAATATGATATAACATGATGTTACATCTGGGATAAATGGCTTCAATGTTTTTTTTGTTTTTTTTATTGTCCAGTTAAATGTGGATTATTACATTTTAATTTTCTTTGAAGCTGAGCAGTGGAGCGAAATACACCTTTAACAGGATAGATAGTAGTCTAAGAGATCCAAATCAGATATGCACAGATATGAGGTCTGAGGCACTGCACAGATGTATCTATTAGTCAGCAAATTCAGCAAAGTGCCAAAACAACTAAATGAAACAATCATTCAGATCCCTAAAGCACACACTTCTGTTCAGTAAATGGTGTATCAGAGCAAACAGACTGACTACTGACTTAAAGAATATTTAGTCACCTAGCATCTTTCTGTTTCTTCCTTCCCCTCACTAGATTTCATCCTTGCTCTCACTTTTCCTCCTTTCTTTGTATAGCCATACACATTCAGACGGATATCTTTGGTCATTGTGATTTGCAGATCCATAATCTTTAATCACAACAAAAAAATAATAATATGCATAGACACATATTCTTATATTTTATTTTTATTATAGGAGGATTAATAGTTAAAGATTAGTGGAGTTTAAGCCACTATTTATAAGGATAAATTGTCCACTGTTTTGTTGGAGCAGTTTCACATTTTTACCCAATCATTCTATCACACTATCTGCTGTCCTCTGGGACCAACAATGACTACAAAATGCTTCTCTGATTGACTTGGGCATGAAAATATTCTTTCTATTATGCATTTGCATTGATTTTCCTGTCACTGAGTCTACATCCACCAAAGTGGCAATGTCAATTTTCCTCTGCAAGCATTCAAAATACGAAAAACAAAAATAGACAGAAAAGCAGCAGTGATGGAGAGTTCTCTTGGGACAAAGAACAGCTAATGGTGCAGACATGTAGGTCCATTTGCAAACATGCAATGCTGTTAGAATGCACAGCAACACAATGAGTCAATAATGTCACCAGAAAAAAGGTCTCTGGCTCCCATATAATCTTCTGAATAATGGAGGATGCTCAAAAGCGTGACACATAGCCTAAACACTGTGGCCAGGGTTAATATCTAGATATAGCCTGATGAGTATTCACAGCACACAAAATAAGTAAATAACAGTTTACTGAGAAATGCTGAAAATAAGTAATAGAAAATTATTAGTAGAAGATTTTTAACCTAATATATACTATAGTTAGCATCGTAAAGTATGTTAGGACTTATTACACCAAGCGCAAATTATTACCTAAATTTTCACTGTTAAAGACTTGCATTCATGAAACTTTGTTCACAATAAAACTCCTTTAGCATGCAATTACTCCAAATAACATTTCCTGCATGAAAAATACCCTTTTACAAAACTGTAGATGAATGCAAGTGTTATATAATGGAAATCTTAAAACAACAAATTTATTAGTGCTGAAATTTTCCTGGTGTTTCTCTGAAAATCTGATATAAAAAGTCACCCAGAGGCCACTTGAAACAGTCAGAGTCTTTGACTACATTGAAGGCAATCAAGCAGAAGTTTCTAATGATGACTCTAGGGTGGTAAAGTGAGGTAAAGGTGGAGAGGGTCATATAGTGAAAAGAAGGTCAAAAAGTTATCCCTCTTAGCGCGTTTGTAAACCATTATATTGTGAAAACCCACTAAAGAAAACACACTTGGGGAACTTGGTTTAATAGCACAGCATGCTACCAAAATGCTCACCCAGAAGAGAGAAAACTATCCTCGGTTTTTTCATCTATTCCCCTCCACTCAGCTGAATCAGACACTGAGAGTATTGCAATAAAGGTGAAAAATAGCCTAAACATTTAATCCACTTTCTCCCTATACAGAACTATTTGTATCACTGAACCAATGTATTGCATCCTTTCTCACACAAATAGGTTACTCCAACAAATGTACCATCAAATCCTGCAAATGAGAAAATCAGATAATCTCCCCTGCAAGCATAGTCTATCTTTTCAAACCTATGAAACTCAGCACCACAGGCTGCTCCTCCAACACACACACACACACACACACACACACACACACACACACACACACACACATACACACTACAGCCAGGTTGAATTATTCAACTTTGTAGTAGGAACGTGGATTATTTTTTTTATCCAGGTTAAACCTAAATGTAATTATTTTTACTTTATCTATCCAATAAACCACATATCTTCATAAAAAAATTAGCAGCTATAGAAAATATGTAATTTGTAAAACAACCAGCCAGATTTTAGAAAGAATTCTGAGACAGAGAGAGGTGCAAGTAGAGTGACCAAACACTTGTCTAATTTCCTGTTAACATTGTTTTGGCCAGCACTTCCTCCAGACTTGTGTTATGGTATTGCCATTGTGCAAAGAGGAAGGGATTTCAAAATTCAAAATATAACTGTTATAAAAAATGATTTCAACAGATATGAGTCATCCTAATATAGTTCGACCTGGGGATATCTCACCAAACAGATTTCATAACCCTTATCATGTTATTTAATGATCAGCATAATATGGAAAGCCAAAGTTTGAAATGTGCAGGTATGTAAGATTGACAATACCTTTCTGTGTCTTGCTCTTGACTGGCGGACTTGTTTTCTATTCCGGCAAAGCTGTTCATGTCCACATAGCCATCGTTCTCATTGGCAGGTGTTGTTGTTCGATTCTGATCATCAAAGAATTCAGTAATAGTGACTGCCCGAGTGGGCCTCCCATGCGGTATCTGAATATTCTCATAGTCTGAGCTCATTGCAGGAATATTTTCATAGTCAGATGTATCTGCACTAGGGAAAGAGATGGAGCGAGGCTTAGTGAGGGGTAGAGGCATGAAGGGGGGCTGAGAGCGGTCCTCAAAGGACTCAACTCTGGCTATACCCCTGTTGCTGTAACTCTTGGGTGCACCTTGCCTCCTTTGCCTCTCTTTGTAAAGCAGAAAGGTGGCAGGTAACTCCAAGTTGCGTTGTGGCTTAGTCACATGGGACTGAAGCTGGGGGGAGCTACTTGTACTATGGCGATCAAGGTCCAGCACCCGAATGGGGCCATGGTGGCTAGACTCAGATGATGACCTAGAGGAGCGAACACTGCCATCTCCACTGGCTTTGCTTTCTGCTTTTTTCCTAAATTTCAGAGCAAAGAAACGTTTGAATGAGGTCTTCTTCTTTTTCGGGTTGTCAGGACATTCATGTTGAACAAAAAGGGATGGAGAGCTTTTGGTGACCGGCCTCTTAGTTATGTAAGCTAACTCAAAGGGTGGTGGGATATCGACTAGAGATGTAGGTGTTGACACACCACTTGAGGACTGGTGGCTTCTTTGAGAAAAGCTTCCAGAAGAAGTGATGACACAAGGCAACGAAAGTGTGTCATCGTTTCTTTGCAATCTACTTTCCTCTCTAGGAGATTTCTCACACTCAAAGTGTACTAAAAACTGTGTATCTCTACCCTCAACAGAAAGAGACCGAGGAGATGGAAGAAAACGCCTTTGCTTCAATGAGGAATTAATTTGACTGGACTCAGTTTGATCTGAAGGCTTGGGCTGTGGATCACCATTCTGGTCCAAGGCTAAAGTGTAGTAGTCATGAGTCTGGTATTCAGTGCCAGATTCCTCAGGCACAGTCTCAGGAACATATCCAGGTACTTTACCGGAGAGCGAGCGAGATCTCGTCACAATGCTCTTCCTGTCGATAGAGATAAAGTTCTCCCCCTCTGAGTCGAAGCCAGCCTCCTCATATATGTGTTCATCACTTTCTGTGTCTGAGTCCTCAAAGAAAGGCACAATATGGCAGTCCAGCTCTTCTATGTCCTCTTCAAATGCTTCGGTGGTGTGGGCAAAAACCACACGGTTGGTAAGTTCAGGAGTTCTGCCAAAATCCAGGTCAACTGGAACGGTGATGTTGCAAAGTCTAAGACGTGGCTGGCAGCTGTTTCTCTGGCTCAAGAAGGCTTGTTCTCGTCTAGTTGATCGTTCCCTCACACTTTTCCCTTTACATTTCCTGTCCATGTTTACAGGCTCATCTTCATCTCCTATCTCCACGTAATCTTCAGAGGACACACACTCCACTTGCTGGTCATCGGCATACTGCTCTTCAATATCAGCATAGTCATTCACTGCCTCACTTTGTCCCATCTCTTTACCCTCCTGCTTAGAAGACTTTGTTGACTGAGAGATCCCATTTTCTAATTTAGCTTGCTCCTCCTCTAACTCTGCCACATCATTTGATGATACGTAGTAAGGATCTTGGTTTGATGTCTCTTCTGTTGTGTTCTTAGAGTCTATTGGTTTCTCATTGCTGGACTCCTCATTGGTACATCTTGCTCCTGGGTCAGAGGTGCACATCAAATCACCAGGCAGAACCTCTATTACAGAGTAGGGCTGAAATGCATCTTCTGTCTCTTCTGCAAACCTAAACCGTCCAGATGTGTCTTTGGTAGCACGTTCAGCCTGCCAAGAATTGTTTTCATCTAGTGTGCCAATGACATTGTAAGGATATTCCTCACATAGTGAGGGTTGACTACAGTTTGTAGTCTTTGAAGAAAGTCCAGTTTCATTAAAGGCCAGATCTTCTTCTGCCTCATGATGTGCACACTTTGCACTAGTGTCCTCTTCATACTGATCACTGTCACAATCAATAGAACACTCACAAGGGATGGACTCCATCTCACTGTAATAAGGCTGTTCTGTGTAATAAGGGAGGCATACTGTAGGATCCTCACAATTGCCTAACGGTGGTTCCTCTATCTCTGCATATGGGCTTTGAGGGTCTTTGCTCTCTGCCGATTTAACTGCAGGCTGTTTATTAGTATGTGTCTCACTCTTAGAACATGCACATGTGTCCTCAAGTACATCATTAGCATTGTCTGCTTGCTCTGATGGGCTGATATCATCAGTGTTTTTAATGAGGTCCTCATCTGCTGAATCAAGGATTACATCACCCGCCTCAACCAAATTCAAAGAAGCATTGGCATCATCTTTATCTTCCTCCTCTCCCTTTGTTTCATCCACTACCATCTGTAATTCTTCATTGTAACAAATAATGTCATGATTGGTTATCCTGAACTTTTTCTCTGTGTCTGATAAGTTCTTCTTCTCGTGATCATCTGTACAGTTTGCTCTGGATGCATCGGCTTCATCCTGTGTGACCTCTGATTCATTGTCCTGCTCCAGTTCAAGTCTATCAGAGGACGTTATTTGTCCATTACTCACAATGCTTTGGATCACCTCAGCAGCTAGCCTTGGTTTAGGTGCCACAGGAGGTTTAGAGAAATTAGGTCTTGACATCAGGGACACAGCTATTGTCAAATGACTTTGCCTTTGGTTGAGAAGTTTGAAGTTGCTTCTAAAAATCTGCAAAAAGAGAAAAAATAAAAGATTGCATTTTTTCCCTAACCAAACAAGCATCACATGAACATTCCTTTGGTACAGTTGGGTTATTGAATTGGATGTCAATTAAAATAAATTGGAGAATCTACAAACTTAAAGACAAAATGCCATTATGAGCTATGCTGCTCTTTTACAGCATATATTGATTTATCTACATTGATCATTTGATTGATGAACTGCAACTTAAGAACCTAAAACATAATGAAGTGATCATAAGCTAAGTAACCCCATTCCCTGAACAGTCCATAAAATAATGCTTAAAAAATAAACAATAATATAGAATTAATGTATTTAAACTACATCATACACAGCAATTGACTCATAAGTGCATCTTCTTAAAAAGGGTTAACTTGAAGTCCATTTATGGTGAAACACACCCGTTCTCAACAAAACCCATACACACCTTGTATCTTCCTGTTATTTGGTACCTGCCTTGACGCACGTCCTATTAAACTCAGCGTGCACTTGGTTCTTACCCTGCTAAGATGTTGTTTCCTGATACAACTAATTAACTATTCCAGCAGACTCTCCTGGAAGGACTGTGGACAGGAAGTGCAAAGGGGAAGGATATTAACAGTGCACCATGTCTCTTCCATGAACCCTCCTCCCCATTTTTTCTACAAGAGCGCAGATTTGCACAACACAAATAGCCTACTCTTCTTCTCCTCATTCTTCCTATGATTCACACTCTAGTGAACCCACTCCCTTCAGACTGGTTTTTCTTTTTTATTGAATTGGTTTTTTGTTTTGTTTTTCAGAAAAAGGTCATTTCAGTGTGTTAAAGAACAATAAAAAGAGAAACATCAACATCCCAGCTATGGTCCACTTGGCAAAATAACAGGATATGAATTATACAACAAGAATGCACTAAAAACAAATAGTTAAACACAATAGGAGGTATGAAGGGAGAAACAAAACTCTTCACTGTACAAAGCCATCAGCCATAAAATTTTACTAATTCTGTCACTACATCAGCTGAGAGATTGATTGCATTAATGGAATCCTGGACTTTATGCATTGAATTATATACATTTGCACCTGTACTAATACCCTCAGTTCCGTTGACAACGAATTATTCAATAATGCAGGAGACTAAATGAAAGAATAGTGCATCATCAGTTGTCCTAAGAAACAAAATGATATTTTCTAAACATTTTGGCAAAAGCCCTGCCCCTGACTGTAGGCAGTGCACAAGGGGACGTTCAGAGAAGTCATAAGTTAACTTTCACAGGCAATATAATTTTACAAACAGCACGTCAATACAGCGTCGTTGTAGAGGATATAACCCTGGTTTCTCATAAACCTTTTCACTATAACGCACATTCAAAGAAACACTAGTCTGTCCTGCGGATTAACAGGCTATTAAATATTTCGTTCAGCAATTTAACAGCACTGAAAATTTTGGGTAATTTAGAAAATAGCCAGTTATTATTTCGTTTCACACCTGTGTTCATTGTCGGATGTCATCCACCATGGCATCTGAAATACTTCCACATTATTCCTTGAGATTCCGCCGAAGCAACAGTATATATCCAAAGAATCCGCGAAATTACTCCAGTTACTTTTGTCATAAACACTGGGAAATAAACCATATAGACTGTATCGGTTATTCGACAGAGTGCCAAGAAGAAGGAAAAAACAGTTTTAGCGACTGGTGCAGCAGGTCCCTTTAGGTCCGCGCGCTTCCAGCTGAATGAGAGTGATGCGCGCGCGCTCAGATCTGCGTGTTCAGACTTAAGGTGTTTTCCGCGCGCTTCCTGAGGAGGTACAGCGAGTCTCAATCAGGTGAATACAAGGATAGATGACCGAAACCACAATCCACAATCTTACAATAATCCGTAAGATTATGGTGTCATTTCAATATCTCTTAAAACACACACACACACACACACACAAACTTGTTTTTATATAATTGTGGGGACTCTCCATATACATTTTATGGATTTTATACAGATCTATCGATAATTTCTACCCCTAAACCTAACCCTAACAGAAACCTTTTTGCAGTTTTACATAAGAAATTAATAAAAAAAAATTAAATAAAAAAAGCATAGTTTTGTATGTTTACTAAGCCATTTCCCTCGTGGGGACCGTTGGCTGGGACCCACAATGTAGGTGATCTCAGGTTTTACTATCCTTGTGTGGATCTGGTGCCCACAATGTAGCATAAACATGTACACACACACACACACACGCAAACTCGAAAAAACAGTTCTCATCAGACTGCGTTTGCAATGATAGTTGCAATGTTAGTGTCATGTTAGTGTTAAGCACTGTATAAAACCCAAGCTTTGAGATGTTGAGCTTTCTGTAATTTTATTGGTAGCCTAAAAGGCTATTTTTGTGATTTGGGTAAACACGTTTTCCTTAACAGTTTCTAAAAACAGTTTCTCCAAGACACTATATGCTTTTGCTGTTTGCCAGGCTTCCTTTCTGATCATCTGTTGCCAGATTGGAGGAAAGCAGCTCTTTAAAAACCTCTCTTCATAACAGGAAACTGCTATCCCTTTTTCCTGCACAACAGGCAAGGCTTCCTTAGCTACAAATGAACAAAGGTGCTGCTGTTAACCCTACTGTGTTATCACTGGAATAAAAAAATAAGACAATGTAGTTTTCCTAGTGGAAATCAACAATGATAGGAGACTACTAATTATAGTAACAGTTTGTAATACTCCTAAGATCAATGGAATCAGTGAAATAAACATCAAATCATTAATAAACTGCCACATAACACATTGAAGAACATAGCAATTTAAAGGCAATGTATATGATAATTTGCCACATCACAAAATATTGATAAATCGTTTATTGATTGGCATGTTATTTTATCAATACGTTTTTGAGACATCGATATATTAAGATTAGCTGGCATTTAAATTAGAAGCCTAATTTGCATGCTTTCCAATTTTCTGACTATGTTTACATCGACACCAGAAAGCAGCTTTTTGCGAGAAAGTGGACTCATTTACATGCACTATGTAAAGCCCTGTTCACACCACCTGTGACATTGAGTGACAAAGCAAAACTATCCCATTAATTTTCAATGAGAGCAGAGTGACATCTGGTGACACAAGCTGCAGTGATCTTTGGCAACAGAGGTCGCCGTGGCGAGCGACAAGACAAAGTTGAGAAATTGTTAACTTTATGCAAATGACAAGCGACATTAGGGAACGACTACCAATGAAAGTGAAGACAGTGACGCTCATGTCATCCTTCTCCAGGCAGTAAGTGTGCGAAATACTGGAGTTAGACAAATTGTCTTAAAAGGGAGAGTATTTAGTACTGCGGCTACTCTCCCTAGAAGTGGCCGTCCAGACATGATGACTCAAAGGGCACACCGTATAATGCTCAGTGAGGATAAAAAGAACCCTAGCGTGACAGCTGAAGATTTGAAGGAATCATTGGAACTGGTTAACATCTCAGTTCATGAGTCTACTATATGGAAAACATTAAACAGACATGGTGTCCAGGACATCATGGCAGGACATCATGAAGGAAGCTGTTGCTTTCCAACAAAAATATTGCTGTGCACATGAACTTTGCCAAAGACCATCTTGACACTCTACAATGCTACTGTGAAAATTTATGGACTGATGAACCTAAGGTTGAATTGTTTGTGAAGAACACGCAGCACTACGTATGACATAAAAAGGGCACCACATGCCAAAATGAAAACATCATCCCAATGGTGAAGCATGTTGGAGGGAGTATCAAGATTTGGGGCTGCTTTGGGGCCTGGACCACTTGCCATCATCGAGGGAAAATAATTTTCCAAATTTATCAAGCTTTTCTATGGAATAATGTAAGGGTGGCTGTTACCAGCTGAAGCTCAGTAGAAGTTGTGTGATGCAGCAGGACATTGACCATAAACAACTAAGTAAATCCACTACAGAATATCTTAAAAAAAATAAAATAAAAAAATAAAAAATACACCTTTTGGAGTGGCCCAGTCAGAGCTCAGACCTTAACCTCAATGGAGATGCTGTGGAATGTCATCAAGAGAGCTAGTCACACCAGACCTCCTAAGAATATGGCTGATCTGAAGCAGTTCTGTAAGGAAGAATGGTCCAAAATTCCATCTGAACGTTGTGCAGATCTAATGTTGTTTAATGGGATGTGTTGAATATAGACATGATAGTTTATAATTTTTTGTTGTTAGCTTAAGCACATGCAGAAAACCAGCTAATTCCAAAGGGTTCACATAGGTCTTCTTGCCACTATAGTAGTTAAAGACACCTAATATAAAGTGTGACCGGAAAATGTATTATAAAGATACTGATCTTAGGTCAGTTTCACACAAACAAGTTGTTTTTAAACTCAATAACCTTTTTGGCAAGGTCTTCTGATTAATGTGGGTCTAGAGAAAACATATGTTTGTAAAGGAATTCAGTGTGTATAGGTTTGCAGTGTGCTTAGAATAATGATGAAGGTAGTTTACAACAGATTGATCTGTAGTAGGCGTATATTAGTTCCACCCATCATCTTAAAGATTAATTGCATGCTTGTTTTCAATAAGTATAAATACATTTTTATGAATAAACTTAATTTTTCTGCTCATAGTACCATAAATGTGACATTTGAATAAATTTCTGTTCATATATTAAATTATCCAGAATCTCCTTGCAACATCCTTACCTCAAACGCACATTGGCTTATGGCTGATTGATTAGGAGCAGAGTGGGAAATTGAGACACATGCTATCAAATCTTCACAGTAAAGACATTCTGGATCTCAGCTCCAGCTCACTGCAGTCACCCAATTCAGGAGGTAATTAAAATCCTGGTATCTGTCTGAGACATCTCCATGTCCAAGAGAGACATTAATTTCCCCTTTGCACACTTCACAATGTTGATACATTAAAGAAAAAAAAGCCTTTTCCATATGTACTCAAAGGAGTCATATAGTGCTGGAGTGCATGTTCTAAAAATCTATCTTCATTTCTCCAGTTTTGACCCCAAGCCTAACCCTAAGATCACAAAATGGCATAATGAAAGATGCATTTGGGTGCTAATGCACTGCTGTAGCCCTCCTTCCCACTAGTGATGGAAGGGATGTTGCAAAATGCAAAAATAGTTTGAAATGAAATGGTTTATGTGGCAAAACAAACACAAGCTGGAAAAGAAGAGAATTGAGGTTAAATATCAGCTCAGTGGTCAGTATGCCCTGAGGATGGTTTGTGTGCTTTTATGGGTTGTTCTCCCCTTTTGCATTAGAAGGAAAACATTATGAAACTCATAAAATCATGCCATTGTTATATATTTTGAGAGCATCTTTAGTGAAACTGATCAGGCTCAGAAGCTGTTTTAAAGATTGCTAACAAATATGATGTGAGCTTGTAGAGTAGATGCCTTTAGATTATAAGCAGTGCATGTGTAGTATCAGATCACTGTCCTCTTTATGTGATTAGTCATATACAAAATATACTTACACCAATGTACAAAATTATTGAGTAATACATTTATTCCATAAATACCAATCTTGCAATGAAAAGAAGAGTGTGTGTCTGACAAAGATCCATTGGATTGAAATGGGAAATATCGTAACAGTGTGTATATACTTCATTAATAAATCCCAATCTGGTCGAGCTGTATAATCTGTCTAAAAAGGTTGATAGTACACACACAAGCACACACACAAGATTAGTCCATTTGTGAGGTTACTCTGAGAGTAAGCTGTGTTAAAGCTGCCACATAAATCAAACCAGACATGTTTTAGGGTTGAAAAATGGGGTTTAGACCATTTCAGTAACCTGGTATAATGTGTGAAATGAGCCCCCTGTGCTTGCTCAGCATTTCCCGTGTGCATTGTGCAATATTCAGCAAGTAAATAATAGTTATTAACAGTGGCAATTGTGATGGTGTTTATAAAACCTGGGATGGCCCTCATTAAGATTCAACTTTATTGTCATTGCGCAGAGTACAGGAACAGAGCCAATATAATGCAATTTTTGTGCATATCCCAACTAAGCTGGGGTCAGAGCACAGGGTCAGTCAAGTGGTATCTTGACAGTGCTGGGGCTTGAACCCCCAACCTTTCAGTCAGTATCCCAGAGCCTTAACCGCTGAGCTACCACTGGCCCTCAAAAGGGAGCATGAGCATTTATTCATGATTGACACTTTGTTAGTATTTGGTAGCATTGCCCACAAATTGTCTATCGAATTGAGGTCAGGACATTGTAATGCCCACTCCAATACATTTACTTTGTTGTCCTTAAGCCATTTTGCCACAACTTTGGAGGTATGCTTGGGGTCATTGTCCATTTGTAAGACCCATTTGCGACCAAGCTTTAACTTCCTGGCTGATGTCTTGAGATTTTGCTTCAGTATATCCACATAATTGTCCTTCCTCATGATGCCATCTATTTTGTGAAGTCCACCAGTCTCTCCTGCAGCAAAGTACCCCCACAACATGATGCTGCCACCCCCATGCTTCATGGTTGGGATAGTGTTCTTTGGGTGTTCTTCATCTTGCAATCCTCTCCTTTTTTCCTCCGGCAGGCATTTTGAAATTGTCTAAAGGCATTTTCTAAATTCATCATTTTCTAGAATTTTCCAAGCTGCTTAAAAGGCACAGTTAACTTGGTGTATGTACATTTCTGACCCACTGGAATTGTGATATAGTCAATTAAAAGTGAAACAATCTGTATGTAAACAATTGTTGGAAAAATTACTTGTCTCATGCACAAAGAAGATGTCCTAAACAACTTGCCAAAACTATAGTTTGCTCATATTAAATTTGTGGAGTGGTTAAAAGATTTGTTTTAAAGACTTCAACCTAAGTGTATGTAAACTTCTGACTTTAACTATATATACTACCGGTCAAAAGTTTTGAACCACTTGACTGAAATGTTTCTCATGATCTTAAAAATCGTTTGATTTGAAGGCATATGTTTAAATGTTTGAAATTAGTTTTGTAGACAAAATATAATTGTGCAACCATATAAATTTATTTAATTATAAAATTGTTTTTACAAAACAACAAAAGCTTTTTAAATTGATGACTTGGACCAAATAATAAAGAAAAGTAGCCAATAAGTTCCCAACATAGATGGGAACTCCTTCAATACTGTTTAAAATGCATCCCAGGGTGATACCTCAAGAAGTTGATTGAGCAAATTCTAGGCAAAGGGTGACTACTTTGAAGATGCTAAAATATAACACAGTTTTGATTTATTTTGGATTTTGTCACAACAGAATTCCCATAGTTAAAGAACATTAAGCTGGGTGGCACGGTGGTGCAGTGGTTAGCACTGTCGCCTCACAGCAAGAAGGTTGTGGGTTCAAACCCTGGTTGCCCCGGCCTTTCTGTGTGGAGTTTGCATGTTCTCTGCGTGGGTTCTCTCTGGGTGCTCTGGCTTCCTCCCACCATCCAAAGACATGCAGGCTAGGTTAATTGGTGTCTCCAAAAATTGCCCTAGGTGTGGATGTGAGTGTGTGGCCCTGTGATGAACTGGTGACCTGTCCATGGTGTACCCTGCCTTTCACCCAATGTTAGCTGGGATAGGCTCCCGTGACCCTGTACACAGGATAAGCAGTTGATGATGGATGGAACATTAAGCTTTTTAGCACTATGTTTTTTGCATTTTCATGACAATTAGCACAAATTGGTATTTTTTTAAATTGCCATTTTTCCTCATTAGTGATTCTTATCAGTACACAATAAAAATTACTGTAATATGATTTTTGTTATTTAATAAACATAAATGAAAGGCTATACAAAAAAGGCTACCATGATATATAAATACCTTAAAATGTAAACAAAAAAAAATATATATTTTTTTTTGTATTACACTAATGAGGAAAGGGGGTGAGGGTTATGCTCAATTGTAATTAAAATAAAGTCACAATGCAAAAAGTCTAAATGGTTTATAAGATTCATCCATAATCAACTCTTGGTGTTGTAGGTTCCATATTGCAGAGATTCAGTGTGATCCATTACATAATCATTATTGAGGTGTGGAAATGTACCACTCTGCTTTTATGAAGGTTTTGTAATTACAGACGAATATTTGCAGCTCATTACCAAGTTCACAGAGCATCCAATCCAATGGAATGGAGTTTATTTACTAAACAAATAATCAGAGATTAGCAGCCTAATAAAGTGCATTGCAATCAATGATGCAGAGCATCCTAAACATTTCTAGTAATAGATTTGAATTATAATCTTGTAAATGATTTGTTTATTGATCATAAGCGTATGCAGCAAAAAGGGTTTGCTTTAATTGTAGCCTTCTTAATATCACTGAAAGTCAACAAAACACCAATAATAATCAGCAGCACTGTTGCACTGTGACTGTGTAATGTGTATATGGCTACATCCACATTAATCTAGATAAATTTGAAAACGTTTTCCACACTGCAGTTTTCAAGTATTTTCCAGAAGTTTCTCATCCACCGAAACATATTAAAACTCTTAAATCCCCTTTCTGTGCATTCGAAAAATTGTCCCCATGTTCTATCGCTGGACAGCAATTCGGAGTAGACTTCCCATTGCCTTTGAAAGAAAGGCACGACAATGCTGTTACAGCATAGGCTGCCATCTTGTTTGTTTTTAGTTGAATGAATTACATGATTGCGTCACATGATGACAAATACGTCATCATTTTCAGATATCTCTGTTTCCCCTGTCCAGACTACAATGCTAAAAGGGTGTTTTCAAATGTATCCACTTGGGAGAGCATTTTAGAAAAGCTCAGTTTCTGCTGTCAAAAGCGCCATCTTACTGTGGACGGAAGGCCAAAACGTAGAGAAAAAGATGCATTTTCAAACAAAAACGTATTAGGCTATAAAATGGCGTTTTCATATTCAAAACACGAGTTTCTCGTCTACACTGAAATCAAGAAAACTCTTAAATCCCCTTACTGCTGTTCTGTGTATGGTCTGAAATGCACTTGTCCTCGTGTTTCGTCATTGCAGCAAGCGAGTAAACGTCCCGTTGCCTTTGAAGGAATGCAATGTGAAGGTTGAACAAAGTAACATTTACTCTCCGTGTGGACAGAAGGACAAAATGTTGAGAAAAAGATTAGTTTTCTAATGAAAACGTATTAGTGTAGACGTGGCATATACAGTATATATATTTCTCTTCTCAATATCAGGTCAGTTCAAGGTCAGTGCAGGTAAACACAGCCAGATTTCTTGGCAGCTGAAAACAGTTCTTCACTTGTTACATACACCATCACTCACAGAGACAGTCATGGTCACAATTAAGCTTTATGACAGCACTTCATGAGCCTGTGTGCCATTTATTTAGACCATCCAAATCTAATCATTGATGCATGATCAAATTTGTGAAACCAGCTCTCTAAAACTGGCATTTCGCACATTTTTTTGATAATGTCCAAATGTATTATAAAATAACTCAAGAGTATAAATGAATTAGTAGTAGAGGGGGTTATAAATGAAGTAATAAATGAAGGAGTGGATGGAGAGATGGGAAACTAAAAGGGAAGGGCGGCATACAACTCTGCTTCTGTGGTGACCACAGCTGGCCCTGAAGAAAAATCGGCACTTCGATACAAATTTTTAATAATGATTTTGGATTCGCACACAATCACAAAAATGATTACATGATGCATAAAACCTCTTAAGAGCAGCATGCATTCACAATCACACAATTTCTCATATAAACTCCCACAACAACCACTTCTCGAGCACTTCTTACCAAGAGCTTACAGCACATACAGTATACAGTTTTATGGGTGACCAAGGAGACAGTGGCCTAGTTTTTAATCTTACCTTTATAGGACAGGGTCCTAGGTGTGGGATATATTTAGACAAGATGAACAACGCAATAAAGCAAAGGATTCTCTTTATTTTGTCTTTATTTCTCTTATGTCAATTTGTGTTCAAGTTTTATGCAGCTGATTGACCGATTTGTCCTATTTGCTGAGAGTCAGCTCTATAAACATATAAACTGAAAACAATGATACCACAGAGGTGAGATGTGCAATATAGAGGCCGAGTACAATACAGGCTGTCTGCAGTTGACAAAATCTGACTTTTAACCTGTGTTGCCATGACAGCAGAGAATCAGTGCAACAAATCCATCATAGGTGACTGAATGCTGCTGATGTTGTGATGTGGTTTACCCAGTCATAGTGATTAAATTACACTCCAAAATGTTTGATGGCATGTCTTTTTTTTGTGGTTAATATGATGTTGCTCTCTGTCTTTGAACTGGTGACTGTGACATCAAATGGTGTAAATCAAGAGGTATAAATCCCCATTATAATAGAGGTGTAATATTTTAAATAGGTGTAAAATGTAGAAATGGTCTGTTCCATGCAAGTCCAGTCTCTCTGTAATATTAATAACTCCAAAAAAAAAAAAATCATTGAAATTTAGCGAAGCGGTTTTGCTGATGTGGTTATAGTGTGTGTGTGTATAAAGGATGATCTGTCATTGCCTGCTCATCCTTAACTGTTTGTTCAAGCAGAAAAATTATGTGTGTAAGTGTTTGGATGTGAATAAACCTGGCATGGTTTAAAAGATGACCTCAGAAGAGGATGTCCCCCATCTGATGCATTGTTCATGTCTCTTATCTCCTGCGGGAATATCAACAGAGCACTGGTCACTTCATTTTATCTTGAGTATTGAGACTTAATCTGATTCCAGTCATCTCTGCTAATTCCTTTTATAAATCATAAACATCAGAAAGGTGATTTGTATTTGTAAAATAGCTGCTTGATTATAGCAGAAATGTTTTGTGATCCGATTGTTGGATTGATTTAGCATTGAAAAGGTGGCTGGTGTGAAAATATTTGGATTTTGTTACTAATTGCAAGCCATCGTCTTTGAAGTTATTGATTATTGGCTCATCTACAAATCTGTTGTGTGTGAAAAGCTTTTTGTTGTTTTGTTGCTTCCCGGAATGTTGATAATGCCTTTCTGTACTGTCATTTCTAACATTGTATGTTCTTGTTTTGCCCCAATGTATGTTCTTTTTGATTATAAAGGTTTTAGACTAAACAAATCTTGGGTTGTTACAGTCAAGCCTGTAATATTCTCTTATCAGCTGTTTCAAACATGGAGAAAACCAGCTTGAATCTTCCAAAGTGCTGGGTAAAATATTTTGCCAGTGACCAGTGGTCGTGGAAAGCAGCTGCCATTTCACAGCCACCCTCATTAATCAATACTTTTTCATTGAGTATGTGTTTATAAACTAAAATTGCGGGTTAAATTGATTCTACCTCCCTAATTTATTATTCCTTGCATAAGATATTCAGAGAATATTCCGGCTGACAGCCAAGACCAAAAGAGCTTAGAAAACACAGATATTTTTAATCTTAGTATCTGCATCCGTTCAATCTCATTTGGCTGAAAGATGTGAAAACAGTAACAGGAAAAAGTAAATCCAGACTAGGGGACTTTTTTCACAATCCTATTGTTCCCCTTAGGACTTGCAGAAAGAAAGATCAGCAAATTGGTCCTACTAATCAGTAGTGTTCTTGGAAATTATTATTTTACAATGAACTGAGATACATTTTTTGATTGCTTTAGTAAGTTAGGCCATAGGGTGCATTGGGAATGTCAGCTCTTGAATCTGGAGAAATACCATAATGGCTAATGAGGGTCTCTCTCATGCTGCACTGTGCGAAGCCATAGGGTGCATGTTTTTGTGTTTGCATTAGAATACTAAGCAAAACAGAATCCAAGAATATATTGTAATAGAAAAGGGCAGCCAGGTACTATGCACCATTTTTCAAAAGAAATTAAGCTCTCCAGGGCCCATAAATCTTTTGTCCTAAAGGCAATAGGCTAGTGTTTGACTGCCCCATTGTACTGCACTTTTAAAGGCCAACCCACAAGTCTTTTTATGAGACTTCTTGAGACTTTTATTCATGACAAGTAAATCGATGTTATTACAGTGCAACTCTGAATATTGTGTCTTTCTGAGTGGGGTGTGCAGGCAAAACAACAGGCTTATTATCAAGATCTGCCATCCTGTTTAGAATGTTATATCACACCTCTTAAAATCTCACTCACTCTACCTAATTACAAGATTAGATTAGAAAAGACTTTGCTAACTGCTGAAGTACCTGTAATGAACTGGTAAATCAGCATTTAACTTTCTAATCTCTGGATCTTAAAATAACGGAAAACCATCCTTAAAGATATAGTTCACCCAAAAATTCCCTCATCATTTAGTCACCCTCATGACATCCCAGATGAGTATGACTTTCTTTCTTCTGTTGAATTCAAACAAAGATTTTTAGAATGATATTTCAGCTCTGTTGGTCCTCACAATGCAAGTGAAGGGGTAAATGTTGATGCTCCAAAAAGTACATAAAGGCAGTATAAAAGTAATCCATAAGACTCCAGTGGTTAAATCTATACTTTCAAAAGTGATGTGATAGGTTTGGGTGAAAAACAGATAAAATTTTAAGTAGTTTTATGATTTTAAGTAGTTTTTTAGTTTTATAAATGTGTACTCCCTGCCCAGTAGGTGGCGATAAGCAAGAATAATGTGAATCGCCAAAAACGCAAGAAGAAGAATGTGAAAGTGAAAGTGGAATTTGACAGTAAAAAACAAAGACTTAATATTGATTTAAGATTCTCACACACACACTTATCATATAGCTTCTGAAGATATGGATTTAACTACTGGAGCCTTATGGGTTGCTTTTATGCTGCCTTTATGTACTTTTGTGAGCTTCAAAATTTTTATACCCATTTACTTGCATTGTATGGACCCACAGAGCAGAAATATTCTTCAAAAAAAATCTTTGTTTGCATTCAGTAGAAGAAAGAAAGTCATACACATCTGGGATGGCATTAGGGTGAGTAAATGATGAGAAAATTTAAATTTTTGGGTGAACTATTCCTTTAATAATAAAGCTTCAAATGAGAAGCAATCATTGGCAAAGATACTTTGTTTTACTACCTGTAGTTTCTGAAAATCAATACTCAAGCAAATTCAACATTTGAAACATAAAGCTTTATGTACATTTAGCATGTTACATCCATACTTTTGAGAGTTGGCCCACTGCAATTTAGGCTGTTATTGCATATGAACACAAGGCTAAAACTATAATAGACATACAGTAGCTCTATAATCTATAACTATACATATGCACGCTTTCATAACCCTGGCCAGAGGTGTCATATTGATTTGACTGGAGAGGTCTTTCCTTGTGGGAATGTAGTCTTTGTTTGCTATTTTTGATGAAGTGCTGACTCCTGGCTTCACCTGTTTTTCTCCAGCAGTGTGGAAGTGGTCGACGGACTGGGGGAAGGTGAGAGTGTTTTTTCTCTAGCTGTGCTTTTGAGTCACCCAAGAGTGCTGATATTTCATTTCTTTCATGTTCTTTTCACTCTGGGAACACAAGGACTGTCACCTGGATTTACCATAATGAAGGGGAGGAATCTTGCCTTTTCTTGAGTATTGAATAGAAACAGTCCCTTTTATTAATGTGTAATTGAAAATGATCAATGCTAAAAGTGATATCTAAAGAGTTTACAGTTTCATGTTTAGTAAAACCATGTGGTGAGGAAGACTGCCATTTGAAATACATGGATAACAAAAATAATATTAATTAAATATTAATAAATCATTAGCACTGGTTCTCATATCTTGTCTTTTTAAATCATGTGTTCTCTGTGTGATTTAACTGTGTAAAATAAGCTTGCCTCAAATCGAGACATTGTACAGTACATGGTGACAACATTTTACAGTTCTGCAGTTCTCTGTCCGAATGTAGCCTTTCAGAAAAATAAGTGTCTGCTTTTTGCAATTGATTCCAAATTTAGAAACATCCAGTTTACACTTTTAAGGCAGGTGTTATGAGATATGAGAAATGTCATGAGAGACTCATTTGAGGTCTGGGGAAAAGTCATTGTCCCTCTTTCCCAATCAGTTTCCTGTTTGGGTCAGTTCTGTGAATACATGTGTGTTTATGAGTAAAAAGCTGGTTTCTCCTGTTTTTCCTCACACATAAGATAATGCGGCTGCCCAGGTGGAGGGGCACAGAACTCCACGGATCTGATTGGTCAGAAATATTTGTTCACACAAGTCTAAAAACATGTTTTCATCCTGTACATATAGTCCACATCTGCAGGGCTATTTATCACATAGCTGTTCAGTCACCAGGTATGCCCCTAGAATTACAATGCCCACAATCACATTCTGCTTTGCATGGAAAAACATATTTGTCAGAAAAAAACAAGGCAAAAAAGGTCAAATTTAGTGCCATAGTATACTTTCCATTAAGGGACACAATTGGCACAGCAGAATGCCAGCTATGTGCTATCTTTGGCCATGGCTTGACATTTAAAGAACAAAAGAGGTGGCACAGAACTGTAGCTAGAAACAGACCACCGACATGTCAAAATATACCCAGTCTAAAGTTTGAAATACAAACTTATGAAAAATCAGTTTAAAACCGCATTAATTATAAACTTATCAACAACACTTGTTTTTGAGAAAAGAGATTTCTGGTAAATGTTGTCATTCAAGCCATCTTACAGTTTACAGAAATAACAAAGTTTCCTGGGAGAGCTCATGTGACACTGTAGATGTTGTAAATATTCATCTTGAGAGGGGTCAAGACCACAAAAACAAAAATATTTGACTATGTTTACTCCTGTCCAGCCTAGGTGCGAGTTAATAAAAACAGTTTGTCATGCATAAAATCTGAACAAACTAAAGAGCCATGATCGAAATGCAACAAAAGACATTCAACATTTAAGTTATTAATCCTCATTGCAGTTAGTTATGCTTGATTTTAAAAACTGAAGCATACTGGGCATATGGCTTATTTCCCTGTGCGTCCAAATAGAATCTACACTGCTCCACTTCCACACTGCTATTCTATTGTTCTTCAGAAATATCTGACCTTCAACTTCCAGACAGATAGAGAGAAAGACAGAGAGAAATATGAAATATGGTGTCCTGTGGAGTTTGCTACCTAATGTCTGAGGGTTAAACTTGTAATACTAAGCTGTCAACATGGAGCCCCAGGTGGCTGACAGTTCTTATATCCTGAGTTTCAGAGCTGTTGTCTATCCTCGAACAAAGCTGCAGCAGCTCAGCTGGTGGTTATCTTGTCTTACAATTCACTGTTCATTTAGGCATCAACAACGGCTCTGTCAGAGAATATTAGATTTTAGAGGATAGATTTCAAGGCATGAATTTGTCTAAATTGAGGGAGGTCTTCATGTGAATGAGAGGCAATGCAAGTTGAATTAACTGATTTATAATCAGACAATATGCTTAAAAGTACATTTAGAAGTATGATCATTAGGCTTGAGATCGATGCCTTTTTCATGCATCAATTATAAGCAAACTTTCTCAAAGATTATTGATATATATACTCACTGAAAACTTTACTAGGAACACTATGGTCATGGATAGGGTTAGGGAAAAGGGTCGAGTAGGTATAGCTTCAGGCCAGAGATCTCCAAATGGGTGTAGAATCTCTAAAAGATTGCAGGGTTCTTCCAGAGGGGGGTGGGGTTACTCCAAAAGGGGGTTGTGCCAGCTCCAAAAGGGGGCATCACTTCCAGACATGGTTAGGGTTTAGGGTTGAGGTAGAGTTAGGTTTAGGTTTAGGGGTAAGGATATCAGTGTCACTAGATATAATAATTAAATTTGGTAATTTATTATATAATACAATTTCAATGTAAGTACAATGCAACAACATGTATGTACATGATTAGTACTTTGTATCAAATGTTTAAGTACTGTCCATTCAGTAGTAGTTAAAGACACTTTAAAGAGTTAAAGTGGTTCCAATTTTCCCATTATAACTAGCAAAGACACATCATGCAGTGCCTCAAACTATTGTTTCAATGGTAAAACATGTTATCAAAAGTTGGTTTTATAGCCATTTAGGTATGTAATGATAATATGCATGACAGAGAACATGTGTACAACAACCACAACAATTTACACACTTAGCATTATGTCCAGAAACTTGGAAATGTATGTTCAGTAGATCTGTTGTTGTTTGTATTAAATCAAAAGCACTGTTCGAAGACAATTACTGGAGGATTGTAGTTACATGCCTGAAATGACATTTTAATCCATTCCACTGAGTGACACACATTCTGATTTGTAGGAAACTAAAATATTTGTGTTTTTCGAAGGATAGATAAGGCGAAATTGGGATTTGCCCAGCTGGATTTGCTCTAAATCAAATATTGAACTGTGTTTCACCTCAAAAGGGAAAAGTAAATATGATTCAATTGTCATTTAAGCCATCATCACACGCAAGCTCAAAATGAAATATTTTCAATTGCTTACTGAATATTTAGGGTGGCTGACAGGGATAATCATATAATGATTACAGTGATTAATGACCTTATTTATCCAGCCAATTTATGATGTTATCCATGGTGTGAAATTGCATCTTTAAGATGTTTTCGCTGAATATTATAATACCCTTGTAGCCATTGTATAATGCACCAAAAAACATACAATATGAATTTTTTAGTAGTTTTCTCATAAATGCTGCATTTTCAATGTTATTATCTTCATAATTTATTCATTAATTGGGGTTTGAAATGGCAATCCACTGCGACACCAATGGTTATATGAAGGGTAAAATTTTGTAGAACTTTAAATGCAAGAACAATATTGTTTTTCCCATATGTCTAAATTGTTTAAATGTCACACACAAATTTAATTTATGACCATATGTAAAAAATAAATAAATAAATGCTGCTTCCTTACTATAAAACATGGGTGCTCAATCTTAAATGAGAAGTGTCTTCTTCCTCTGAGAGTTTAGCTCCACACACCTGAACATGTTTTTCAAGGTCTTATAGTTTATTTTCTTTTTGTCAACTTAATTTCATTGCATATATTATCATGAGGTATCTGAGTTCACAGTATAATTAAAAATAAGGAACACCTATTTCCAATATATTGAATCAATATCCATAACTGAAGTTCAGTCAATGATTTATGTTCTGAGTGAACTGCACTACATATTCTTGCTACCTTGGGCGATTTAGCAGAAGTTATTATCTATTTTAGGAGTAAAAATGGATTAGAATAGCCTACTGTAAATGGCACTGTATCTAACTATGAACTACAGTATATATACATCTTAGTGTTACTGATCTTGAGTGTGTGGCTGATGACACAAACAGCATTTGTTTTTTAGATTTGGTGATTGAATTGTTTTCGATCTTAAAGAGGATCCAGCAAGCAGTTATGGATTTACAGTAATCATCACCTCTGACAGGGATCTATGATTACAGCCCAATGTGTACATTACAGCATTTTTTAAAACAGCTACTAACACTGGCAATTGCTGATGTTATTGGTGTTTTTATAGTTCCATACAGCGATCATAAAATTAATGGCAGCCACTGTAGTATTTACAACTCGACACTCAACACCCACACTAACCCAGACCCATTTATGACTGAGCTGATTTAGTATGTCCTGGTTTTACCAAGAATGCCCAAGACCTTTTGTCTTCATCAGTGTTGAATGTTATCAGTCACGACACTGAACTGATAGAAGTTACAGACGACAGATAACTGTGGTTTTGTGAGATGATGCCTGCAAATGGAGTGAGAAGGCTCCTTTTTGGCTGCATCATTTCAAGGCAGGATACTGTACTGGTATAAAAAAAAAACTCGATGCTCCCCAAACCATTTCTGAATGTAGTCAAAGGCATTAAATCTCTAGCAATATTAAAGTGATAGTTCACCCAGAAATGAAAATTCTCTCATGATTTACTTACCCTCTTGCCATCCCAGATGTTTAGGACTTTCTTTTGTCTGCAGAACACAAACAAAGATTCTTAGAAAATGTTGACCAAAACTTTGAAGCTCCAAAAAGCACATAAAGGCAGCATAAAAGTAATCTATATGACTCCAGTGGTAACATCCATGTCTTCAAAATCCAATTAGTTTTGGGTTAGATCAGTATAATTGTAGGTCATTTTTCACTATAAATCATGACATCTGCAGTCTCCTTGGCGATCATGATTTCAAGCTTGATTACACTTCCTCGCGCCATCTCGCGCTAGGAAGTATGATCGAGCTTGAAATCATGACCATGCCTAGAGACTGCAATGGCATGGTGTACAGTAAAAAAATTTAAATAACATTTTGGTCTGTTCTGACCCAAGATCAATGAATTTGCTTCAGAACATATTGATTAAACCACTGGAGTCTTTTTGTGCTTTTTGGAGCTTCAAAGTTTTAGTCACCATTCACTTACATTTATTCTGCATTTTTGTGCTTTTTGGAGCTTCAAAGTTTTGGTCACCATTCACTTGCATTGTATGGACCTATAGAGCTGAGATTTCTCTAAAAATCTTTGTTTGTGTTCTGCAGAAGAAAGAAAGTCATACACATCTGGGATACCATGAGGCATGAGGGTGAACTATTCCTTTAACCATGCAGCAACCTGCTCTGTTTTCTCATGGATATTGGCCTGCTAGGCCTGTGTATTTTGTAAAGATGACATAATACTGTACAATGTAATGTCAGCACTTGCAAGCCCTTACTGATTATTCATTCATCTATGTGTTAGGCTGGTAAACCATACTTTTGCTTGTTTATGCATTTATACATTTTCCTATTCATATAATGCTAATTAATGTAACATATTTTGGGTCTATGCAGTTCATAATAATATTAAAATAATTCAAGCTTTGATTTTAAGGACAATTTTTATTATTTTTTTTTACAATAAAGCATTTTGGTTGTGTGTTTGGTTGTCACTTGATATCCTGAAGTAAAACCAGTTAAAAACCACTGGCCTACATCACAGAGTGTTAAATAATGCACAAACAACTGACTCAATAACACACATCTGCATAAGTAATTTCTCTTCTGCCTTCAGTAATATGAAATATCAGTTTCCTCCTCCCACCCAGTATCAATGTGCCCTGGGATTTATTCTCCTTATTACCTCTGTGGAGCATTTCATTTCCTGGGCATTTAGGGCTGTTATTGGTACAAGCAGGCACACGTCAGATTTGGCAATCACTCTAGTCAATGCACTATGACAGTGACACACTGCAACATCATTCAGTCATTCAGAACTCTCCCTCTCATATGTGTGCATGCACATTAAACCAGCTGTTTATTTTCTCTAAGTACACTAGCTACTATCCATCACTTCATTGATTGATAAACACCTATGCTTGGGGAAGTGGTCCAAATGATGTGTGTGCTGTGGACAGGATTGATTTTAATCAAAGTTCCTTACAACTGTGCTGTAATGAATGTCATATGAGCCACTTATGAAATTGCACATTGGAACTTCTCTAGGGCCAGGCTGTTATTATCTCTCTTTACTCTGCTAATCATGGGGAGAATAGGCTCCTGCATGTATAAAAGTATATCACCTAAACATTACAATTCAAATGCATGGACTTGTGTCACACCGCCTCAGCAAATTAATAAATGCATGCTGTTTATTTAAGAGAATGTACCATGCAGCATTCTATGGGCATCTTTATGAAAGATGCATATTTAATTCAGATACATTCAATGACCAACATAAAAAAATGTTCACTCCAACACCTTTAATAAAGGATCTCAAGTTTATATTTTTGATCCATGTGTGCTAGTTTTCATTTCCTTGTATTTTGCTTACAGTATGTGACTCGCCTAATGTCTACGTTTTTTCTCTATTTCCTGCAATATTGCAATGCTACCAACCATTAATCCTGAATAAGCATAGTAAATACTTATTGTATTTAAATGCCAACAATTATTATTACAGCAGTACTTCATGTGATAAACCTGACTACATTAGGTTACACCAATGAAAATAATCTTTAAGTGTTAACTAAAAATGGCACACATCCATTTTCTAAAGTATAATGGATGACAAATGCTTGTAGCCCACTAGAATATATTTTTATAAACCATTACCTCTCCAATAAACTATGCATTAAATGTTTAATAATGTCATTGTTACTGATTAAAATAATGGCATTAAATAACACTTCTACTCAACCTATCATTGGTAATAATTAAATTACAAATGAGACATACAATCGAAAGAAACTAAGCAATTAAAGAAGCATTTGAACAATCATCCATAGACACCTATGCCTCATAAATGCAAGTTAACGAGACTTTATTTACTATTTTATTTTATGTATTTTATTTAGCATCTAGGAGGTATTTATTTTGTAAAGCATTTTTAAAGTGTTAACTTGATTATATTGGCAGGTCAGTAGTAATAACGTTTTAACAGACCATTAAATATAAAATCTAATCATGTTGCTTGTTTATTAACCATTAAACACATACCTCGGGACCTCATTTCACCCCCTGTACCTCATCCATTTTTTTAAGTTGTGCCCACATCTCTTTAGTATTCATCAATCTATCTCTTAGAAATAGTGTAGCACAATTTTTTTTAGATATTTTGTATATATATAATTGCAATATATATATATAATATATAATATATTTTGTATATATATAATTTATATATGTTGTGTGTATATATATATATATATATATATATATATATATATATATATATATATATATATATACACACAACAGTTAGTTCTGGTCCTTGAATCTGATTGGACAAGATGTTCTGTGAGCACTGATGGTCTGACACCATCAGCGCTCCAACGCTTCACTGTTTGTTTCACTCCGCTTGTGTACATGCCGTTCTAAACTAAAGTGTAAGAGCAGTGCATATCTGTTAAGAGCTATGGTTTGTCTTTTCTTTTCCTTTTTTTTTTATATTACATATGTTAGCCAGCAGGTGGTGGCTAAAGATCATTTCTGTGTGTAATATGAGCCAGTTAGGTGATGTGAAGTGAATCTGCATCAGCCGTTTACATAAAATAGCTCTTCATGATCACTTACTACACTACACTACTAATGCTAGGAACTAGCTTTAAATGGCTTTAAACTAACAACTTCAGCAATATGGCTCATCACAGCTGAGAGACACAATTAGAGACTGATTAATTACACAATGGGTGCTGTTTAAAATGGCGTAGGACATTGCGGTTTCTATAGTGATTGACTCTTGCGCACCGGCTACCACAAAATAGGGAGAAATACTTCCACTTGGATGCTGTTTTTCCACTGAGAAAGCTGACCTTCAGAAAGCTGACATAATCTCTGCTTGGGTGTGGCAACAGGTGATCGCACACGCTCCGTCTCTCTCTCTCTCTCTCTCTCTCTCTCTCTCTCAGACACACACACATCCTTGTTTATCCAATAACTTGTTCGAAACAGCACAAGCCGTGATACTATTTCTGAAGTGACATTTTTTAATTACTAACGGAGGCACTGGAGCGTCATTTGATTTGAACCAGCAATGGCAGATTTTGATCCATCACGTAAGAAAGTATTTTCATGCACAAATGCATTTTTCATGACCGTACTCAGTTTTTCCTCATTTTTAAAAATGTACTTGTTCATTGAACCGTTGTATAAGCAGTATCACACTCGCAATCGGGCTATATGACCCTGAATCAGCACTGCTGTGATTACCTACAGCACTTGGCCATGGCCGAATCACAGCAGTGCTGATGTAGGGCCATATCACACTCTTGCCTGTGTGATATTGCTTATATATATATATATATATATATATATATATATATATATATATATATATATATATATACACTGTATATATATATATATATATATATATATATATATATATATATATATATATGAGTACCAAAAGTGTATAGGGTCATTAGAGACCCTAGGTATGTAAAAAGGTTACACTTCCATAAAGTGTATATTTCTTATGATTATTTCAAGTTTACTGAGACAGGATATCTATTTCTTTGTTTATTGCAAGAGAAATTAGTACTGTATTCATACAAAAAATACTATATCATATTGATTTTCTGAATTCTCTGTATACTGTACAAATACATATACATGCTATTTCTTACTCAAGGTGGTGCTGCTGTTTCAGTGATTGACTTGAGTTACATTTAACATTGCTATTTGATACACAAACAACATGGAAGTACAACACATGAACAGTATAATATGACTTTTGTCATTTGGGTGTACCACTGAAATAATGTTGTGCATCTATTTAGACTCAATAAGTGCCTGAGAAAATACTTGTGTGTGGCTTATGTGTTATGTGTAGCTCAGTATGTGTTTGACAGACAGTTGCGTCTCAGGAAATTTCAGTGTGTAAGTAATAAATCCTGTTTTAGATTTGTAATGACTTGTTACATTATCCAGAAAAATTTTATCTGGGCATTTTGTAGATCCATTTTTGATAGATATGTGTGCTGGGTCCCTAAAGACCTGAATATGTAAGAGTGTTTGGTGAAATTTACATGTATTTAAGGGTTTAATACAATATATTGCCATGTAATTTAGACAGAACTCAATATTCCCACTTCTCTCAGTGGTTTAGAACCCAAAATCACCCCCAACCCCAACCCCCTCTACATGTCCTCAACTTGGGAGGAAGGATATATGCTACTTCCCAAAGCTCCACACCCTGTGCATGTGCATAGCGCACAGGGAAAGTAGAAGAGAGGAATTTTAAATTTACATTTAAATTTTTTCCCAAAGGAATTAACCTGTGGGTGGGAACCCTCACAACAGGCAATGCATTGGATCCATAGAACTATGCTGCAATTCAAATTTAGTCATTTTGGGACAATATAAGATGTAAAATTTGGTCAAACATAGTATTAGAGTTAATGGATCTCTTTTTGTAATTTAACTTAAAATAATAGTTATGCTTGACCACAAAGTGGCTCATCTCAAACATCTTCTGGCTGCCACAGGTGAGGCAGGAGAGAAAGTAGGCAGAGGGAGAAAGGAAACAGGAAGAAAAATGAGAGCTAAAATAGTGAAAGGATTGAAAAAGGGCCCACCTGAAGAATGACAACAAATATTTCTTGGATATCCTCCATAATAATCAGAATCACATTTATTAGCCAAGTAAGTTGCAATTAGAAGGAAATTGATTTTTTTGTTTGCTCCAAAGGACACAGTAAACATGTCATATAAAGTACTGACATAACATTACACAATCAGTGTTGGGTAAGTTACTTAAAAACAGAAATCCAGTACAAATTTTTTATTATTTTTCTAAAATTGTAGTCAGACTATTTGACTAATTACGTCACTGAAAAATAAATCACATTACTTTACTTTTTAAAACACCTTTCTGCTCAACAAATTCCAAATTATATCTATATTTCTATAAGTCATACCCTCAGCACCTCACATTTCTCCTTCACAATGACTCATTACAGGGCAATAATTCATTTAATCGAAATAAATAATATGTTAGAATTAAGCAAAACCCTATAATGTACTTAAAATAAATCAAATTAATTGAAAGTCAGTAACTAATCTGATTACAAGAATTTAAAATGGAATGCATTGCACTACTTTTTTGACTAAAAAGTAATTAGATTACAGCAACTAATTACTTTGTAATTTGATTACACCCACAATAAAGATTAATTTAGTAATTTAATTTGTGATTAATGATTTGACGTGTAAATATTCTTTTATTTTTTGGATTTATGCATTAATTGACCATTCATTTTAATCTGACTAATCACAACAATAGACAAACACAAATACAAACCATGATGTAGTTTCACATATACAGTATATGTAGTATATTATTTGTTTGAGAAGACTGTGTTTGTCTAGTTTTGTGACTTAGTTGAAGGTCAGACAAACTTTTGTGACTAAAGTATATATTTCTGTTGTTGTTTTTATTATTCTGACCATTCTAATGAATAAAAAGATGTTGATGTCATTGATTAAACATGATATAGCTATGTTCACATTAAAATACTACACTCTGTGTATAGGCCTGGCCTCACTTGATGTCCCTAATGCATTTCCTTTTCCACACTAGTCTGGTTATGCTGTGTCCCTATCTTAGAGTTGCCTCAATGGGACAACCCAGCGGGGAAAACATGAGGCAAGGTCACAGTGCGCCCTCCACCCCTCCAAGCAGGAAGTGCCGGAGGGCCTGGCCCATCAGAGAAAGGAAGCACAAAATGCAAACCGGCATCCACAACCCACCCCTCCAACTAGGAAGTACACAGAATCTCAACCTCGCTTTCATGCCTGTAATAAAGAGCATATAAGAGACGTCTTACATTTAAAAGGAATAGTTTACCCCAAATTTTAGTTCTTAATTTAGTCATCCTCATGTAATTCCAAACCCATATGATTTTATTTCATCGGTGGAACACAAAAGGAGCTATTTAGAAGAATGTCCAAGCTTCTTTGTCCCTGGTGTCCATTCACTTAAAATTAAAAAAATACAATGAAAGTGAATATTGGCCTATAACAAAGCAACTGGGACATTCTGTTACCCTGCTTCTTTTGTGTTTCATGCGTTAAAAAAAAACAGTTGGAGGGGAATTGGATTAACAATGAGAGTAATTATGAAAGAATTAAAGGGATAAGTCACCCAAAAAAAGTTCTGTCATCATTTTGCCATATCAGATGTTTATGTCTTCTGCAAAACACAAACAAATATCTGAAATCTGAAGGTCCAAAAAGCAGATAAAAGCAGCATAAAAGTTATAATATGGCTCAGTGGTTAAATCCATATATTCAAAAGCAATATGATAGGTGTGGGTAAAAAACAATATTTAAGCCCTTTTTTATACTATAAATCAGATAAAGGTGTGAAAATAAAACTATACAGGTGCCACATGTGTGGTTTCAGATGTGAAAGTGTAGATTTATAGTTTATAGGACTTAAATATGTATCTGTTTGTTAACCACACCTATATAATATTGCTTCTGTAGGCATTGATTAAACCACTGGAGTCTTATGGATTAATTATATGCTTTCTGGACCTTCAGATTTCTGATCACCATTCACTTGCATTGTATGTACCTACATAGCTGATAAAATCTTTGTTTGTGTTCTGCAGGAGAATTAAATTCATAAACATCTGGGATGCATGAAGGTGAGTAAATGTTGAGAATTTTTTATTTTTTTGAGTATTTTTTCGAGCTAAAGGTTTTTCTATTGCGAAATACATTCGTTTCTTAAAGTGAATACCTCCAATTGTAAGAAAAGGTAATTAAATGTGTTGGGACTTGAATAAAAAAGATTGTTACATATGTCTTCCTATGTCTGTTAGCTTTGATCATAATGAGCTGCATTATTTGAGCTTATAACAAACATTATGCTACCTAATTTAACACCATTAAGCAATTAAACAATTTAACACACATGTTTCTGCAAGATGCAAACTAAAGCTGCTTAAAATCCATCTTCCAAGAAATGATGACATGAAGGAAAGCAACTGATGTGGAATATCTGTGCTAAATGATTACACTAGGCAACATCTGCTTGAAGTAAACACATCCATCAAGTATCAATAACCTAATATGTGCATTACACACAACAGGGGATAACTAACATTTTAATACGAGATGTCAGGAGAGGAGAGAATATTTATTGCAAGGACAGCCATTTATGCAAAACTCTTGGCAGACTTTTGTTTGTCAAATTTTTAGACTCTAAATAAGAAATGCATGAGATTAAATATACGTTTAGATTGCATGCGCACACACAGAGAGAGAGAGAGAGAGAGAGAGAGAGAGAGAGAGAGAGAGAGCTACTGTACATGCTGTAATGATGTTGTGAGTGCTGCAGATAAATCATGGACACTTTAATCAAACCACAAAGGCATTAGACAATAATCAATCTTTCAGTGCACTGTCCCACTCCTTGTCCTGGCTAGCATTCCTGCAGTGTCCGTGGGTAATAGTGGTGCCTGGTCGTTTCAAACTTACCATGATTATTATTGTGTTCCAGATATTGCAGAGTGCACAACACAAAAGGGCCTAACCCTTTTCCCTCTCCCATTTCAACTATAGGAAGGGGACATTTTTGACGATTCTGTTACAGCACTACATCCAACAACATGGTTTATTCCATTCTTGTCACCTTGTTCTGAATATTCGTAAGTTTATATTCAGTCTACCTGGACTTCTTGACAGACAGTCCCCAGGTGGTGAAGGTGGGCAGCTGAACTTTACTGACCCTTATTCTGAACACTGGGGCTGGAGGAGCAGGTCTAAAGCCAGAAACATCATTATGGATCTCAGAACCCATTCTAAAACCTCTTCTCATTGCTGCTGTCAAGAAAGTGTCATCACAGCTTAAGTGCCAAATACTGAGAGGTTTAGGAATCACTAAAGCTCCCAAGCTTTCCAGATACCTAATGAGGATGCTGCCAGGGGCTTGTTCAGTGGACACAATATCCCTATATTTTACACTGTATCCATTTGGCAACCATTTTTTTTTTCACTTTCTCACCTTTCAGTAAAAGCTAAGACATAACGTAATGTTGGAAATAAAAGTGCAGTCTTTAAAGTAACTCGTAATTTGTTGTTTTTAAGCCACAATTTGATTTTGACATTAGTGCAACACTAATTGGTTTTCTTCTACATTGTTTTACATTACTTATAAATTACATTTTCTTTTTTGCTGGGTTTTTGATAGGTTACATAGATGCCGTTGTTAACTGATTGATTTTATTTAATGTAGTTTTTTTTACAGAACATTAAGAAAATTGAAAAATTACTGTTGCCATATGGCAACTTTGTACTACAAAGGAATTGCAATAATACATTTTCTTATTGGTCATTTTTATAGACAGTGGCATAATTTATATTACTGTATTTATTTGTTTAATTGGAAATGTTTACCATATATAGATGTTTACCATTTATAAGAGTGCAAAGGTATTTCTTCACTTTTAAAACAGGGAGTAGGCTTTAGTGACAGTGAAAATTACATTGATAATACACAATATAGAAGAACGCATGATAATGATTCACTCAATTTTAGAGTTCCAATTGTAGAATTCAAACTGGAATGCTGAATGGATGTAAAAAATACAACATTTTGGTTAACATATTTTGCTGGGTTCTAGTAAAATTCACATTACAGATAAAGGTCATGTGCTGAGTGTGTGTGTGTGTGTGTGTGGTCAAACCACCAAAGCTCACAGCTCAACATAATGATGGAGAGGTTCAGTGAAAGGAATATTTTATTCTGGATTCTGTGTGCCCTTTGCTGCTCTTTACACAGTCTGGCTGAGATAAATGATAAGACACCTGAACAGTACTGATGACATTGAGAGTATCATTCTGAATGACCTTCAAAAGAGCAGGATTGATAGACATCACAAGCCACTTGCTAACAGGACAAAAGAAAAGCCCAGTTACAATATGTGTGTATTTGGTGGGGGGTTTTTGACTAGGAGTCTTACAAGATAAGACTTCAAAGAAAAAAATTGTTATTTAATTTTAGCATGCCTTTTTTAACATCTATCTTTCTGTTTCAATCCCGTTGTTTTTACCAATTTATTTTGGAATTATAGAAAACAATAATTGAGTGAGTCCAAATTATGGACATTACACCTGAAGTTTGTTGGGTGGTGTTGCATTTTCCTTCCTGAGCTTTTAGCGTCCTCAACTGGTGAGAAATAGCTATAACATTTTTGTCAGAGGAGGTTCAATACAAGGAGGGCCTACAGCCATGGCCAAAAGTATTGGCAGACATAAATTTTGTGTTTTGCAAAGTTTGCTGCTTCAGTATTTGTAGATTATTTTTTCACATGTTTCTATGGTACACTGGAAAACAATGATAAGTGTTTCATAAGTTTTAAAGGCTTTTACTGGCAAAAACACTATGCAATAAAATCAGTATTTACAGTGTTGACCCTTGTTCTTCATAACCTCTGCAATTCGCTCTGGCATGCTGGATATCAGCTTCTGGGCCAAATCCTGACTGATGGCGATCCATTCTTGCCTTATTAGTGCTCGGAGTTGATCGCAATTTGTGGGCTTCTGCTTGTCCACTCGCCTTTTGAGGATTGACAACAGGTTCTCTATGGGATTAAGATCCGGGGAGTTGCCTGGCCACAGCTCTAAAATTTCAATGTAATGATCTCCGAGCCACTTCATTATCACTCTTGCCTTGTGACATGGTGCTCCATCATGCTGGAAAATGCACGGATCACCAAATTGCTCCTGGATCATTGGGAGAAGTTGCTCTTGTAGGACGTTTTGATACCATTCTTTATTCTTTATTCATGGCAGTGTTTTTGGGCAGAATTGTGAGAGAGCCCACTCCCTTAGATGAAAAGCAACCCCACACATGGATGGTCTCAGGATGCTTCACTGTTGGCATGACACAGGACTCATGGTAGCATTCACTTTTTCTTCTCCAGACTATCGATTTTCCAGATGTTCCAAACAGTCGGAAGGGGACTTCATCAGAGAAAATATCTTTGCATCAGTCTTCTGCTGTCCATTCCTTGAACTCCCTGTAGAATTTCAGTCTGTCCTTTATTTTTTCCTTGGAGAGAAGTGGCTTCTTTGCTGACATCTTGACACCAGGCCGCTGTCCAAAAGTCTTCGCCTCACTGTGTGTGCAGATGCACTCACACCAACCTGCTGCCAATATTGAGTAAACTCTGCACTGGTGTGCCACGATTCCGAAGCTGACTCCTCAGGGGGAGACGGTCCTGGCACTTGCTGGACACTCTGGAACATCCTGAAGCCTTCTTCACTGCAGTTGAACCTCTCTCCTTGAAGTTCTTGATGATCCAGTAAATGGTTCTTTCAGGTGCAATATTTTTTGCAGCAATTTCCTTGCATGTGAGGCAATTTTGATGCAAAGCGATGATGGCTGCACGTCTTTCTTTAGAGGTAACCATTGCTAACAAGAACACAATGATTGGAGGCACTTCTTCCCTCCTTTTATAGCAAACAGTCTGCTCTTATAATCCAATCAGAATGATAGAGTGATTTCACCTGACTAGTAATTGTTCACACTTTCGCAGGTGCTGCTGATATGATTAGTGAAATTATGTTAGCTGGTCATTTTGTGCCAGGGCCAAAAAACTGTGAAATTTGGGTTTTTGTGAGAAAGTCAATTTTTTGGCCAATGAAGCTTTTTGCAATTATTTAAAATGCATCTGATCACTCTGCACAATAATCTAGAAACAATGTGAATCAACAACTGAAGCAGAAAAATTTGTGAAACACAAAATGTGTCACTGCCAATACTTTTGGTCATGGCTGTATGTGTGAGCGTATGCGAATGCAAGGTGGTGTATTTATTCTAAATTGATAACAATCAAAAAGTTAAATAGATTTTCATTTATATTTTGCATGGCTCTGGAAAATAGGTCCTATGAGTTGGAAAAAAAACAACAACAAAAAAAACAACATACACTGTATACATACAGGAATGTGCAATTTTTTTTAGGCAACATGACCTGCTGGTGAATAGTGAAATCACATCTAAGTAAGAATTAATTCCCTCACAATTTCTTGAATATTTTTCTGGTGATATGGAAAGTTAACCAATTAATTTTAAGGGTCCCATCTATAAAATCTAAATCGATGGCTTGTAGGCCTCCATCTTTGAATTCTTTGGTCATCTCTGCTCTCTTAATGTAGTGAATTTTCCTTTTCCAGATATAGTCAAAATTAACCTGATTGATCTTAATTGCCCTATTTGGAATAGTCATCGATGCCTGCTGGATATACACCGAAATGCTTTCCATTTATTCTACCCAATAAACTAATATCTCTCAATAACCATGATTTAGGTTTAATTTGGCATTCATCAACTACTTTCCACACATTCACTATTTTCGCTTTAAATTGAATATTTGGATATTTGTTTGCCCAAGTATTTAAACGTGGATTTTATAGGAATGGTGTAAGTCTCTGTTAAATGACTTTGATGAATTGGCATTAACTCGCACTTGTTCAAATTTAGCTCCTTTCCTCGCTACTTTGAAGCGAATAAATAAAGAACAGGCTCGTTCAAGATTAGCCAAATCTGTGTAGCACCGATCACCGGTGATCACTGCGAGGCGCATGCCGGTCAGAAATGTGTCCGAGTGTGGTCCGACTTGATCTTATGTCATGCTGACGAATGCCAAAAAGCACTCGCGATGGCGAGACTGCCGTGCCAGGTGGTGCAGTCGGGCGCAGCTGGACTTCCCCGACTGCAGTGTGTCAAGGCACAATGGGAAAAGACTTGCTGACGACACAGCTTAATGCAGATTGGCTTAAACAACCGTGATGCTTTGTTCTTTTTTTTAATATTTTATATTTTTAACTCTCATATCATGTTTTTATGTGTATAAATTATGTGTGAATATTCCCAACGCTCTGACAGTGCGATCTCTATAAGGGATATGTGATTGTTATCATATTTCTGAAATATCTATATTAAATTTAAAAAAAAAAAAATGAAAATACACGCCTAAATAAATAACATTTACACTGTGTCTTTTTCGTCGTATTTATTTTTAATATAAAGCAACATCATTAAAATTATATTTATCAGCAACAGCGTATGAACGTGAATCCCGCGATATCTGCCTTTGATCTCGAAGGTGTCTGATCCACTACGAGAAGTGAAAACTGTCGGACTTGACAGCTCTCATTTCACTTCTCATCAGACTGCAACGATCTACTCGCTTCTACTTTCAAGAAGAGGCGTTTGGCATCTCGGACAAGCCTAACCGTGCGTTCAGACCAGAGGCGGCGAGAGCGTCAAAATTCGCTCTGGCTGCCCTGCCAACAACGCTATCGAAAATTCGTGGACGCTCTGACGTAGTTGAAATAGGCGGCAACGTTCGTTGAGAATGCTTGGTTTTATAAACTATATTTAAAGGGGCCACAAAACATCCAGACATGTCGACCGGTATCTTTTTGACGACTTATGACAAGTAGCGTATATCCTCATGAAATATTTTAATATATTATTATATAATATTATATAAACCATAATATCCACTTCATAAACTCACCTGGCACACCAACAATTTCACTTTTGTCCACGCATCGTTTTTTATTTTTTTTATTTTATTTATATCCCTGTAAGCAATCAGGGACAGATCAAATATTACTGGAAAACCCTCCACGGCAATAATCAGTATCTGCTCCATTTTGTCTTCGGAACTAATGTTTGGTGGGAACCAAAGTTTACACGGTTGTGTTCTCTAGACTTCGCTAGAGCCGAGCAATTCTATATTCCAATAGGTTGCCGCCGAACCGCGTCATAGCTCATTACCATAATGTTGCCTGCACTTGAACTTTCCCGTGGCGCCTTTTCTCTTCTCGCCGCCGAGAGACGCTGGCTGTCAAAGAAAATGAATGACTTCCGGTATATTTGACGCTCTCGACGCCTCTGGTATGAACGCACGGTAACACTCGGACACATTTCTAACTGGCCTATACCTAACTCGGTGATCACCGGTGATCGGTGCTGCGCTGATTTTGCTCTCGAACGAGTCCAAACCTTAGGTCTCGCGAGAGTTTCAGCAGAACGAGGGTTCTCATTCAGAAACAGTATAGCGTTGCCCAAATCAGATCACTCTTCAGAATCATCCCTCATAAAGGAATATCCCTCTTAAAGGGATAGTTCACACAAAAAAAAATTAATTCTCTCATTATTTACTCACCATCATGCCATCCCCATGTGCATGACTTTCTTTTTCTGAACACAAAAGACTATTTTTAGAAGAATATCTCAACTCTGTAGGTCCTGTGAAAGTGAATGGTGACCAAAATTTTGAAGCTTTAAAATGACTTTCTTTTTCTGAACACAAAAGACTATTTTTAGAAGAATATCTCAACTCTGTAGGTCCTGTGAAAGTGAATGGTGACCAAAATTTTGAAGCTTTAAAACACAAAGTCAGCAAAAATGTAATCCATAAGACTCCAGTGGTTAGATCTACATCTTCTGAAGTGATATGATAAGTGTAGGTAAGAAAAATATAAATATTTAAGTCATTTTTTTACTATAAATTCTCCACGCCGAGTAGGTGGCGATATATATGAAGAATGCAAATCAGCAAAGAGAATGAATTTGAAAGTAAAAGAGGAGACTGATAGTAAAAAGGGGACTTTAATATTGATCTGTTACTCATCCACATCTATCATTTCTGAAGATATAGATTTAACCACTAGAGTCATATGAACGTTTACGTTGCTTTTATGTGCTTTTTGGAGCTTTAAAGTTTTGGTCACTATCCACTTCTATTTTATAGAGAGCTGAGATTTTCTTTTTAAAAAATTATGCTCTGCAGAAGAAAATCATACACTTCTTGGATGGCATGAGGGTAAGTAAATGATGAGAGCAGTTTTCCTTTTAATTTTTTTTTACGAAGCACTATAGAAACAAAAAACGATATTGTGTTATTTGACTTTTGTGCCTGCCAACACCGACAAACTTGAAAAAACACATTTTAATTTGTTTAGCATCTTCGGCCATTACAAGGGTGCAGTTAAATGAACATGTGTCGACCTAGTACGTTGTCACGATGGGATCCTGCAATTATCCAGACATTATGAAATTTAAACAGTTCAACAATTATGAAGCACAGCATGACTGACAAAATAGTAAGAAAAAAAAAATTAGAATAAAATTACTCATAAAATATCAAAACATTGTTTGGTCAACTGTCATAGTTAATAAATTGGGTTTAAAACAAGTGACAATCTGCACCGACCTCATATTTATGAAACATTCTCATCCTGAGAACACAGGTCAACCTTTTGGTTTATGTCTTCATTACAGGTGACCCTTACTTTATACCAGTATATGAACATGGTTTTATGTTGCCATACAAATATGACTATTGTAGTTTGGAGGATAGAATTACATTTAAAAAATAGAGTTTTGTTATATGTTTGAGACCAAAATACAGTAGAAAACCATTGCTAGAAAAAACAGGTTTGTCTAATTTTACTCAAAAGCTTATAGTTACTGATATTTATGCTAGCACTTGTGATAATTAGCCCTGGTCTCCCACTTGTGTTTTTCTTGCTTATTATATCACAAAAATAAGAAATGGCAATTGTATTTATTAAGAGAATGGAGTGCTTGTAATATTTATATTTTTGTGAAATACAAATATATTTAATACAGAAGAGTTGATTGCTGCTGCAATTTTTGTGCCATTTTAGGTAGGTCTTTAACACGTCAGCACATAACTTTTATGCTTTTTTACAAATGCATTGCAAACAAATGCAATCTTCTTTAATAAGGATATATAATTAAAATAATCTACCATTGCATTAGTTTAACCATACTACTGCTGTAGTGTTTAGTATTTTGCTCCCCTTTTTGGGTTGGGTATTTATATAGATTTCCCAATTCGATAGCTTTCGATTCAATTCCAATCTCGGTTTGTAGGGCTGTCGATTTAACATGTTAATACAGTGCGATTAATTGCCTTAAAAAAAAAAATAAAAATCTTTAAAACATTTCCACAATTAATCGCAATGCCCCCGGATTGTAATAAGGAAGAGTCCTGAGAAATGCAAGCTTGTAGTAACACCTGTTTACTCCAGAGGGCAGTAATTGAAATTTCAGCTGTGTGGCAATGCGCAGTTTATACAGTGAAAACAACACTTCAGCAGACAGAAGAACACAAACATGCGTCATGTTCTTGCCTTCAAACACTTGGAGCGCAAATCCAAACTAAGGGATCTCAAGATGTGTTCCAAGTATTAAACTATATTTAACTTGGCACAGTGACCTAAAAAAAATGTATGTTTATGATGCAACGCACCAGAGACGCTACACAAGCATGTCTGACGCTTGTTGAAATTGACGGGTCCTTAAACAAGCCCTCATAATAAATCTCAAGCTGATTGACATTCACTTGTGAAATTGATTGCTGTGAACTGTATTCCAATGATTGACATGATCAATAATATGCTAGTAAACAATACATTGTATTCTAAAGCCGCTTTATGTATTGTCTTATCAATGATTAACTCTTCTGCCACAAGAATGTAATGCATTTTAATTATCTGAACGCACGCGCGCGCACACACACAAATAGTTGATTATATCTTTTCATGTGACAACACTGAAGAAATGACACTTTGCTACAATGTAAAGTAGTGAGTGTACAGCTTGTTTAACAGTGTAAATTTGCTGTCCCCTCAAAATAACTCAACATACAGACAATGGCGAGGCTGTTCTGAGTGGAACCTGTCCTGTTAAACAGGTTTATGGTCTTGGCCACTGTGCTGCAGCTCAGTGTCAGGGTCTAGACAAACTTCTTATAGCCTAGACCATTTTTATGTAGAGCAACAACTCTTTTTTTTCAGATCCTCAGAGAGTTCTTTGCCATGAGGTGCCATGTTGAACTTCCAGTGACCAGTTTGAGGGAGTGTGTGAGCGATGACACCAAATTTAACACACCTGCTCCCCATTCACACCTGAGACCTTGTAACACTAACGAGTCACATGACACCAGGGAAGGAAAATGACTAAATGGGCCCAATTTGGCTGTGTGTTGAGTTATTTTGAGGGGACAGCAAATTTACACTGTTATACAAGCTGTACACTCACTACTTTACATTGTAGAAAAGTGTCATTTCTTCAGTGTTGTCACATGAAAAGATATAATCAAATATTTCCAAAAATGTGAGGGGTGTACTCACTTATGTGAGATAATGTGTATGTATATATACATATCATTTTTAAATATTTAAAGATAACTATGTATAATTATTTCATCATTATATATAGAATTATTGTTATATGAGGGGCTTTCTCAGCAAATATTTGTATATGCGATTAATCGGGACATCATGTTATTAATTAATTACAATTTTTTATCGATTCACAGCCCTAATATATGTATGTGTGTCTCTCTCTCTCTTGGCCAATACTCTTAATTATAAAGCAACCTTCTAAGCAACCCTTCTAGGTAATGTTTTTCTTAATAAAAAGCTCTGACTTATGTATGTGATATTAGACCCCTCTATCCTTAATTGTGAATGAGAAAGATATGCTAGATATAGCATGTTAAAGGATGCTCCTAATAGACCTAGTTTTAATAATAATAAATGTAATAAAAAATTTATTATTTTACTGGAATAATATTTCATTAGGGTATCTGTACTTCTACTCAAGTACAGGATTAGTGAACTTGGCCTACCACTGAGCACCACAAAATGTCCAAATCAAAATGATACAGAAAAATCGAATTATCACAAAATGCACTTGCAGCAGTTAAATTAATTTCATTCCATTTAAATTCTACTTCATTTTTATAAAAATGGAATGACAAATCTGCATTCTGTTTGCGACCTCAGTTTAAATTCAGGATTGGGAGAACAGGGAGACAAAGAGGTAGTTGCCCTGGGAGGTAATGCAAAACTTAAGATGTTGTGAAAATGATTGTCATTTTAAAGTGTGTAGAATTTTGTAAGAACAGTTTTAAAAATAGGCTACACACATAAATTGCCCCTATACTGACAGAACTGAAAATGATAACAGCACCTTTAAGTGACACTGAAATTGAATTAAATGACCCATGGGTGATACCTTTTAACATATAACACTGCTTATGCGAAAAAATGAAACAAACTGTATGTATACCTTTTGAATGCACATTGTGACTTTAGATAAAAGCATCTGCCAAAGGCATAAATGTAAATGTAATTAAGGCCGGCACACTCATTGGTCAACATGTTTTTATCTATTGTAACCTTTTAATTTTTTTAACATTAATCTATATCAAAATCTTGCAGTCTTGAATCAGCAACATTCTGCTAACTTTACAAAGCTTTTTGGGACCGTTTAAACAGCATGTTTTTTTAAACCACACAATTTACCCTACTTTAAGTTTTAAGTCTTGTTGGTAATATATAAAATGTTCTAAACTATTATAGACCCTGTATGAAACTAGACTTTAAATGAAAGTATTTTATTCAGAATATCCAAGACAGCAGAGAAAATATTGCACAAAGATATTCATTATAATCACAGAGAGGATTTATTTGAGCTTTAACGATACAAAGACCTTCTACGGAGGACAACTTTCTTTTCCTTATAATTTTAAAGCTATATGGCTTTCAATTTCTCTATTTTGAAAAAAACAAAACTCGTTAAAACGTACCGGTATATACACAAATACATACATATTTACATGTATTGTTTTTTTTCTGTTACTTTCCTTTCATAGGTTTTTTTTTTAGATATAAAACAGCAGTATGTGGAGAGAGTATTTTGTGCTGGCAAAAATATCACTAGGAATACACCTATAGATATTATCAGCATCAATGACTTTAAATGTAAAAAGGATAAAATATTCAACAACAACAAAAAAAAAAAAAAAAAAAAAAAGTACAAAAAGGGAGGTTCAAGCGCAACTTTAAATCCACACATATTTAGAGGGGAAAAAAACATCCAGAAAAATGTTCTTCCAAGATGAATGATCTTTATGATGCAGTTTCAGACTCTGTAGACTTTGCCCTCCAGTTGTCAGATCTTTCTCTTTTGTAATTATTCTTTTCTTTGCTCCTGCTCCTGTCCCGTCTGTCTCTGTCTTTCTCCTTTCCTCTATCTTTGTCCCGATCTCTTCTGTCACGGTCTTTTCCACGTTCTCGTTCACGACTCCTTGAGCGTTCCCTTCTCCTGTCCCTGCTGTCACGATCTCGGTCTCGATCTCTTTCTCGGTCTCTGTTCTTGGCTCGGTCTCGATCATGGTCTTTTCTGTCCTGCTCTCTCTCCCTGCCTCGGTCTCTATCCCGGTCTCTCCTCTTGTCTCCTTCTCCATCCCGGTCTCTCCTCTTGTCTCCTTCTCCATCCCGGTCCCTCCTCTTGTCTCCATCTCCATCCCGGTCTCTCCTCTTGTCTCCATCTCCATCCCGGTCTCTCCTCTTGTCTCCATCTCCATCCCGGTCTCTCCTCTTGTCTTCATCTCCATCCCGGTCTCTCCTCTTGTCTTCATCTCCATCCCGGTCTCTCCTCTTGTCTTCATCTCCATCCCGGTCTCTCCTCTTGTCTGCATCTCCATCCCGGTCTCTCCTCTTGTCTGCATCTCCATCCCGGTCTCTCCTCTTGTCTCCATCTCCGTCTCGGTCTCTCCTCTTGTCTCCATCTCCGTCTCGGTCTCTCCTCTTGTCTCCATCTCCGTCCCGGTCTCTCCTCTTGTCTCCATCTCCGTCCCGTTCTCTCCTCTTGTCTCCATCTCCGTCCCGGTCTCTCCTCTTGTCTCCATCTCGCTCTGATTCTCTGCCCCTACTGCGATCCCTCTCTCTGCTATGCTCCTTTTCCCTTTCCCGGCTGCGACCCCGCTCCCTATCTCTTTCTCTGCTCCGGTCTCTTTCACGATCTCTTTCTCTGCCTCTTTCCCATTCATGTTCCCTGTTCCAGCCCCATGATCTTCCACCTTCTCGATCTCTCTCCCTCCTCCTATCTTCAGACAAATCACGCTGCCTCTCTTCGGACAATCGTGAAGGGCCATCTCTGTCACGAGACACACCATCAAACCTACTTGGTCGGTTGTGAGGCTCTGAACCATCTCTGGTGGAGCAGCTTCGCCGCCTCATTTCAGGGGAGTGGCGTCTCCAGTGATCATCACGGTGGGTGTCTGGACTGTGTCCACCTACACGTCCCTGTACTGGGATGGGACCATCAGGTGGTGTTGGAAGCAAAGGCCCACGAACAGGTCTAACATCACTTGGGTTATCATCATTATAGCTATATCGTGCTGGCTGGCCGAGAGCTTCCTTATCAAAATGTCCTGGTGGAGGACCTCTTGGCCCACCAAACTGCTGCACTGATGGTCCACAGTGCCTCTCAAATTCTTGAGATGAACTCCCCCGTGGTTCCTCAAATGACCCTCTGTGTTGAGGTGAACCACGAAACTGGATTGCAGGTGGAAATCGCTGTCCTGACATATCACCTGTAGGACCAGGGGGTCCTCTTCGTCCATCAAAGTGGTTTGGTGATGGTCCCCTAAAAGGAGGCCCTTGTGAGGATATTTGGGGTTTATCCATTCCCTGATGATATGAGCTTGCAGCATCATCATATTTATCACCAGGTCCTCTTGAAATATTAGATGGTGGTCCATGGTCCCCAATGTTATGAGGGGGAAGGGGTCCTCTTGGTCCTGGGAAGTGGGATGGTGGGTGGGCTCTATTATCAAAGTGATTTGGAGGGGGGCCTGGAAATGGCAGAGGTGGGCCCCTAGGTCCAGAGAAGTTAAAAGGGGGTGGAGGTCCATTAAATCTTTGTCCATCAAAGTTGGGAGGGGGTGGTCCATGTGGTGGAGGCCCTGGTAGTGGGCCTCTAGGTCTGATATGCTGAGGGGGTACTGAATTCATAGAATTATCAAATATCTGAGGAGGAGGGCATCTCTGACCCATTGGTTGGAATGAAGGTGGTCCTCTTGGTGTAAAATTAGGAGGGGGTGGACCTCTTGGAGCATCATATTGAGAACCGCTCCCCCACTGATTCTGGTAAGGCGGATATGATCCAGTTGGTGGATACTTAGAGGGATCATTTTCTATGAGGGGTGGAGGTGGACCTTGCATTGAGGGAATTGGCATTGGCGGTGGCCCTGACATTGGAGGAGGGAGATGCATGGGAGGTGGAACAGTCATTGGTGGTGGGCCTTGCAATGGAGGTGGACCAAGAATGGGTGGAGGCCCAATAGGGGGAGGAAAAGACATTGGAGGAGGAATGTTAGGAGGGTTTGTTGTCGTTATGTGTTGTATATGGGAACTGTGAGAATCCATGTAAGAGGAGTTGTCATGGATGATATTTTGTGGCATCCCTGAGTGTATAGAAGCAGATGATGAGGTACTGATTGTTGAAATGTTGTAATATGTGGTTGCAGTGGACTTAATAGGCTGTCCACTGGATGAACCTTGATCAGCTTTAAGAATACTTGCAGAATTAGGCCAAACCTCCTCAAAACTTTTACTTTCAGATTCAATGGGATCATCTTCAATTGTGGGTTCTTCTGGTTCATTTTCCATATAGCTTTCAACTAACTCTGGGTCGATTTTGTCCCCTAATAATGGAATAGAAACCTCTGTGCTCTCTGTAATAGTGCTCTCTGTATTAAGGAAAGGCACCACTTCACTTTTGATCTCCTCCTCAGGATTGGATGATTCTGGTTGCAGGATGTCAGGCTGCACTTCAGAATCCAAAGTGGTGGAGACTTGTGATTGAGGCGTGTCTGTGGTTGTAGGAGGTTGCTCTACTGGCGTATCAACAGTTATGTCCAGCTGTGTTGTTTGTGTGTCTGTGCAGGCTTCTGATGACAGTGTCTCTATCACTGCAGCTTGCTGTAGCGATGCGTCTATAGTAACAGGAGATTGCTCCTCTTTCTCTATAGAATCAGACGTCTGTCTTCTATTTGCAGCTGCCTGTCTAGGATCCCTACTCTGCCTTGGGTCTCTTCTCTGGTTAATAATTTGAGCAGCTGAGCTTTTTGCCACTAATTCCTCAACCTTTTTACCAAGCTGCAACAACTGACTGTTAGCCAACAGAGATGTAACAGGCTGAGAAATCAAAGTCTCTGGTATTTGTTGAATAATTGGTTCCTTATGACCCTCTAACTGCCGTTTCGGTTCCTCAGTTTGTTTGTTGTCTTCCAGCACTTTCTGCTGCTCAGTTAATTTCTTAGCACCTGGCTCAACCCTAACATCATCAAAAATAGAGTCATCCTCAGGGTCATAAGCAATATCATCCACCATACTAGAGAAGACCTCTGCTGGCTTAATTGCTGCAGATACTTTTGCTTTATCTGGGTTTTTTTCTGTACCATAGCCAACAGTTGGGTCATATTCTTCCTCAGGATCATATGGTCTATCATCCTGTACTTCAACTTCTTTACTCTTGCTTATTGCAAACTGTTGTACAATTGGGTCTAGCAGAGACACAGAAGGTGCAGAGGCCTCTACAGAATTTTGATCTGAAGGTGACAACGAGACATCAGAATCTTGTTTCTTCTTACCAAAAAGTGTTTTTAGGATGGTCTGAAGCGGCGTGAAAGAGACCGCAGGTGCAGCTGTGACATTGGATGATGGAGAATTATTGCCTGTGCTAATGGTGATGTCAGGTGCTTTAACAGAAGACAGGATGGAAAACACAGAAGCTGCAACAGAACTTGAAGACTCAGAGGCATTGAGGGGTGGTGGGGTGTCTGGGGGAGTAGTGCTAATGGCATCAAGACTAGATCGAAGACCTTTGTCCTGTTTTATTTCAAATTTATTAACAATGGATGGTTTTGGAAGGCCCGTTTCATCATCCCTTAGAGTTTTAGGACGTTTTTCCTCATTCTCCAGAGGGGCTCCGGGACGCTTCTTGTCCTTCTGGCAAATCAACAACCCCAAGAGGAGATTGGGCCGTGCTGGCTCCAGCCCTGCAATAAAATAATATCTTATTTGTCACTAGCTTACAAATAGGTACTCCCAATATAATGTATACTGCTTCAGATAAATAGTTCAGAATCAAGTCATTTTAAAAAATACACATTGAGAGAGCTTGTTCCATATAATACATATAAAAAATTCTAACTGTCAATATTATTATGGTTTTGTATTACTCATAAAGCTGTATTCCCAATACGGAACGTTTTATGTGACAAACAAATTATTCTCATAAGACGCCAAACATTAAATGACTAAATCATTCCTATAATTTAATGATTAAATATATTAACACAAATATTTTGTGTTTATAAAAATTATGAATTAAAGTTGTAAGTCAAAGCATTTCATTAGTGACAGCACTACTCATGTTCATCTAGCAATCTTGTCTTGCCAGTTCTAATCATCAAGTAACTTTTGTACAACAGCAGGTCTCTGCTGATTTCACTCTCCTTGGGAGGTCAGATGACTTCCTCGTCTTCCTCAAGGTAGAACTGCATATAACTTACCATGGTCACCATGATATTTAAAGCTGGTCCCAGGCAGCAAGATGGCACCACTTTCATTTTAGTTATAATTTTCAGCATGGTAGCTTGCATTTACAATGATATTACAATTATGTTTAAGTTTTATAGTGGTGGCAGTCATCGTGAATTTAAAATATATTATTTAGCACTTGTTCTAACAATTAAATATGGGCCTAATAAACAATGCTAAGACACATATCTAGGACATCAAGCTTGGTTGCATGACATATTTTATTAGAAATTGTTGATGTTACATGACAACTTACAGACAATAGACAACCAAAAAAGTAGTGTACAGAGAAACATGCATACATTGCAGAATTTTATATATATATGAGAATATGACTAAAGTTTGGAACAAGCTCTCAATTCACAAATGTGAAAATACACAAGTACTGTAACAATGCTTACCTGTTGATAACAAAAATATTTAAAAAGGAATAGTATTTTACTCTTTGCTTTGTAAGAATAATCTGGGAAAATAATCAAATGATTCTTTAAAAGAAATCTTACAATATCCTTGCACATGCTTACCTGGTCCATCAAATGGTAGGAGCTTTGCAGGCAGTGGATCTTTGGAGCTCAGAGGGATAAGGTAGAGGTCTTTAATGCGCTTGTTACTGTTAGCCACTACCCCAAACCGCTTACGGCTACTGAAATAAGAAAACAGAGACACATACGCCACCTCCTCCTCTTCAGTCGCTGGATGAAAACGAATGAGACAAAGTTCCTGAAAAAGTAACACACAGGATCAGCTTGCAGCTCTCAGTTTGTTTAGTGTATGTGAAATATATATTTTTCGCTGTTTTCATACTTTTGACAGTGAAGTCTTCAACTTTCCCACATAATCCCACACTGTGTGGGGCGATATTCTTCCACCAATATGAATGGTGTCAGGCAAGTCCTGCACAGCAAAAATAGCCATTAAATATTACTACAAAAAAAAAAAGAATTTTTTTTTGTGACTGATGCTCCAGTATGAAATGTATGATCATTTAAAATCTGGCCAAGCTTAACAAACCTCCTTAATATGCTCAAATGATCCAGAAACCATGTAGGCTTTCGTGACAAACTTGGCAACAGTGTGCATGTTTATCAACCCTTTCCACATCATTTCCTGACCAGACAAGAACAAAGCTGTTTCACCCTCAGGACGGGGTTCTGATGCACTGCTGAAACACAAATGATAGATAATCACATATTGCTTCTCTTCTGGCTAATCATTATCATGGTAGTTTGACACTTAGATTTATATTGTATTATATATCTGGTTGCTACAATGAAACAATGAAGCATGTACTTTACTCCACAAAACTGAAGCCCAAATTATTTAAAATGTGCAATTATTCTCACAGTCTTAATTTATCAATGGAATGTCAAAAATTATTTATTTAATTCTTTGTAGAATTTAGATATGCAAATTCTTAAATAGAGTGCTGCACCTGGCAGTATTGGACCCATAGTGCCGCACATCTTGTGAAGATGCTGGTTTTTGCATCACAGGCCTAGGTACTGATGCTGGGGCAGGAGGGGGCATAGGCAATGGACCCTTTGTTTCAACAACCACAGGCTCAGAAACTGGGATACTGGCTGGCATTGTTGGAACACTAATATCAGGAACAGCCTGAGACACAGGCAGTGATGACCGGTGACCTGCAGTACGAGGATCCCTTCGAGTTATTGTAACGGAGGAGACTGCTGGTACAGCTGCAGTGACTGGGGCCTGAACAACTGTCATGCCACTGCTTGGATCATCCATCACAGACATATTATCAGGCACAGCAGTCTCAACACCAGAATAAGATGACACTTGGGAAGGTTCTACAGCAGGGGCTTTAGAAGTCCGTGGCTCTAGTTTAGCTTTAACAGGTGGCTCTGGCTTTTTAGAGACAGACATTTTGTTTTTTTTGGATGGTGGTTCGTCATCAGCAGACTTCTGACCTGAAAAATGAAAAATAATAAAATACCAACATGAAATTTTGTGAACGCTACTGGTAGTAAAAAATATAGTAGTATATACACTGCCTGGTAGAGTTGGGGAACACGAGTTCGGACTCAAGTCCAATTTTAATGGACTTGGACTTGGACTTGTCATGGACTAATTTTACTCTGACTTGAATCTGACTTGAGCCTTTGGGACTTCCGGATTTTTTTCAGAGTCCAGGGCATTTGATTTGTGATGCAATGAACAAAATAAATAAATAAAAATAACGAAAAATAAATTAATGGACAATCTGTCTGCAAGCAGTTGTAGCACCCCCTGATGTTGTAGACGTAGCCAGAGTTTGTTTCACTGTGTTGAGCAAACACCTGCAGAGCAGCACACTCAGTCAACCAATATGCTTGAATGTTACTACATAAACTGCTGTATAACATCGATTACAGAGGTGGCTGGCATGACAAAAACATAAATACAGGTATGTGACTTCAAGCATTTTAGTGATCTCCGATCACGATCATTCAAGGTTTTTTTCCGACCATATTTCTTCCATGAAGCTGATGGTTCACCACTATCCTTCCAAGTTTAAATTATGCATTGGACAGTTCTTAATGCAATTCCAGTGATATCAGCAATCTCCTTAATTGTTTTCTTTGTTTAATGCAGCCCAATATTTTGCCCCTTCTGAAACACAGTAACATCTACACGACCACGGGATACATCTGAGAAGCTACACACTGCATCAAATAGAGTTAAAAGAATTGTTGCCAGCTAAAAAATATTAATCACTGCAATAATGAACCAATCATAGGCTCTTAAGTATCTGCTTAAACAATTACTTTTTTTTTTAGCCAGGCAGTGTATAAGACTAATTGTAGCAAGTGGTGAAAAGGGTGACTATCAATAATTCTAAGGGGTTTCAAATGTAGTTACTTATTACATTCTGTCCTCATAATTATATATTCACACCTGTACAGATCTTGCAGTTTAGGTCAAACAGATGAGCCCTGTGCTCTGCTGTAGTGTCTTTAAGCATACTACTGAAGATATCTGGCATTGCACTGCCCTTCCCAGTGGAGATTGAGGTGTGTGGCGCAGTAGGCCGTGTGTCCTCCTGGGGGTCCTGTCAAAAAAAAAAGAAAAGAAAAAAAAATTGGCCAGTGAACAATGTTATACTTAGGATACTATTCTCAACCATTTTCATACATGCTCATGGGCAACTAGTTAATGCAAAGAAAGCACATATTAAAATGAGAAACTTATAGCAGGTTTGAGAAACAGAGCCTAGCAAATAATGCATTCAGGAAATTGTGCTTTGGGTGTCTGAAATGGGAGAGGGACAGAGAGAGGTGTGGAAAAATTGACAGATCAGGAAAGCCAGCACTTACAGCAGTAGAAGCCAAGCAGGGAGATTGGGAAGTGGCAGGCATACATACATCTCCATCAGACATTGGAGGAGCTTCCTCCATGTCTACATCTGGGGGTGCACCTTCTTGTCTGGATCCAGTTTTGGACTGTCCTGGCTGGGATCTCCCACTTATTTCCAGACCCTTGTTGGAATTAGTGCATAATTACAGCATACAGTGGAAAGCATTAACATGGATGATACGTTTTCTGCCCCCATTTCAATCAAACTACTTTACCCGGACAAACTCAAAAGTCTGTTTTACCTCAGAGATCTCAGTCTTTCTCCAATCTGACATCTCCTTGGAAAGAAGTTCTTCTGGACTCAACCTTACCAGCCTGAAAGGACTGATCTCACTACCAACCACACGATAGAACAGGCCCTGCCACACAAAAGAATAAAAGAACAATTCTCAGCATTGTTGCATCTTATGGAGCTACTTAAGAATATAAGCACACAAAAATAGTACTTCAGTAAGTCACTGACCTTGTTTTTAGGGTCCTTCAGGTTGAACATAAGGGACCTGTATTTGTTCTTGTACTTGTTATCAGTGTTCATATAAAGACTAAACATCTCCTTCTCAATGCTGATCGCCAACTTCCCCACTTCATTCTCAGACATGGACAGATCATCACTGTCACTCACCCTGTGGCACAATGAGCAATTCACGCATTGATAATAATTACGACTTCCATATATATATTTTCACATCTATTGGAATTGCATTCTAAACAATTTTTAAAATAAAACATTCAATGACTGTACTTCAAAAGAACATATGGTAAAAACAAATTTAATGCAAAAAGGTTTGTTTCTATTCAACAGCTTATGCAATGTGACAAATAGAACCAAAAATGTATATCTGAATGAACCTCAAATCCTTTTTAATGTCTATTTATATAATTTTCAACATCAGTTTTTTTCTTACTTCATTTCATACCTGAAGTCTGGTTCAGTGCAGAGGTTTAAACACTGCTATATATACTGAGGGAGTTTGTGTTTGTTGTCTCACTGAGCTTGAGCTAACAGATCTGTGTAAGCACCATTGTAATGACTTAATAGTTAAAACGACTGCTTCAAAGCAAAGCCACAAACTGTCAGGGCATGTCGATTTGAGGCTGCATATGAATAAGGATGATCCTGCAGTCAATAATGCAGTGGATGCAACAACCCTGTTATGCATATGACAGATTAAAAAATAAATAAATAGAATACCAGTAAGAGGGAATTCATTACTACAAAGCCCAATGTTGAGTGGAGGAAAGGGAGGAAAGTATACTTGGTAGAAGCAAAGACAGAATTGCTTACTGCATACCGCGCAGTAAACACTGTATACTGCCTAAAAAATATAGTATGTGAAGCAGAAATTGCAAGGATTAACTTTTCCAACAGTAGTATGCTACACTCATATTACGCGACTTAATTGCAGTGCATGTTTAATTAGTGCCATCCAGCTATTCTACATTTTTAATCCTTTAAATCCTTAACTCCTCAGTCTGGTCTAATTATAAATCAAGAAAGAGGCTGAGTTTGGAACTGCATACTACCTTACCATTCTGCCCATTTTATCTATACGAGTTGTAGTATGCCATTCCGAACCAAGCCAGAGACTTTAAAAATAATTTATGACATTACTTCTGGTTCATTCGTCACACGAAATTCTAATGTCATTAGAATATTGTGCAATAAATAAATAAATAAATAAATAAATAAAGTGCTTACTGTGCACAATATACACTCACTGAGCACTTTACTAGGAACACTATGGTCCTAAAAAAATTCCCAACGTGGTTTTCTGTTTTTGTAGCCCATCCGCCTCAAGGTTTGACATGTTGTGATTCTGAGATGCTACTCTGCTCACTACAATTGTACAGAGTGACTTTCTGTCAGCTCAAATCTGTCTGGCCATTCTCCATTGACCTCTCTCATCAACAAGGGGTTTCTGTCCTCAGAACTGCCACTCACTGGAGTATGTTTTTTTTTTTTTTTTTATAGATACTTAATTGATGCAAAAAACTATTCTAGTAACAAATATAATTGCGCCAGATCCAAGTATTTCTCTGTAAACCTTTTATATCTGAAACCGCTCACCTTTTGTACAGGATATCAGTCAGTGACCGTCTGATGTTGGATCTCATCTGGTTGTTGGGTGGTGGCTGTGGAGGAGCAACAGGGGGTGGAGGTTGGGTTGGTTTAGACACTGGATGTTGGATGGATGGAATGGATAACATTTGTGAGGGTGGGGTTCTAGAAATTGGAGAGGGACCAGCCTCTGCAGATTCCTTTGGCACGGTCTGTGGTTGCTTTTTGGGTATTGTAAAGGTGCTTTTCGCAACTCTGAGAGCTCCAGAGGCATGGTGCCGAGATCCTGCAGGGCCCGAAGGTGATAAGACTGGAATTGGTGGTGGTGGAGGTCCTGGCTTCTTGGATTTAGCCAAATTGCATTGTGGTGGGGTCCGTTTCCTCAAGTCTCTGGCACTGCCCAAAGGTGCTGCACTTGTTTTGCCTTTGGTAGGAGTAGAGGTGGCAGCAGCTCCTTTTATGCTCTTTAAGCCAGGAGACTTTTTCCCACCTTTGGGAGCAACATTTGAAGCAGGAGCTTTCTTGTCAGCAGATGCTGTCTCCTTCTCTGGTTTGACCCTTTCATTGTCCTCCTTTTCTTTGTCTTTTTGGGCAGCTGCTAGAAAACAAAATAAATGAAAGCATAAAACACAGAAATTGGTAAATGATTCTACGTTACAAAGAATAAAGGTACAATTTGTTAAATCTTACATTTAGCAAGACTCCACTGTTCTTCAGTTCACTAATGAAAAACAGCAAAAGGCTGTGTGTGAATGGTTCATTTCACATATTTTAGTGCCTTGCCTTGACATTGTAATCCCTTTCCCATGCTACTGAATATGATAAAAAGTGACAACACCACTTAAAGTTTAAGTTTAGGAATCAAACAAGAAAAGGTTTTGTGTGACATGTCAGTTTTATTTTAAACAATATACTTACAAGAATTCTTACGCCAGTGTTTGAAGCGCAACCGGATTCAAAACTTTAAATTCACATACATAAATTTCTTCATGTGAAATTCAATTTAATGGGTTCTTTAAACCATTAGTTTAATCACATTATCTCTAGAAATCAATGGTTTAAGAATGAACTAACTGGAGTACAATGTTGCTAAAGGTGGAGAAAATTTTGAGACCTTCCAAGAACATTTTCTATGCAAAAACATTTATGGCTTAACCAAAAAAGCCTTAAAATGATTGTTTAATCTAGGAGCAAAAGTTTATTTTCCCTTTTTTCTCAATATTTTGGCACGATGTACACCTCTAACCCAATTAAATCCCTTGGAAAAAGTCAGCTACAGCTCTCTTAAAATTGACTGTCACTGTACTGTCAACACACACCAGCATAGTACATTCAGTATATAAAGCTTTGAATTAAATCCTGATGTAATAATTCAAAAATATTACATGAATTTATATATAGGACTGATATGGAAAAAAAATTATATCTTATATTGAAACAGAAACATTTAATTAGTTTGTGCAGTAGTTAAAGGTTCTCAGTTCTGAAATGAATTACTTGTATTATACAATGGCATCCTTATTAAGTGCTTTGATGCTTTAGGATCATGTTGTACCAGCACTTCAAATAACAACATTTGTGTTATCCACATTTGACATATTTATCATCTTGATCAGTGTTGAAAATATGGGACACAAACAATCCAAGACAATCTAATGTACACAAAAAGCACTATATTCATAAGACTCACCAAGACAAGACACAATGTTTTTTTGGAAATATCAATTTCTATCTTCTTCTGATATCAAGACTGATATTCAAACACTGTTATCAAGCAAATACCCTATGTTCAATTTATGGTATCCGTTTCATTGTTATTTTTGCAGCAAGTTAAAACTTGTTCCAAGTAAAGTGCATCAAACCAAATCATGATCCAGAAATTTTTTCAAAGTTCAATCGCTACATCAAATCAACTGTACTCAGCTTTCAACGTGTACTCTAACCTCTCATTCTGTACTGATTTGACACCTAAATATGAACTACGCACATCAGCATGTTTACAATCTGTGTAGGTATATATATATATATATATATATTTTCATTGCTTAACATTTCCCTGTGTGCTGCAATAATCTGTAGTTGACTTGCTGTAGGGTGATACGGTGTCCTCAGCTGCTCTTGAGTGGTCCTCATAACTTCACAGCTCACACTCTGGGGCTCTTGGGACTTTTCTGAACTCCAATGTTCTTCTCTTGGGATGGCTCCATGGATTGTAGGCTCTTAATTTCAAAACTTGCTGTGACATTTCACTGATGTCTGACAAAGGCCAAAAACAGGCAGAGGCCATGCCATCAATGTTATAATCTAATAAATAAACTTCTCACAAGTGAAGCACAGGGCCATCGGTATTATCTGCAATTATACTTTATTTTGAATGCCAATTGAAATCTCCACTGCAGATTCATAAATGCAGTGCATGCAAGTCACATGAATATTCAATTAAAAGTGGTTTGTGTAATGAAAATGTAGCAAAGTCAAATGTCCAATTGATCAGACATTATCTTTCTTAGTCAGGGAGCGCAGGTGAAAGACATAAAAACCTACCTGTTCAGGTGTGTAATCAGTACATCTTTTTGCATGAAGTTAATGTCCCCAATGACGAAAGGGATTGCAGATGGTAATAGCATTCCATACACTATGAATTTCAATCACACGCTAACAGACATAATATATACACCTTGGCCAGAAAGCATTACAAATTTACATCATGGCAAGGCACTACAATTTGCACTCCAAGATTACATATTTTTACTTTAGAATAAGTTACTTTGTATAGACTGTAAAATACAGTCTTTATGCATTTTAGATCAAATACTTACCATTTTTTTTTTAATAAGCTTACCTGTTTAGGAGCTTTGAATAAATAGCTTGGCAATTACCTGATGCAGGCACTTTCAAAAATGTTACATCTTGCAGTGTTACATGAAAACACTGACAAAATATTTAAAAATGTAGCGTAGGATGTCCGACTTAGAACCTTTCATAATTATAGTTGTGCTAATATTTTCCAGTGCAAATATCCCTTTAAAAGGCATGTAATTTCAATTATTTCGGTCCAATTTACACAGAAATTGTGCAGGATTTGCAGATCTGTGATCTCATCAGCTAGGCTACAACAATTTGTCTCTGCTGTTCTTGACAGTTCAACAGGTAAACAATAAAGTGTAGAAAACCCTCAGAGAGATACATACACGCTTTGTTTAACACAGATGCTGATAAGGGTGTAGTCTTTTCTGGAGTTACTGCAATGTAATTATGGTCACTGGACCAGGATGACATGGCTGGCGGAGGCGGTTGCTCCTCAGCGTGTTTGTCTTCATCATCGTCATCCTCATCTGTCTCAGACTTTGATTCCTTAGTGTCAGCTTGGTTAGAGGATCTCCTTTTAGGGCCAGAACCCCTCTACAGACAAGAACAAAAGGATCCATAAGTTTAAGAGAAACAAAATGTAAAAAAATAAAAAAAAAAGAGCAAAATATTGCACTCGACCTACAGTGAGGAAAATAAGTATTTGAACACCCTGCTATTTTGCAAGTTCTCCCACTTAGAAATCATGGAGGGGTCTGAAATTGTCATCGTAGGTGCATGTCCACTGTGAGAGACATAATCTAAAAAAAAAAAATCCAGAAATCACAATGTATGATTTTTTTAACTATTTATTTGTATGATACAGCTGCAAATAAGTATTTGAACACCTGAGAAAATCAATGTTAATATTTGGTACAGTAGCCTTTGTTTGCAATTACAGAGGTCAAACGTTTCCTGTAGTTTTTCACCAGGTTTGCACACACTGCAGGAGGAATTTTGGCCCACTCCTCCACACAGATCTTCTCTAGATCAGTCAGGTTTCTGGGCTGTCGCTGAGAAACACGGAGTTTGAGCTCCCTCCAAAGATTCTCTATTGGGTTTAGGTCTGGAGACTGGCTAGGCCACGCCAGAACCTTGATATGCTTCTTACAGAGCCACTCCTTGGTTATCCTGGCTGTGTGCTTCGGGTCATTGTCATGTTGGAAGACCCAGCCTCGACCCATCTTCAATGCTCTAACTGAGGGAAGGAGGTTGTTCCCCAAAATCTCACAATACATGGCCCCGGTCATCCTCTCCTTAATACAGTGCAGTCGCCCTGTCCCATGTGCAGAAAATCACCCCCAAAGCATGATGCTACCACCCCCATGCTTCACATTAGGGATGGTGTTCTTGGGATGGTACTCATCATTCTTCTTCCTCCAAACACGGTTAGTGGAATTATGACCAAAAAGTTCTATTTTGGTCTCATCTGACCACATGACTTTCTCCCATGACTCCTCTGGATCATCCAAATGGTCATTGGCAAACTTAAGACGGGCCTTGACATGTGCTGGTTTAAGCAGGGGAACCTTCCGTGCCATGCATGATTTCAAACCATGACGTCTTAGTGTATTACCAACAGTAACCTTGGAAACGGTGGTCCCAGCTCTTTTCAGGTCATTGACCAGCTCCTCCCGTGTAGTTCTGGGCTGATTTCTCACCTTTCTTAGGATCATTGAGACCCCACGAGGTGAGATCTTGCATGGAGCCCCAGTCCGAGGGAGATTGACAGTCATGTTTAGCTTCTTCCATTTTCTAATGATTGCTCCAACAGTGGACCTTTTTTCACCAAGCTGCTTGGCAATTTCCCCGTAGCCCTTTCCAGCCTTGTGGAGGTGTACAATTTTGTCTCTAGTGTCTTTGGACAGCTCTTTGGTCTTGGCCATGTTAGTAGTTGGATTCTTACTGATTGTATGGGGGGGACAAGTGTCTTTATGCAGCTAACGACCTCAAACAGGTGCATCTAATTTAGGATAATAAATGGAGTGGAGGTGGACATTTTAAAGACAGACTAACAGGTCTTTAAGGGTCAGAATTCTAGCTGATAGACGGTGTTCAAATACTTATTTGCAGCTGTATCATACAAATAAATAGTTAAAAAATCATATATTGTGATTTCTGGATTTTTTTTTTTTAGATTATGTCTCTCACAGTGGACATGCACCTACGATGACAATTTCAGACCCCTCCATGATTTCCAAGTGGGAGAACTTGCAAAATAGCAGGGTGTTCAAATACTTATTTTCCTCACTGTATATAAATTGTATAATATATATCTATATCATTTAAAACTATTTGACAAGTCCCCCCCCCCCCCCCCCCCCATGTAAATACATGTAAAGATAATAAGAAATGTACAAATCCTCAGATTTATAAAATACTTTGTATTATGAAGAAAATCTGATACTGTACAGGTTTACCTGATGCATCTTGCACATTAATTAACAACCTCTGCAATTATGCCTAATGAGCAAAGTAACTGTATTTACAAGTTCTATTTCAACTCTAATACACTTTACAGGGCTATAATTTCTGTTTATTTGTAATACCTTATGTGGCGATTTATTAGTGTTCTTTTTAGGTTTGCCCCTTTCTTTCTGTTTGGAATCTTTTCCATCAGTGGTAATGGTCTTCATGGCGGCTGCGGCGTGTCGGAGTATGCAATCATTCCCACAGTAGACGGTGTCAGGGAGGGCGTCTCTCTCACATCCAGGGCCGATGCACTTTGGGAGAGAAGACCCCTCGGCTGCAGTCACCTGCTGAAAACTCGGGGATGTCAAACCTTTGTGGCCACTAGGTTGTGGCAAAAGAACACCACTGTCCGCAATGTCTATTGCAAGGTGGAGTGCAGTTCTTAGTATGCTGTTCTCATAAATAGCTCATAATCATCTGTGAAACCAATGATTTTGCATAGTGATTTATTTTTATTTTTTTACTTTTGCTTTAAGGGCAGGTGGACACTTTTATGAAAAATTGTAGCCAATAGAAATGGCAAAACACAGCCAATACTATACAAATGTAACAAGCTTGTATCAATTATTAGTCCTTTAATAGGCTTGGCATAATGTTGATTTCAATTCATTTTAATAGGGGCTCAATTACAGCCACCTTTCAGTTTTATTGTTGAGGTGACCACCCTTAAATAATTTATCTTTATTATGTGCATTATAACACCCATAAAAACCACATCACGAGATCAACATTTACATGAATTAAGATGGCTTAAAACCGTGTCCTAACCAGACGCCAAGCAGCGACACGCGATTAAAGGTATCTTTCCCATGTTTTTGTACTAACCAGCAGCGACACACGACGCCGGATAGGGCATTCTATTTTTGGAATGGTTTAGATTTCAGCGACGTAGCGCCAGGCAGCGCAGTCAACATACAGGTCTAAAATAATACTTATTGCAGTATATTAAAGCCAGCATCTCATTAGCCGGTTCAGAAAAACGTGCATTTTGGCCTAAGGTGTCACACACCTACCGAATATTGTTCTTGAGGTCTCGTTCTCTTTGCTTTTCTCAGAGCTCTGTCACACCTCACTCACACACCTCCCTCTCTCTCTCTCTCGCACACACACACACACTCGGTAGTGGGGAGACCTTGCTCGTTCCAACTTCCTCTCTGCTTCCCTGTTACGTGGAGATTGGAGTAACAACAGGAGTACCACGTGAACATGAACAATCGTGAGTAACTGCCCTGTGTATGTGTGTGATTGTGTATTTATCGCCTCGGTGCTTGCCATAGAAAGCGTTCCGGAGCTTCAGTGAAAAAAATAATTGCGTTCTATAAAAACACTGTTCCGTCTGTGATTGCTCTGATTTCTAACTTTTATTGTTAATAATCCTCATTTTAGTGTATGAATATTGCAGATAGCTTGTCGCTGGAATCTTATCGAGTCTGATTAGGACGAGGTGAGATGGAAAAATTGTAATGTTTTGTTTAGATAATAAAAGTACACCATTACTGAGAACAACTCAAATGTGAAACCCATGTTTTTTCATGCTTCTTAAATGGCATTAAAAAAGTTTCACACATTTCTATTACAGAAGAAAGATTTCCTTTAGTAATTCTTATCGAATTAGTCAAAATTCTAGTGGTCAGAACTGCTGTGATAATCATAATTGTACTATACACTGTAACATAGTTAAACTAGTTTAAAATGAATGTCACTTGCAGTTAAACCCTGTGAGAGACATCAAAATCTGTGCATGTAAAACAAAGCATATCAAAAACTGCATACCAAAACAATGTCAATGTTTTTGTAACCTGATGAAATAATTACTGGTGCAGACTCATGGTTCATATAGCAACATACCGGCTGGAAAATCTTTATTTTCTTTTTCCCACTTGGATTGGTAGCCTTCTCGATCCTGCCCTTTATGCCCAGGTCATCAGCAGTTTTCTCCTCTGTAGCAGCTATAGCAGTGCTTGATGTAGCTGATGTGCTGCCAGCATCAGGACTGCACTCGGTTTTACGAGGGCCAGCTACTGGCCGTTTGCCATTCTCTGCTTCTGCAGTGGATGCATTTGTCTTGGGAATCTGCCCCTTCTGTGTGTTGCATTTAGGACAAACGTAGTCCTCTCCATTTCTCTCCATCAGTCGGCCCCGTGCCTCAGTGATGCCAACACAGTCGCCATGAAACCACTCCTCACAACGATCGCAGCAGATCATGAATCTAAGCACAAAGATTTTTAAAAAACCAAAAACCCTCAAAAAATAATGCGAGCAATTATTAAAGCACCTATTGATATGATAAATCTTCTGCTGACAGATATAGAAAGCAAGCAAAGGACATTGCTGTTATTCACTTAATTTAATTATTTTTTGAATAATTGATTAAAACTGACTAATACATATATACATATATGTATATATGTATATATACATATACACACACACACTTTTCCTGTTAAAATGCTTGTAATTCCTTCATAGGAAAGAAAACAATGAAATGTAATGCTGCTTTATTAACAATTTCCCAAACAAAGCCTTCCACAGTATAAAGATAGAAATGCACTAAAATAGCACTAATTCAAGTAACATTAAATGTGAAAGGTTGACTAAATTAAAGAATTAGTCACCATTCTTTGTAATGTGAATTAAATCTCTTAAAACCTCATCCTCCACAATATTAATCAGATGGCAGGCTGTGGCTATACACTTGCTATCCAGCTTCAAGCTCTGCTTTAAAGTTTGAACTGGACATGAAAAGCCCTGCAAAAAATGGCTGAATTCAGAATTTCATACTACCCATACTGCTTCTGTCATATCTATGAATTGCAGAAAAAGCAATAGTAGTATGATAGTATGTCATTCCAAACACAGCCAATGTCTTTGTCTGCTTTTAACACTGACTAGCTGATAACTAAAGTGGTGGAAATGGCTGATATCAAATTAATCAGCCGATTTTAACATCAATTTATTGAATGTAAACAAAAAATTCTAAGTATTTCCTTACTATGATGCGCACAGAACTAAATTCATCCAAAATTAATAAAATCCCAGAATCAGTTTATTGCGCAACCAAAATCTAATTTATAACCAGACAAATAAACCAATAATATACTTATTATAGGACTTATTTTGAAATTAACACTTGGCTCCAGTACAACACTCTATATTTAAGTATTTACCAAATTAAGCTTTTAATATCCTTTATATTCACCATATGTACATGTATATGCATGCATGTATGCGTGTATAATATATATATATATAATAACGTGTATAATATATATATATACACACATACATGCACACATATACACACACACACACACACACACACACACACACACACACACACAGCAAAAACATTACAACCACCTGCCTAATATATTGTATGTCCCCCTCTTGCCACCAAAACAGCGCCAACCTGCATCTCAAAATAGCCCAAATACCCAAACCAGCCCGTCTGGCACAACAATCATCAATGCGTTTATCTAATCAGCCAAATGTGTGGTAGCAGTGCAGTGCATAAAAACATGCAGATACGGTCAGGAGTGTCAGTTAACGTTCACATCAACCATCAGAATAGGGGAAAAATGTGATCACAGTGATTTGGACCATGGCATGATTGTTGGTGCCAAATGGGCTGGTTTGAGTATTTCTGTAACTGCTGATCTCCTGTGATTTTCACACACAACAGTCTATAGAATTTACTCAGAATGGAGCCAAAAACAAAAAACGTCCAGTGAGCGGCAGTTCTGTGGATGGAAATGTCTTGTTGATTAGAGAGGTCAACAGAGAATGGCAAGACTGGTTCGAACTGACAAAGTCTACGGGAACTCAGAATATACAATTGTTGTGAGAAGAACAGCTTCTCAGAATGCTATTCTAGCTTCTAGAATGCTGAGATGCGGGTTGGTGCTGTTTTGGCAGCAAGAGGGGAACCTACACAATATTAGGCAGGTGGTTTAATGTTCTATGTATCTATACAGCTCTGTAAAAAATTCAAAGACCACTGCAAATTTATCAGTTTCTCTGGATTTACCATTTATGGGTATGTGTTTTGAGTAAAATGAAAATTTTAGTTTAATTCTATAAAGTACTGACAACATTTCTTCCAAATTTCAAATAAAAATATTGTAATTTAGAGCATTAATTAGCAGAAAATGACAACCGGTCAAAATAACAAAAGAGGGGCCTGGGTAGCTCAGCGAGTATGGACGCTGACTATCACCCCTGGAGTCGTGAGTTTGAATCCAGGGTGTGCTGAGTGACTCCAGCCAGGTCTCCTAAGCAACCAAATTGGCCTGGTTGCTAGGGACGGTAGAGTCACATGGGGTAACCTTCTCATGGTCACAATTAGTGGTTCTCGCTCTCAGTGGGCACATGGCAAGTTGTGCGTGGATCATGGAGAGCAGCATGAGCCTCCACGTGCTGTGAGTCTCCGAGTTGTCATGCACAACGAGCCACGTGATAAGATGCACGGATTGACGGTTTCAGAAACGGAGGCAAATGAGAATTGTCCTCTGCTACCCGGACTCAGGTAAGTATAAGCGCCACCACAAGGACCTACTAAGTAGTGGGAATTGGGCATTCGAAATTGGGAGAAAAGGGGATTAAAAAAATGCAATGTTTTCAGACCTCGAACAATTATTATTAGGGGGCAACTATTAGCATAGATTTGCAGAGAACAAACATTTTTCATCAATTAATCTGTAAAACCGATATATCAGTCTACATTTAGCGCTGACATAAAACAATGTGCCCATGTAATGATACTTCATCCGAATATTCCGGTAATCAATAGCTGATGCTTCAAATCGGGTTCACAGCCAACAACTTCAACTCCAACTAGTTAGCTGGCAGCTGCAGTCCCTCATCAGTGCCATGCATTGTGTGTTTGGCGTTTGGTAAGAGCTAAGACATGACATTCTTCTGTGGTAATAAAATTCCACCTTACAAAGGAGGAAAAGTACTTAATTTTTGACACAAGTCCCATCCATGTTAGTGTTGTAAGAGGACCTTTCTCCATCACTTGACCGTTGACATGGAATTGCATTTGTATGTGCTTCTGGTGCGTAGATCAGTGTAATTGGATCCGGACACATGGCAAATGTTCAGCTTTATTCCAACCAGTGTTTAGAACTCACACTGTGCCAAATAAAATGTCAGTATCTAATATTAAAATTTGTAAATACGTTAATCACATTAAAAGGAAAGTTTATGCGTTAAACATTTTTAATTAATCACATTTTTTAACATGTTGATTTTAACTTGTTACAGACAGGGCTGGTTTGAACTCAGATTGTTGCTTGTCATTGTCGTGTCTTGCCTGGTAAGTATACAGTAACATTAAAATAGGGTTAAAGGAACAACTTTGACAAAAGACTATCGACTTTCTGGGCTGATCATTTGTTGTGGCTGATAATTTATAATTTAACTTTTTGCATTTGCAACTGCAGAAACTACTAGCTACTTTAAATTAAAAACCATAGATCTGACTGCAATCTGACCAACTCTTAACTACAACTTTTTAATTTGCTTACAAATAATAAGTGTTCCATTTCATAATTTAAGAAATATGATAATCATAATAGTAATCCATAAAAACATCAAACAGATTGGACAGGCATGTATACAATAACTAGTATAATACACCAAATATTTGTTTCACTCAAATATCAAACTATAGCAAACAAATAAAAATTAGTTACTCAAACAGAATATTAAAAAAAACATTGTTGAGCAGATAATTCCCATTAAAACGAGCCAACAACAATCTTAGAATAATCCTCACAGAGCGACATGACATGCTAACTGTGGCTAAAAACACAGATTCTTTCCATGTGCCGCTTGCACGCCAATTTTAATACGTTAATATACTGCAACATATTATCGGTTAAAATTATTGTCTTTAATTCCAGTATCGGCATCAATAATATCAGTGGTCAGTTACACTTTCAGCCACCTAAGACACATACCTTTTGTTGTGCTTCTGCCTGCAGATGCAGTATAGTGCATTAGGGTCATAGCCATCGCTGTCGGACTCACTGGATGACGACGATGACGACGACTCATCATCATCTTCCTCGCAGATCTTTGCTTCAGCTTTGGGATTAGTCTCTCTTTTATTGTCTTTACTGATTGCTCTGGAAGGTCGTCTACTTATGGACTCGTTTGGGGACTTCTCTTTGCTCTTCTTACACATCTCCTCCTCCCCATCATCCTCTTTCTTCACATCCATCGCTTGTTCTTCATCTTTTAATTCCTCAACCTTTCCATCTTCAACACTTGCCCCAGTCTCAACATGTTCTTGAGATTCTTTGGTTACTTCACATCCAGCTTCCTCTTCATTTTCAGAGCTGTCATCACTGTCTGAATCACCACCTGCTTTACGCTTGACCGCTCTCCTTGTTCTTCCTCGGCCCCTTTTCCTTTTTCCTGGGGAGGCAACTTTCTGTTCCTCTGTTTTGGCCTCTGCGTTTCCATCAAAGCTGGCTTCGGAGGCTGTTTCGGCATCAGTTGGGGTCTGAGATGGAGGATCCCCTCCCTCAAACCGTGAGGGACAACTCCTCCTTCCTGTTCCTCTTCCACGCTTCACAGTGACCAGAAACTCTTCCAGTTTATCTGTGCGCTTAGCCTGTCTACCGCTGCGACGCACTGGGGCGCTTTTGCCCTCTGGGGTCTCTGCTACCATCTCTCCTGGGAATTCCCTCTTAGCTATGGTAGTCCGACGAAAGCCCCAAGTCTTCTTAAACTCACGAGAGGGCTTGGATTTTTCAGGGTCCTCTATTTTATCTTCAACAACATAATCTGGGTCTTTTTGATCTTTGACTTCTTCTAAGACAGATGTTGGTTCTGTGTGAAAGATGTAGCAAAAAGATAGTTCGACTCGAAAACAAAAGATAATACTGCACTAAATTTTAAGTCCTAAATTATGAGCATGCAACATTTTATTATGATTAAAATGGATCAAACTGTGATTCATGTATTTAAGTTGACATATAAATCAACGAAAGTGCAAGTGAAATGAGTCAAAACAAGGGTAAGCAAATTTAACAGGCATTGTGACCCCTGCGACACCAAATACTAACAAGATTATTAATCAAAGCTTTTTGTTTTTTTAACATGTCCCAGTGCATATCCAGAATTAAGTGCCCTTTAAGTGATTTCATCCCATTTCGGTAATTCCCCATTTATAACACTTCAGGCATTCTGACTCCAGTGAATCCCACGGCTCTCTTGTACAGGAGTGCATGTGGTGGAGTGGGCCGTGGGTACCTTGTGAGCTGGTATCCACTGGATCCTGGCTGGACTCAGGCTCTGGGGCTTGAGCCAGCTCAGGGCTCACACTCTCCTCCATAGCAGAGAGACACTACTTTTGAAACAGAATATCTACAATTAAGAAAGAAGAGAGTTTTAATGGAGATCCAAGCTCCCAAATATTACTAGAAGCTATAAGTGTTTAGTCTTCTCAGCTGGGTGGTGTATGTGTTTCTAAATGGAGCCTATTCTGTTTAGGATGTTGCTATGTATGTATGTAATGAATTGATATGCGGATGAGGCATATAAAAAGAATTAATATGGTTCAGATGTTTAAAGGTGCTCCATCTCAAAATATCCTAGAGTATTATTCAACAAAAGTGTTTGGATATCTCAAACCTTTTGTACCCATGCTAGTGTCCATAAAGTCATCCAAAAAGACACAATAAACAGTTTAAAGAGTATGATCAGTACAGAAGTTTTCCTCTGATAACACTGGAAACTATTTCTCATCTTTTCTCTGCACAAGTTTAAGACTGCACTGCCACATGAATCCGTATACTGAAGAGGAATTTGGGCACTAACAAGGGCCTTCCCTGATTCACTAAACATTGGAAGACTGATGACTAAATTACCTGTTATTCAATTTTAAGATTAAGCATTAATCGTTGATCTATTCAACAAGTCACTGTATTACATATCCTGCTATAATTTGGTTTAATTTAGGGATGAGCATGAATAATTGAGTACTCATTCTGCACCAGATCCTTGAATATTACAATCACTACTGGAGTATCACAATTGAATACATTTTCCTTTCCCCATTTGTCTGCAGTGACAATGGTGAATTACACTGTATTTTGCCTCAGAATCTCCCACCAAACATTGCAGTTACAAATGAGTCCACTTAGGATGTGTTGGATGAGAGATGATATTATGGCATTTGTGCTTCTAAAGCAAAGCCAAGTTATAATACAAGACAATACTTATTACAAAAGATAATACTATACAAAAATATTTTTATTCTTAATGAACTATTTATATTTGGTTCTTGTTGGAGTCATGCAAACCAACAGACAATGATTAGCTTTTGAAAAAAAAAATGCTAATCCAACTCAGAAACTGATCAGATGTGCGAGTTTACGTGAAATCTATGAACACAAGTAGAGCGCATTTTATAAAAAGCAAACTCACACAACTTGTTTTTCTGAATAATAACATGTGAAATTATAAAAATGTGAAAGCCTTTATGTAGACTCATAGTTTATAGCGGTGTTAACCTCATGCCATTAGTATTGGTTTCTATGTAAGCTCCAGTTGAGCAAATATTTTGCCGTTTTTTTTTTTTATTGTTTTTCATTTTTATTAATATTATAAATTTTTTCCTAAAAGAAAAACATATTGTTTAAGTTATCTTATTTTGAAAATGTTCTTGTAAACGTTTGTGAATAAAACAAATGATAAATTTCACCTACATGTCAAACGCGTTGTTTTTAACATGTATTTTCATTTACAAGTAATTGGGTACACGCTTTTTGTGGGTTAGAGTACTCAACTACAAAATTACTCAAATGCCCATCCCTGATTTATCATGCATCATCTTTGCAGCTGTAAAAAAAGTACAGTGCCATTATGTGCTTGTACATTTCCGATTTGAGACAGGTCATCTTTTGTGTTGAGCCACCCTTGACACCTGTCTCTTTGATCTTGTTATCAATACTAGTAAATAAAGAAGAAATCTGAGCACAAGATGTAGCATTCTTATTGTACCTGAAAATGTTTAAAGACTATAATCTTTACTCTCTACAAATATTTAATGTAGAAATGCATGAACACAGACAAGATTTATATTTATATGCAAAAATGTAAATAAGTGCTTTAGAACCTCCACAATCTACTTGCAACATTGAGTCTCCACAAGGGCTGGGTGATATGGCAACGTTGTTGTAAAAATAAATAAATAATTAATATCACTTGATATCGATATTTATCATGATACCATTAATGTGGAAGAAAATGCATTCCACATGTTTGTTAGACCTCAATAATAAATGTAAACGCCACAGGGTAAGATAACTTATTTTAAAGTTCAAGTATACGATTTAGGATTTAATCCTACATAAAGTGTGATCTCTTTTGCCACAATTTCATCTTCAGCGGATGTTTGGCTCTCCCGCATGGTCATTCATTAACTTTCTTTTCGACAATGTTCACCGACACATGTCAACTACGTGACCCGTACATGACATAACTGGTGTAGCCTGAAAGTCATTTTGTCCACAGAAAGACTTTCTTGCTAATCTCAAAAAATTAGCAGACGTGACAATGGATGGGCAATGGATCATGACAAAGTTTAACTAAATAGTACATAAATAAACAGCAATGGTGTTGATCATGCAATGGTGTTGATGTCGGAGTTGCTGTTGAGTTCAGTCGATAGATGTATTGCATTTTCAGTGCTGTCTTGTTCGGTACACAACAATACTAGCCAGATTGCTAACAGCTACCTAGCATTATCACTTGTTGACATGACAGCAGAGCTAGGTAGCCACTAGCTAGCTAACACTTCCTAACCAGCTTATTTCATGATTGCGATTCAGTTAGCGAGTTGTGTGTATAACTTTGCCAAACTGCTTGCCTACACGTAGAACAAACTAAATATTGAAAATTACTATCAAGGATTTTCCCCCCTGACAAATATATAGAGATCGTTTTATCGCCCTGCCCTAGTCTCCACCCATACCAGTCAAAGAAAACAGCAGTTTCATCTTTAATGAGACTTTTATTTATGGATATAGAATGGGTATTGACTCTTGTTAATAAATTTGTGGTAGTTTCTATACAAAAAAATTTAAAATAAATTGCAATCAGCAAAATCCTTCTAATACTGAAAAGTTGACTCTTGTTTAAAGCTAAAATAAGTAAGAATAATGCAGTATATTACAATGAATGCTTTTAATGGGAAGGGCTGCCAACCATGCACTGCATTAACCCTCTGTAAGAAAAAAAATGTCAGGCTCTGTCTATTATGCATTTTGCACTGCAGATAGTGTCGTAACATTTAGTCACATTTACAAGGTCAAAAGCTACTCAACAACACCACCACCAAAAAACAGTTTCAAAATCATAGATAATAATAACAGTCTCAAAATAATAGTAGTGAAATGCTGTACCTGCTTGTATCAACCTTCCAGGCTTGTCAACAATGAAGACTGAAACTCTTCTATTTGTGATACTTTTCTAAAAGCAAAAAATGAATCAGTAAGACTAGTAACAAAAACTTGTGTGGATTGAAACAGGTTACATCAATATTATCAGGTAGTTAGATGATAGATAATAGATAGACAGACAGACAGACAGATAATAGATAGAGACAGACAGATACAGCGCTTTTTGTCAAATAAATACTTGATTATGATTAATCGTCAGATATAGGGCTTTCATGATTAATTGTCATATTTTTAAAGTTTATGTGTGCTTTATTTGGAATCATATAAGATAGGGGATATGATTTCCTTTAAAGTCAGCATGAAATCAAAATGGACCTATACATTTTCTTAATGAATGTTACTGGTAGGTCTCGGTATCGCTAAAAAAAAATTCAATATCTATACCGATATCTAGTTCGATACCGGTTCCTAAACGATACTTTGGTCGGGGAAAAAAAAAACTCTCCAGGAAAACGACTAACAACGGTATTACCGCTGGTTGGACGCTAGGTGGTACTATGTGATAATTTTAGGTAAATATGGTAAGGGTTAAGCACAAAGCAAGACACATTGATTCCAAACTTTGTTTATTTAAACTAAAAGTTCAAATGAAACTGGAAAAAATAAGTGCATTTAAAATGTGTTGTTCAGCACCACCTGAATTGAGAGTTGAATCCAGAGTTGTCTAAGGTCATTTGCAGCACTCATAAAAAATACAAATTGGAAGGCAGAAACAAAGTGTGAGATCCTTAGATGCGCGTGTTCCGCAAGACTGTACACCTCTGTATCAGCGTGTCATATATTCCCATATTAGTCATCTGTACTTAATAATATAATTAAGTGTTTCTTCAAACGTGTAATAATAATAATAATAATAACAATTTAGCAGATTAATGGGAAAACAAGCCAAATATCGTCATGACATCAAAGGCATCAGCTATTGGCCTTTGATCACTCTGACCATCACTGATCCCGAAATCATCGTCTGTTTGCTCAACCCGAATGTGCATTTCACTCAATAAATTAACAAAATGTTCAGACATTCTCTTTCTGGTTTTTCCGACACATTCAGAATCATTACCACTTTTGCTGATGTCGCTGCGGCTTGCTTCATGCGTGCGCTTGTAAAAATGATATTTTATAAGCTCATTATTACGGTTTAGTATTTCTCTGTAATGTAGAACAGTGTCAGCAATGTTAGTGATATCATTCTTTCTCAGCCCTGGAACTCAAACCATTTTCTGATACTAGTGTTATTCCTTGATGCCTAAACACAGTCACCAGCACTTTTAGATTTGGGCATATCTAGCATGCTACGTGCTTATCACTGACGTTGACGAGATTAACCCCTTAGGTATCAAAATTTGGTACCAAACGACAAGACATTTTTCGATACTCGATTGTTAAGAGGCAATTCGTTCGGTGCCTAAAATGTATCGAACTCAACACCCAGCCCTAGTTATTGGTATTATTGGGAACGATTCATCCATGCATATGGTTCTTTTGACACAATTTTGTTACTTCATAATTTAAAATCAAAATGTCAACTCTCTCTTCTGCTAACACACTTGGCAGTAAAGCCAATAATCACAAGTTTTAATTAGGGCTGGGCGATAAAACAATATCAATATTTATCGTGATAAAAAGCTCAATGATATCGACAATAAGCTTTTGAGTAATTTTCGACATTTATCCTGTGTTCTACATCTAGACATGCGTGTTGCTAAAAACACTAGCAGTTTGGCTTTCTTGTCGTATGTTTCCACTGGCACGTAGTGAGTGAATGTGAGCGAGCGCTTTCAATTCCTTCCTATGGTAGCAGAGCATCAAGCTTGCGAGGTGGATTGTAAAATTGACAGCAGCACGGGGCAAGTGGTTCCCTAGCGTTGAGAGTGGCTTTATGTGTATTTCTTCCGTTTCTTCCAATATTGTGAAATTATTCAGATGTCATCATCTCTGACAAGAATGAAAGGCAAAACAATGACTAGTTTGTACAATAGTCTTTCTCACTTAAATGAAAATAGAAAAATGGTGTATTCAGACTTTTACATGTTCAAAAGTTTCTCTCTGGAGATACCCCTGAACCCCCATACAGTATCATTCATCAGTCACAAGGGCTTCTATGCCCCCATACTTGGACATCTGCATGTAAAAAATATGAAAATTTTAATGTAATAAGTAAATATTGAAATAACATTCATATCCAACTGCACTCAATTGATAAACTCAATAAAATATTGTAATATTTTCATAGAAGATGACTCAGACACCACTGCATTGGCTGTGTCTGGGCCCTCAATGCAGTTTAGTAAAGATTATTTAGACTTTTCAGGATTTTGTTTTTCTCTTCTTTATTTGGAAATGTAAAAAAAAAAAAAGTGCAATGTGCAAATGTGATTCAATATCAAATTAAATGAATTTTTTTTGCCATATTGCCCAGCCCTAGTTTTAATATTTCATGTACACAAACCTGACACAGAAATTATGATTTCGGAGGAGGAATAACAGTGAATTTGGTGTAGTGTTCTAGGCATTTCACACCAGAATGTTTCACTTCTGATGAAACGCAAGTCGGATGGGGAGAAAGTGGTTGGAGTGTATTCATATTTTTTTATTGCAGGCATTTTCTTAGGCATATTGGATGTACAGCACAAGTATATGCTCTATTCTTTATATTTAGTGTTTTGTGATTCATAACTTGGAAATATTGTTATATTCAACTTGCTTGTTTCTCATTCATCTGCATTGGGCTTGCACAACGGCTCCACCCTCATCGTAAGCAAAGACAACGATGTGCTGTGTGCATTTGTGGGTGGGTTATGTATTAATGTTAATAGTTAATCATCTTTCAGTTCTCAAGTCAGTGGAAAAGCGAGCTGATATTGAGATCGGTTCAGTTTCACCGGTAATTGTCTCTGGAATGGTGAAAAGGGTTGTGTGTGCTTGAGGGACAAGCAGTTCGACATGTCACGCCCCCACATCCAGTTTCAGTCAGAAATACGCCAAAACACCAAATAGAACTACACTCATCAGTACTTTAAAAATATATGACATGAATATAATATTTTAAATATCAAAATTTTTCCAAATAACTTATCAGTCTCTCTTTTTAGTCTTAGCCAATTTTAAATTGACATTGTTGTTTACAGAACCCAGACAAACTGAATTGCTGTTAAATTATATTTTATTTTAGTATACAATAGTAAAATATATGTCCTAAATTCTTAACTTTCACATGTTATTTGTATGCTCTTCTATTAAACCCACAAGCCCTTATTTCGCATGAAGGAATACCTTTAACCGTTTAAAGACTGTCATATTAACACTGCGCGTATGATCCCACAATGACCAAGAATATTTGCCATTACAATATTGTAAAAAGTAAACCCAAAGCGCTTTGTGTTCACTATCAAAATCCTCAATTATATTTCCGCAGGAGTTTGAAGCAAACATCTGCAGACGCATACAGAATGCTCACGGTATAATATGCATGACGCAAATGTCATTTTCAGCACAGTCTGCATGGACAGTCCGTGTGCGGCCCAGATATTGTTGAGATACACACAGTCCTTAACTGTAAGCATCGTCAGCACACGTGTCTGCTGTTGACCGTACTAAGAGAGTATTACAAAGCAGTCATAGTGCTCACGCGTCAAATGCGCTCATATTCGCGTACGGTCACGGATACTTTGAAAGACTGAGCACTCGGCCATGCGCGAGACCTGGAACACAGGAAAATTAAGTCTACTCAAGCTTTAGCCTTCAGTGAGAAGTCGGAGTTCAACTGAATGAAAAACAGAAATGCACAATTCGTAGCATTTACATATCCGCGTAAAAATAACTGGGTCATAAAAGAAAAATCTTTGAAAACACTAGAGTCAATACATTTTCATAAACAGCAAGATTATCATTCTTGGATATACTGCCAGAAGAAAGGCCTAGGCCTATACATAATCAAACAACTTTCATATAATTTTCTTTGGACAGCTCAAACTTAAAACCGTGTTGTTTTAGATCACCACTAAAACTTTAGTTGACAAACACAACTAACTTATCGTTTAAACCTAGTCCTACGCTAAAAGGAACAAGTCTTCAAACATTTACTTCTAACATAAACGTATATAACGGTGCTCGTGCACACAATATCCTGCCACTTTCACGTGCAGGGCTCTTCGCAACACAAGACATACAAATATTTGATATTTTTGTGAGCGGCAGCCAAGTCGGCTTTAACCAATCATCGAACAGATTAATTTCTGATTTAACTACTATATGAACTATACAGTTAAAAAAATCTAATTTAGCCCAGTTTAAAATCTGGTTTGGCCAGTTGCCTTTTAGTTTATTCAATAGAGTGTAGCCAGGGCAACTACAATTTGTCAAATTAAAAACAAATGATTCCTTGTTGATTTTAACCTTGGCAACGTCCGCCCCTGAAACCACGATGCGAGCACCACCTCGACTGCACACAACGCTTCCTCTACGAGAGAAATTGGCAGCCGTGCAGCGATTCCACCGCGTCCTGAGTGAAACTGCCTTTAAATATATTTGCAACCAAAATCATGACTAATCCCACATTAGCTATCTGCTAATCCCTCTATAATCATTGTACATATATTTTAATTATTAACATATATTAAAGTGTGCAATACATATATTTATCATGGGTGTCTTGTATTATCAACTAATTCAATTACTACAAAACCACTTTATATAGTACATAATGAAGACAGTGGAAATGGTAGGCCTAGACTCACTAATCTACTAATATTTATATTACAGACTATTCAAACAGTCGATATACCCTTTTTTTTAAAGTTTTTTTTTTTTTTTGGTAAATGGCACTGTTCTGTTTTCATGTTGTACTAAAAAAATTGAAATAAATAAAACCCGTGTTAAAGGCCAGTTACTATACTTGCCCGTGGGGCTCTGGTATACTTTAATATACAGGATAATGCTGTATGTATATATTCTTCTCGATAACGATTAGTACTCATCCTGCATGCTCCACTAATCTTTGCAAGTTAAACCACACACACACACACACACACACACACGTTTGAGGTTGTACAACTACGGCAAGTCCGCCCTCAGCATATAGTAACATAGTAACAGACACGCATACGACAACAAAACTGGCATGACCATCTTATACAACAAACTGCTTAGAGAAAAAAAAAACAGAAGATAAACAGTCATTTGGCTTTAAATATGGAGCTGTGTCATTCGTCCCGTTAGCATTAGCTAATCGTTAGCGCGCGACCTCCATTTCACACCGCCCAGTTCGTGCGCGCACTCTATTACACAAGAGCCCTTTATATTCATCGGATCAAAACCCCAGACTTGTATGTGGTGTATACAGGGTTTCAAACTGGATTAAAAATCAAAGATTATTTTGCAGTATGAAGTGAGATTATTAGGCGTTTAACGGGTGAGTTTCGGTCACGGAACGCTGCCACGTGATTAGCTGCAAACTCGCCTAACGCCTACCTTCAATATTCATAATTTATATTGTAAAACTAATTTAGAGAAGGTCATATATTAATGCAAATTATGACGGAGAATTTACCCATTAAAACTATTTTAATTCTTCAACAGATTTATGTGAATTATCTTCTTAGGTTGCCAAACATTTTAGTTATGCAGAAAATGAATGCACGCTGTTCTGGCGTAAGACAGAAGTGCTTCATTAACATTGATATATTACTATAATTAGACTTACATAAAGGCGATAAAACATTGTGCATCGAATTAGGTGTAAAACTAAAGGACCGCACACACCCACTTCAACACAGCACAAATCAAAACATAACAATATTCAACAAATATCACCTTTAAAAGGACAGAAATCATACTACCAGGCAGTGGATAATCTGTATTTAGTCTATGAAATAGTGAACAGTCAAATTATATTAAAACAAAAATCCCAGTGATTACCATTCATGCATAGACATACATACACTCAATTTATGTATAAGGTTTTCATTTGCACACCAAAACATATATTTAGCATCATTTCATTTGAGGACGAAAATTTTACTTTTACATCGTCCTTCCTGTGTTGTTGAAATACATCTAGAATAATCTTTTCTCGACGTATTAAAAAATATGGAGGCTCGTGGCGCCATTACTGGAGCGCGAGTCTAACTACTGTAAAACTGACAAACGCTGCATGCATAACAGTCCATCGCTGCATTTATTCCGCTTCGATGAATGATGAAATTACATGCATTACTGTTCATTACAACGGGAAATGCATACTTACTTGTTAGCATTAATTTTGTTCTGACTGCAGTCAATGCAACGTTCTGACCTCCATTTTCTTTTCTTGTTGATGATGGTGGCGAATGCAGTTTTACCAGTAGTGCTACAGACTGCATGAAGCAAAGCACATTTGGTCCACGGGAGGAGGTGAGATCAAAGTCAAACACAGCGCCACGGTGGCGTGGGGGAGAAAATGCACCAGTGACATGCAGAAGTGCGCCAACAAGTGCAAGTACTCCAAAGTGCAGTTCAGAACAGATGACCGCCACCTTGGCCACAAGTTCAACCATCGAAAGCCAATGCTGTATGGGTATATGCTCTTAAATTATACGATACGTCATGAAATCAGAAAGGTGGTCTTGATTTGGCTCGATTCAATTTTGGTATGATTCTAGTTGGTGATCTGGATTTAGTGGGTTTTATCAGAAACCATTTAACATGAGACAGAGAGCGCTTGAATGGAAACGAACGGGAGAAATTGCCGTTTTACATCCCAAATCTAATTTTTAAGACAGTTGGAGGCATTTACTTTCTTCTTAATTGTAACTTTGATGTCAGTAAACTTCCCATTAAATGATCTAATTTCTATAAACAGGTCTTACTATCATGGATGATTATGTTATGTATAAGCACAACTTTCCCTCTCACAGATGTTTAATTTGGAACAATAAATACATTAAGGACAGAAATAAATCCTAAAACAATTATTATTATTTATTTATTTTTTACAGTTGGTTTAAAAAATATATTTTATTTGGTGACACAACTATTTAACAGCAATGGTATTTTACTTACACACTCTGAATTCTCTGGAAAATATTCCTTCCCAGTATCTTTTAAGGAATTTTTGACTGTGATTGATGCTATACCTTTTGAACTTATTGAATTATTAAAATATAACATTGTTTCAAGACCAAATATTGACTTTACTGTTAAGTTGGAAGGTATAATTACTACAGATAAAAAAATTAATTACAGCTATCTTAGGAACATCTGTCAGAATTGTGCAGCTCCATCAGCCAAAAGTTTTTGGATTGCACAATTTCAAAATATTAATTGGGAAGAAACCTTTAAAATTACAAGATGATATTGTGTGACCAATAAGATTCGTGAGGTCTCGTTAAAGATTATTCACAGGATTTACCCTGTTAAACAAGTCATTGCAAGATTTAGGAAAGATATTGATTTAAAATGTGCTTTTTGTAACATTGACATTGAAAGCATTGTACACCTTATTATATCTATTCAAAAATGTTCAGGTGTGATCTAGAATATTTTATTAAGATGAATATGGGTATTGATATGCGTTTAAGGAAAGAGGGTATTTTGTTTTATTTTGATAGTAAAATTGAACAAAGTATGGCATATTATAAATGTATTATTGATTTATTGAAAATTTTGTATGCATAAATGTAAATGGTCATCACAGAAACCAAACTTCACACACATCAAAATAGAAGTAAAATATTACTTTAATATGTTAACAGGAGTAAAAAACAGTAAAGCGCTAAATAGTATTAACTTTTATAAAGTCCTGAATATTCCCTTTTGTATCTTAATATTATATGCATTTTATATTGTATAATTTATAGCCTTTTGAATTCTGTATATTGTCGATATACCTTTTTATTAGTTTTCTTGTTAGTTTTTATTTTTTATTTAATTGTTTTTGATTTCTTGTGTTCTTTCAGTTGGTTTGACTGTCATGTTATATTGATTAAAGCAACAAAAAAATACAAATAAAAAAAAGAGAAATTGGATTGCACAATATGGCTGATATAGAAAATGAAATCCTGCCTTACAGTTCAAAAGAACCAATCACCTTTTAGATACAGACATCACCTGTCAGAATGTGCATGTGCATTAAAGGAATTTTTTCAGTTACAAATTGAGGTCAATCGACAGCATTTTGTGGCATAATGGATAGTTCACCCAAAAAAGAAAATTATTTCATTATTTACTCACCCTCATGCCCCCAGATGTGTATGACTTTCTTTCTTCAGCAGAACACAAACTAAATTTTCAAGAGAATGTTTCAGCTCTGTTGGTCCATCCAATGCAAGTGAATGGCAACTAGACCTTTGTAGCTCAAAAAAATCACATAAAGGCAGCTTAAAAGTAATCCACAGACTCCAGTAGTTAAATCCATATTTTCAGAAGTGACATGATAGGTGTGAGTGAAAATGAAAGAATGAAAATGTAAGTTATTTTTAATCAAAATCTTCACTAAACAGGCACCTCATGTGACTTTCAGATGTAAAAGTGAAAGTGGAGATTTTGAATAAAAAAGGACTTTATGTGTTTCTTACCCACATCAATCATATTGCTTCTGAAGATATGGATTTAACCACCGGAGTCTTATGGATTACTTTTATGTGTCCTTTATGTTTTTTAGAGCTACAAATGTCTGATCAACATTCACTTGCATTGTAAGGACTTACAGAACTGACATATTCTTCTAAAAATCTTATTTGTGTTCTGCTGAAGAAAGAAAGTCATACACATCTAGGTTGCATTGAGGGTGAGTAAATGATGAGAACATGTTCACTTTTGGGTGAATTTTAGGATAACTTGGATGCCCTAAAAACTTTGAAACTTCCTATTGTAAAAATATGCGGCCCAAGATGCCACTGAGTGGACTGACTTGCCTTGAAAATGATTTTCTAATTTTATTTTTCATGAAAATAGGTTATAGAATGTATTTTGCAAAAAAAAAAAAAAAATACATATTAAATTCCGTGATTGATGCAGTTTTATACAATAGGAATTAATTTTGGGAATAGTTATCAGCAATAAAAATATCAGAGAGGTCCACACAAATATTATGCAAAAAATCAATCAACCCATGGCAAAAACAATTCTTACACATAGTCCAAATCTAGGACATCTGCAACACCCCTTTTTTCTACTGATTTTTATGAATGTGAATAATAGCACATTATAAGCACTGAACGGTCCAAAAAGTTGTACCATTTTTTTGTTGTTGTTATTTTGCAATTTTGAGTGCATCACTTATCAAAGTATGACTCCAATATGAAACATTTTCATCAGGTGTTCTCTTTAATTCACTTGCACTATACAAAAACTATTAAATTATAATTTAGACCACCAGATCTTTATTTATATACAATATGTAAACATCTATCTGTTCTTTAGATTGAAAGCTGCTCTTGACCATTCTCAATTTCTGTATATGGTTTGGAATAACATATTTATGCACTGTTAACAGTGTTGGGTGTAATGAATTGCTAAGTAATTAATTACTGTATTTAATTACAGTTACTTCTGATGTAATTGTGTTAAACACGGTATAGATTATAAAACAATTATATATAAAACAATAGTGAATTTAAAATTGAAATTTAATGTCTAATGATGAAATGTATGTTTTCTAATTGAATGCAGCCCCCTTAAATTCTTTGGACAGTTCATGAATAATTTGATTTGATTTATATAAAAAAATTAAAAGAACAATTTCATGTCTATCCTTATATTTTTCATCTGGTCAAGGTTGATAAGGGGTTTGGAATGTAATTAATAATAAGTAATGCAATTACTTTTCAGACAGAGTAATTAGTACAGTAATCTAATTACAATGTAGATGTAATTAGTAGTTAGTAATTAATTAATTACTTTTTTAGTGTAACTACCCAACACTGACTGTTAACAGCATAAGATAAAGGAATGGTTATCTCATGGTTCATACTGTAGATACATGGGTTAATAAACAAGCATAAGTTCTTCAAACGTTGAAAATATATTGTAAGTAAAATTATAGCTAGCAAAGACAGTGCCAAACAAATACTTTCTAAATCACCAGCTTTTGGGTAAAGTTAAAGTCCTTTAACAAGGATATTAAAACTTTGAACATATTTTGATTTAAATAAAACAAATAATGATATTTGGCAAAAAACAAAAACAATGTTTACATAAAACGTAATCAGGTCTGTATGAAAGACCAAGAGGAAAACAAAGATGGCTATACCTGAGGATATCATCACAAAGGCAAATTACTTTTTGACACCAATAATATAGGCTTGACAAAATCTTCTGTCATTAATCTCTGGTCAACCATTCTACCTTTCAATTATAATGTAATCTTAAATAAAAGAAGAACCCATAATATCATACTGATGACACAATCCGAATTAGAAAATTACCAGGATCATGGAGGTGAACTGCAGATGAGACTGAAGGTGTAAAAAAAGAAATTGAAGGCATTACAAAGATATTATAGGAAAACATAAAAACGGAGCCTCACATTTATCAGGCTGACTTTGAATACAGTTTAACAACAAAGATAGTGATGAAGTAAACTTCTTGTGTGAAACAGTGTTTAAACTTGTACAATGTATGAACAAGATATGATGTAGCCTTTACAAAAGTTTTATATGACCAGATATTCTTTTTTATAAATTAGCATAAATAAGGTATTCCAAGGTATTCAGAACAGCTGTATACTCATACTTAAAGGGATAGTTCACCCAAAAATAAAAATTATCTCATAATTTACTCACCCTCCTGCAATCCCAGATGTGTATGACTTCCTTTCTTCAGCAGAACACATTTGAAGAAAAATAATATCTCAGCTCAGTAGGTCCTTATAATGGATGTGGATGGTAACACGATTTTTGATGCTCCAAAAAGCACAGACAATCAGCATTAACATCATCCATATGACTCCAGTGGTTAATTTAATGTCTTATAAAGCAATATGATTGCTTTTGGTGTGAAAAAGATAAATATTGAAGTACTTTTTAACTATAAATAATGCACGTTCATGAGAGGGCTGAGGTCACATGGTCTCTCGTGTGACATTGGCATGTTCACACGAGAAGTGACGCATGCGCGACACACCCAGAAGAGCAGCGCTGTTTACAACTGAGTAGGAGAAACGCTGTCGTAAACAAATTGAAGCAAATTTAAACAAAGACGTCAAGATTTTGATTTAAGAGAAGAAGAAGAGATACAAGTTTTTGCACAGCCATATTTATTTGAACCTGAGTACTCTGACCAGGAGTACAGGGAGATTGAGAAGGCTGGACCAACAAGCCTTCCACCTGGCATTGCACATGTAGGCAATGCCAGGTGATGCCAACAGAGGTAGAGAGCATCTGCTGCAACGAGTGGAACATTGCCACGCCATTGCTGGAAAGCCCTCAGCCCTCTCATGAACGTGCATACTGCTGCTTACCGGAAGTGATGATTTATAGTTAAAAAGTACTTAAATATTGATATTTTGCAACAAAAGTGGTCATGTTGCTTTATAAGACATTCATTTAACCACTGGAGTCATAGGGATGACGTTAATGCTTATTGTCTGTACTTTTTGTAATTTCAAAAAAATCATGCATTATAAGGACCTACCGAGATATTTTTAAAATTTTCTTCAAATGTGGTCTACTGAAGAAAGGAAGTCATAAACATCTGGGATAGCATGAGGGTGAGTAAATGAGAGAATTTTCATTTTTTGGGTGAACCATCCCTGTAAACAGCTGTTACTCTTCTTAATAAAAACACTAAAAATAAAAAAAACACATTCAAAACTTGCTTTTGGAGCTGGAAATATTTTTCGTTTTTAAAGTGAGTGATGCGACTTATTGAAAAATTATGACATCTGAATTCAGACCAGGAGTTCTGAACTTTAATAGCCAGATTCCCCTGAACAAAGTTGTTTATAAATACTATTTTGTCAGCACTAAAAAGATGAGCTCAGATAAAGTTAAGCACCAAAGAGATTTGAAAGAATTAGAAATAAATTCTTTCGGTTTAGAATCAAACCCTTCAGAGAACATTTTTAAGAGTCTTAATACTAGACCTAGAAAATGTTTGGGTGGTCACTGTGTCTTATTTTGAGAACATTCAGACATAAAGTCATAACAGAAAAACAATTCACAATCAGGCAAGAAAAACTTTAGTTAAAGTTTTTTTGTAGTGAAGAATTTGACAACATCGATTTATAGCTGTACAAAGGTAAGTGCTGTTTTAGTGTATGTTTTGTACATCTGAGCTAGGACATAGTGACAGTGACATTGTCCTTGGTTTTATCTACTTCACAGTCTTCGTCTGTAGGTGCAATAGATACAGTCTCTCTGGGTGAGTTGGGTCCATTGTTCGGCTGCCCAGGAGCTTTGGGAGTAAGGTCTGTGCTACCTTCTGTCTCTTGCTCTTGCTGTGATGATGTAGCTGGAATTCATAAAAGTCATTATATTCATTTATTCAAGACATATAACATCAGAGAAACGTAAAATAATCAAAGGGTGCATCTTGCTCCCTAGCTCCCTATGTCTAGAATCAGAATATTATGAATTTGGGCACTTGCAAGGGTTGATCCATTGAACATAGGGACACCGAGGACTCAATTACCTGCGACACATTTACGAGGTTCCATGTTAAAATGCAGCTGGAACTAATCAACAACATCTCAGTATTAAAGGAATAGTTCACGCAAAAAGTTTAATTCTCTCATTATTTATTCCCCCTCATGCCATTGCAGATTTTTAGAAGAATATTTCAGCTCTGTAGGTCCTTACAATGCAAGTGAAAGAGTACCAACATTTTGAAGCTCCAAAAGGACCTAAAGGCAGCATAAAGGTAATTCATACGATACCATGATAGGTGTGGGTGAGAAACAGATCAATATTTAAGTTGTTTTTGACTATCAATCTTCACTTTTACATTACTCTTCATTTGTTTTTGGCAATTCACATTCTTCGTGTATATTGCCACCTACTGGGCAGTGAGGAGAATTTATAGTAAAAAAAGAACTTAAAATTTGATCTGTTTCTCACCCACACCTATCATATTGCTTCTGAAGATATGGATTTAACCACTGGAGTGTTATGGATTACTTTTATGCTGCCTTTATGTGCATTTTGGAGCTTCAAAATGTTGGTACCCATTCACTTGCATTGTGAGGACCTTTGTATATAAATATTTGTTTGTGTTCAGCAGAGAATAGAAAATCATACACATCTGGGATGGCATGAGGGTGAGTAAATGATGAGAATTTTTCATTTTTGGATGAACTATTCCTTTAAAAGACACTATCCTGCATTTTCATTGTTGATATCCCATACAATGCTACTATGAAGACATTACACGAATGAAGAAATAAAAATACAAAAGATACATAAAAAAAAGAATAATTTATTTACAAATAATACAGCAAGTTTTACGCTACACAATATACATATTTAGCTTAAATAGAAATATATATTCATTATAGAATTTTCCATGACTTTTATCATTTTGCTCATTTCCATGACTTTTTTGAAGCTCAATTTTAAAATTTAAAATAATTTAAAATATTACTCAAAGGTGTAAAGTGTTTTTATACTGATTATATTTCAGTAGGTTATGATAATATACATAATAATAAACTTAATATGCACTAATTTATTATCAATTAAAGTTAAGTAGGATTCTGAGCTCTGTACTCTGCCTTACCAGACTGTGTGCAGGATTTCATGTGTTCAGGCCAGTGTGCTTGTTGGCAGGGGTAATCACAATAGCTGGTGTTCCAACAGCAGTAGAAAATGGCCTCCTTTCTGCAGTTTGCACACCACTGCTTCTTTTTGGTTTCATCCACTGCCTGCTGTTTCTCCGCCTCCATCTGCTTCTTGACCTCCGTCACGATTCGCTCTCGCTCCTGCTCAAGACTCTGTCTCATCTCTGCCATGGTTAGCTCTGAGTACACAATACACAAACATATTGTGGAAAGTCAAATATAAGGTCAAGATGGATTATAGATTAATCATGGCAGTAGATTTGTTGTTCCTAGTCAAACAATCTAATTATTACAGTACATTAAAAAAAAAGAACACAAATATATAAAGGTGAACTTCAGTACTCAGTTACCAATGTTATTGTAAAAATGTGTTATTTTCAGTCAGTAGAGATTAATTTATTTAATGAGTGAAAGTATCCAATTTGTAACATTGGGTAACAGGGAGAGGAGTCGCAGGAGTAATTTAAGATATTTAATAATTGATGCTGGAGTTGAAGATATCAAACAAGGAATCATACAACAAGGGCAGGTGAGGATGATAGGAAACAGATGGAAGTGGCGAGGGCAGTGCACAATGGCAAATGTAGTCCGGGGGAAAACTTCAAAATAAGAGTCCTTGGTTAAAAAAAAAATTAAAAATGAGGGAGACGATCTCTGACACTATTACAGGGGATTATTTAGATAAAGTGAGAAATATTAGGCTGGTCATATGATCTCAACATGACTGCACTCACGAATGTGCACCCAGCACCATGTAGAATACAGCAGCATTTTCTTTTAACACTAGAAGGGCCGAGCATTCGGTCATCTGACCGTTGAGCTTTAAGAAAAAATACATCTTTGCACTCTATCAAATTCCAGGGCTCGATTTTCTTGACTTTTCCTAGATGTATGAGTTTTATTGGCCAGTGCGATAGGTATGCAAGGTATTATGCTTGTAATTCTTTGAATAGACGGCCGCCTCACCTTCCACGTCATATTTATTTGTTGCCGTTCAAGGCTGCGATTCTCTTTTCTCCCAGCAGATGGCGCAGGGGCTCACTTGTAGTCCTACAATAATTTTATATATAAAATTTGTACAATATATATATATATATATATATATATATATATATATATATATATATATATATATATATATAGCTACAGATGTCGACTTTTTCCACTTTCCTTGTGCCATACTTCAGTTGTAGCAATAAATGGTAAAACATAGATAATTGCGTTATTTTATAAATATAGGCTACTATAGGTCTACTGTCTATATTTTTAATTGATATATATTGTATTTAGCTATAAGATAATACAATGTACAGGTAAAGCAGTCAAACATAAATACATTTGTGAAAAACTCATTGTAGGGTCATTGTAAAAGCTTTCTTTTCTTTGCATGTGTTTACACGTACATGTGCATGTAATCTGTCATTACTTTGACTGTATTTAATAATGAATTAATAATAAAACAGTAATTAAAAAATAATTAAAACATAATTATTTTAATAGTAAAATAAAATTAACATTTTTATATATACAGTGCATCCGGAAAGTATTCACAGCGCTTCAATTTTTCCACATTTTGTTATATTACAGTCTTATTCCAAAATTGATTAAATTCATTATTTTCCTCAAAATTCTACAAACAATACCCCATAATGACAACGTGAAAGAAGTTTGTTTGAAATCTTTGGGGGGGGGAAATCACATGTACATAAGTATTCACACCCTTTGCTCAATACTTTGTTGAAGCACCTTTGGCACCAATTACTGCCTCAAGTCTTTTTGTATATGATGCTACAAGCTTGGTACACCTATTTTTGGGCAGTGTCTCCCATTCGTCTTTGCAGGACCTCTCAAGCTCCATCAGGTTGGATGGGGAGTGTCTGTGCACAGCCATTTTCAGATCTCTCCAGAGATGTTCAATCGGGTTCAAGTCTGGCTCTGGCTGGGCCACTCAAGGACATTCACAGAGTTGTCCCATAGCCACTCCTTTGTTATCTTTGCTGTGTGCTCATGGTCGTTGTCCTGTTGGAAGATGAACCTTCACCCCAGTCTGAGGTCCAGAGCGCTCTGGAGCAGGTTTTCATCAAGGATGTCTCTGTACATTGCTGCATTCATCTTTCCCTCGATCCCGACAAGTCTCCCAATTCCTGCCGCTGAAAAACATGATTCAAATTCAAAGAATTGAAAGGATGATGCTTCACTGTAGGGATGGTATTGGCCAGGTGATGAGCGGTACCCGGTTTCTTCCAGACATGACGCTTGCCATTCAGGCCAAAGAGTTCAATTCTTTTGTTTCTCATGGTGTCAGAGTCCTTCATGTGCCTTTTGGCAAACTCCAGATGGGCTGTCATGTGCCTTTTACTGAGGAGTGGCTTCCATCTGGCCACTCTACCATACAGGCCAGATTGGTGAGTGCTGCAGAGATGGTTGTTCTTCTGGAAGGTTCTCCTCTCTCCACAGAGAAACACTGGAGCACTGTCAGAGTGACCATCGGGTTCTTGGTCCCCTCCCTGACTGAAGGTTCTTCTCCCCCGATCGCTCAGTTTGGCGGCCAGCTCTAGGAAGAGTCCTGGTGGTTCCAAACTTCTTCCATTTACAGATGATGGTGGTCACTGTGCTGATTGGGACCTTCAATGCTGCAGAAATGTTTCTCTACCCTTCCCCAGATCTGTGCCTCGATACAATCCTGTCTCGGTGGTCTACAGACAATTCCTTGGACTTCATGTCTTGGTTTGTGTTCTGACATGCACTGTTAACTGTGGGACCTTATATAGACATGTGTGTCCCTTTTTTTTTTTTATAAATTTGCAAAGATTTCAAACAAATTCTTTCACATTCTCATTATGGGGTATTGTTTGTAGAATTTTGAGGAAAATAATAAATTTAATCCATTTTGGAATAAGGCTGTAACATAACAAAATGTGGAAAAAGTGAAGCGCTGTGAATTCTTTCCGGATGCACTGTAAGTATTATATATATAGAAAAATGCATACTAAAGAACCACAAATCGAAATATGAGGTCAATATGGAAATATGTTTAGGTGATAAATATGCATGTAAATTGCCTTCAAATAATTTGATGCGACATTATATTTTGAATAGGTGAAATTTGCAAGTAAGCTGATAAATAGGTGGCGCTATTATGATTATTGTATCGAGAGCTATAAAGTAGCCACAGATTGCCTGGATCTCACTGTGTAGTTGGGGTGGCAGCACAGTTTAGCCGGTTGCACAGTTGCATGGTATATGTGCATACTTACAATGACTCGAAGGTTGCGTATGACGGCAGAGCAAGTGTTGGACTTGCTACAAAATTTATTCTTGAGCTGGTAAATGAGCTTTGTGCGCATCAAAAAATGGCAATGGCAGCTGGTGTAGTAGCACAGGAGCGACTTTTTCCTCTAACCCATTCCCCGCCTGCCAAAAGGAGACAATGTCAAGTCGGCAGATGTTTAGGGAACAAAACCTTTGAGATCTGCCAGGCATGTAAGCGACTTGTCTGTGGCACATGCGCAAAGAAGCCACCAAGGTGTGTTTGGAATGTTGACAAAGTTGATCAGTTTGGAAAATTTAGCATGACACGGTCATTGAGGGAGGAGTGCACTCGAGATTTTGGCTGTCGGCTGAGTATATCAGCACATAGAACACATAAAGAACACTAATATAGTATTTTTTTGTTTTCTGTCTGTTATTTTTTTATTCGGGTAGAATATATTTGTATTTTATCTCGTGTATTATAGCAAAATGTAGAGTATAATGGAAAATTCATTTATTTTTGTAGCCTATATCCCCATTTACTAATTATGTACTATTTACCAAAAAGCCAGAAATGTGCAAACAATTTAAAGTTTCGCCTCCTTTTTTACAGTTGTTGTTTTCCAAGTTCAATAAAAGGTAAAAATGCAGCCTCTCTCATGTCTTTATTGTAAAGTACACTCACAAAACAACGACACTTATACACCACGTGCCGTTTTCAAAATGGAGTCAATGTGTGTCTTCCACTTCAGGTCCTGTGAGACGATAGTGCCCAGGAACCTGAATACCCACAATAGCATTCAATTGTGTGTGTGTGTGTGTGTGTCGGAGAGGGGGTTGGGATGTTGGAAATGTATATGGTGGAGTAACACATCTCTACATTCACAGTTCAAATTACTGATTCAAAAGCTTAGTCTATAAGCATTTATAGGCCAACTTCTTAATTGGACTTAATTGCACACACAGTCAAACTGGACTTAATTGCACACACACACAAAAAAATAATTATCATTGTTCTTATATCATAATAATAATTATAATAAGATAATGACTTCTTAAATATTCTAAAATGGTAATGCAAACAGAATAAATCTGGACAAAGAATTACGTTTATTCAATTAAAATAATTGAATAATTGAAACTGAAAATACATGAATGGTATTTTATTATTAATTAAAGTCAAAGTAATGACAGATTATACGCACATGTACGTGTAAATAAATGCACAGAAAAGAAAGCTTTTATTTCAGCTTATTTCCATGTAAATACATGTTAAGGTGTCGAGAATTCAATGATTTATTTACCAATAACAGCACTAAAATTATTATTATTTATACTATATACACTACAACTATTATCGATTATATATTATAATCATTTTTATAGCATGACAAAGCACACCTTTGTGAAAAACGAATATAAATGATAATTCAGTAATAATATAAACGTATAACAGATTAAATTCTGTTCTATAAAACAGATCGAAGTTAACGCAAATAAATGAGCAGAAGTTGTGAAAGATTTCTCAGTGCTCAAGAAAAAAGTTTCCATGATGAAATTGTAATATTTACTCAATCATATTTTGGCTTGTATAATGGTGATAAATATTCATGTAACCCTAGCGCTGCTCCAGCTACAAGCCTTCGATCACAATGTAATTTATGCCAAACAAGAACAAAATTATACAAACTAAATATAGGTGCATATCCTAAAATAAATATAAGACAATGTTACCAGGACAAATGGATCTGAATCAACCGTAGACAGAATGTCGATCAATTCAGTCTATAAGCATTTATAGGCCAACTGCTGTCTAACTCGCAGTGACATTTTTAAGACCAATCCATTGGCTAATCCATCTAGCGATCATTATGTGTCAGTAGCAGTGTCCCTGTCTGAAGACTATGCGGCCTTCTGACCGTTTAATCGCGCTAAGAGTAGGTAACAGTGGCTCCGCGCTTCTAGTGTTAAAGGAATAGTTCATCCAATAATGAAAATTCTCTCATCATTTACTCACCCTCATTCCATCCCAGATGTTTCTTTCTTCTGCTGAACACAAACTAAGATTCTTAGAAGAATTTCTCAGCTCTGTAGCTCCATATAACACAAGTGAATGGTGACCAAAACATTGAAGCTCCAAAAAGAACAAAGGCAGCATAAAGATTATTCATACAACTCAATTGGTTTAGTTTATGTCTCCTGAAGTGATCCGTGGATTAAACCACTGGAGTCATATGGATTACTTTTATGCTGCCTTTATTTGCATTTTGGAGCTTCAAAATTTTGGTACCCTTTCACCTGCGTTTTATGGACCTACAGAGCCCTTGAGATTCTTCCAAAAATCTTAATTTGTGTTCTGCAGAAGAAAGTAAGTCATACACATCTGGGATGGCATGAGGGTGAGTAAATGATGAGAGAACTTTCATTTTTGGATGAACTATACATTTAAGACTGACATGACCAGAGGTTTCACCTCATGCGAGTGTACATTATGTTAAAAAAAATTTTGTCAGATGACGTACCTAAATTGTGCTTCATCTCTGATAACTCCTGTTGATGTAGCCACTGCAATTTTTCAATTTCAATACGCAACCGTCTAATCTGTAACAGAAGATAAAAAGGTTCATTTATTCATATTCTCAGGATGTGAATTTACCAACAATGTGCTATGCTCTTTTCCAGATACAAACCTCAGCTATTGTGTTTCCTGATGCGCTCTTGGAAAGGTCATTATATATCTCAGTCATCGTCCCTTTAATTGCATCCATGATCTGTTAAGAATTTAAAAACAGTTGGTCATGCAGCATTTCAATAATTACATTGATAGATCAATTAAACTTTCTTTGATCTTTTAGCATTGTTTGCATCATTGAATGTCCATTCAGCTGACCCCCATTTCTTTCAGCAAATTTCCTTCTTTTAATCTTCTGTATGTCTGTGTCATAGTAAATCATCTCACTTTGTTAGTGTACTTGGCTATGTCAGCCGCTACATCTGCAGATGTGGTAGGTATCTGGAAGTCTCCAGTTGTGGAAGTTGATGATGAAGAGGAAGAGCTGACAGTAGCTCCTGCCATCATGGTGGCGGACACAGGTGTGCTGGTGACCAGAGTGACTGCAGAAGTGGATGTGCTGTGTGATGAGTCTTTCTGCTGCACAGCTGGTTATACAAACACATAAACATGTAAAACAAATAAAAACATCCACCTAAACATCTTAAGTTTGACATATTAAGCGATGTCATCTGTGCAAAGACAACGGTATTGGCCATGAAGTTGGGTTGGTGAAATTGCGTGGACAAAACACCAATTGGCTGGGTCAAGTGCAATTTAATTCTAAGGTTCTTCTCCACTATTGCACCATCTGCATCCTATTACATATGTCAAGCAACTTTTATATAAATGAAGACCGCTCATTCATAAGAATTTGGTAGTGTAATTGGGCTCTGCAATGCATCCCCTACTCTGTGACTGTATTGTCAGACTGCGATGTCTGTGTTTTATATGTTCTTATCTGCCTCACTGAGACTATTGGCTCTCATCCTGCTTGCCCATGTATCACCTGCTTGAAATATTCTCCCATTGTTAAATGTTGTGTAACGTTTGTTATAAGTTTCTCTGTTTAATGGTTTATGTATAATTTCTGTACAGTGTCCTTGAGCTTTGGAAAAGCGCTATATATATATAAAAAAAAAACATATTATTACTATTATTATTGTTATTAAGAATCATATCTACTGTGGCCTGGGTAGCTAAGCGAGTACTGACGCTGACTATTACCCCTGAAGTCGCAAGTTCGAATCCATGGTGTGCTGAGTGACTCCAGACAGGTCTTCTAAGCAACCAAATTGACCCGGTAGAGTCACATAGGGTAACCTCCTCGGGGTTGCGATTAGTGGTTCTCGCTCTCAATGGGGCGCATGGTAAGTTGTGCGTGGATCGCGGAGAGTAGCATGAGACTCCACATGCGTGGATTGACTATCACAGAAGCGGAGGCAACTGAGACTTGTCCTCCGCCACCCAGATTGAGGTGAGTAACCGCACCACCTTGAGGACCTAGTAAGTAGCGGGAATTCGGCATGTCAAATTGAGGAGAAAAGGGGATCAAAAAATAATCATATCTACTGACACAATCAACTGACACACAACTCATGGCTAGTATTAAAAGATTAGCTCTTTGATATCATCTGCTGGTGGAATTAACTGCAAATACAGTAACTGAGTTTAGAATTTTCGCTGAGAAAAGACATGCTTCGGAAAATAGTAAATTGCACTTTGCGCCACTTCATTAATATAAAATATACCCACAGTTCATGCACATTCACCACAGACAGCGCAAACACTCCCACCGACACCCACTTACGCTTTGCGCTGGAAGGAAAATTTTGCAAAGAAATAGCGCTCTCACTCATATTGGATAAAACGTAGCGCATGGTTGTTGCAAGCTGCGCTGCGCCTAGTGCAGTCATGAAATAGAGCACTTGTAGTCTTTTAATTCTTCACTGAGGTCAATTAAATTTTACAGATGAATTATTCTGCTGGCTGAAACCACTGCATACCTTTCACAGCTTGTCGTGTTTGGTATCTGGTGCTGCATGAAGGTTGCTGTCCCGACGATGATGAGGAGACCTGCGCTTGCTGCTGCGGCTGCTGGCTACTCTGCACCTGCGTGAGCACCTGCGCCTGTGAGGCTGGCTGCGTTTCGCCCTGCTGCTGCCTCTGCACCTTCTGCATGTGCCATTTTTGAGAGGACATCTGAAATTTTGTGGTGGGGTTCCACACAACAGCCCGCTGCACCACAGGCACAGTCTCTCTGGGCAAGAGGGGGCGCTGTTTCTTTACAATACTGGTGGGGACAGGTGAGGAGGTGTGGGTGGTGGGGGGAATGGTAGTGGAGGTCAGAGTGGTGCTGGTTGGAGCTGCCGTGAGGGGTATTATGTTAAGTGGGATGGCCATGGGAGACTGAGATGGGTCTTTGATACTTGGACTGGAGGAGAGAACTGCTGAGTTCTGAGGCTGGGTGAGAGCACTTGAAATTGGAGTGGTTTTACCTGCAGCCAAAGAAAAACATTGTAGCAATGAAAAACCTTAACCAGACTACCACTGTCTCCTAACTAATCACAATAATAAGTGATAAATCCTATTTATTACATGTAATCTTTTTTGTCTTGCATTTTTGTCCTAACCAGAAAAGCCCCACCCTCAGTAAAATCTCATTGGTGCAAAATCCTGCTCCACACAGTTTTGATATATGCTCTGATTGGCCATGAATTTATCATCAGTATTTCAATTTCAGTGAGGGCAGAACAATTACTTCAGGCTAGAATTAGCACATAGTTGGGACACAAGCAACACTTGTTAGTTGGAGAACGTAAAAGCAGGGTTGGGAGGGTAACTTTAAAAATGTATTCTATGACAAATTACAGAATACATGATGTAAAATGTAATTTGTAACATATTCTATTAGATTGCTTAAGGTCAGTAACTTAAACGAAACAATTTGGATTTCCTCTTCAGCACAGATTTGTTTCAGTTGTTTCCACCAGTACAGTCTCAGATAGCACACATACATCTATCTCTGTTATGTCTGTTTTAGGTCTTTTCATCTGGAAAGCATCACAATCTAACTTAACATCTTCTGAAAATATAATATTTATAAACATTCTATAACGTAAATGTCTCAAAGACATATGCTGAATTTCTTATTGAATCTGTGAAATACTTATTGACCTGTGTCTTATAGACGTATTGGAGATGAGCAAAGAACATAAAAAATGCATCTTCCAGATGTAAAAAAACACATCAAATAGACATCTGGGTGATGTACATGTGCTGTCAGCAGTAAGACAAAACACATATATTAAAAATACATTTTCTGAAAATAGCCCAAATAATTTATCTTGTTTTAAGGATATTTTAACAGGAAAACAATAAAAAAAAAAAAAAAATTGTCATCAAGAATAAGATTTTTTGCTCAAAATTTTTGCCCTATTATCAAAGGTCTTACTTAATGAAAAAAGAAGATATGATCTAATGTGGATTTATTTGATAGACAAAATATAATCATGTTTGAGAACAGGTGCATGTATAAAAGGGTTAGAAATAGCATTCTAGCTTAGCATAAAGCTAAATGTTCACATAACATTTTACACAAGGTTAATGTGGCAGGGCGGAGGGCGGGGCCGGGTCGTGATCCTACACACCCGGTCCCGTATTAGGCTAATTAAGCCCCCCGAGAGGGATAAAGGCCGATCGCAGAGGATGGTGCGGGAGAGAGAGATCGTTTACGGACATGTCCGTCGTCTTATGTGTTTGTCTTTTGAGTTTTACATTAAACCTTTATTTGTACGTCAAGCCGGTCTCTCGCCTCTTCCTTGCCCGTGAGCGAGAACTTCTTTACAGTTAACTTTTCTGCTGCTCTAAACTTTCTTCAAAACCCCACAGAGCTCTATGTAGAGCCTTTCAGCTGTGACGTCAATTTGTAGGCTAATTTGGATGGGTTTTTATAATGGAGTTTTTAAATTTATGAGTAAAATAAGATCTGTGGTAAACATTACTTTGAGATACTTGAACTTTTTGTACTACAACACAATTTACACACAGTCATACCTTAACTGTGAATTTTGAAGCCACCGTGTTTAAAAAAAAAATTATGTTGCTAACTAGCTGCAAGATAAGGACCACAATTACCACAATCATGTGAATGAACGTGCCTGACTTATCTAGCAACTTGCTGGCAACATTCTTTTGTTTTTAAAACATGGTGACTTCAAAACTGTGTTTAATTTATATTGTAAAGCAAAATCATACATACATGTATCTTAAAGTAATGTTTACAACAGACCTTATTTTACAAATAAATCCAAAATTGCTATCATAAAAACCCATAGAAAATTCAGAGGGACCCCATGGCTCATCCTGAGCAGCTCTGTTAAGCTCCCAAAAGGGCCATCATATCCACCTTTTAATAAATAACAGTTTGAAAGCGCCCTCTTGTCTCCTTGTATAAATGTTAGAAACACATCATAAGAAAATTGTTTTATTGCTGTTCAAACTGTTAAATGTAACTGAATAGACTAAATATTAAATAAAATAAATAACAAAGAAATGCAAAGTAATTTCTTCTGTAATCAAAATACTTTTTTTGAATGTAACTGTATTTTGATTATTAACTATTTAAATTGTAACTGCAGTGGAATACAGTTACTAATATTTTGTATTTTAAATACATGTATTCCGTTACTCCCCAACCCTGCTTATAAGTCATGAGTTCTCCAAATTATAAGTTCCCTTTCAAGTCGATCACTTCAATGCTAACTCCTCTCAGGAGTACCGATCTCTGTAACCCTATTCAATCAAGGCAATTACATATTGGCAGGTGGTGTTGTTACTCTGCTCTTATGCACGTGCATCATCAGAATTTTCCTCTCCAGGGTCACGGGGACATCTCTCATGCTCTGGAACCCAAATCAACGCTAGACGTTGTTTGGATCTGTACCCTTTCAGCAAGTGGATCTGCAATATTCTTCCTGTGAGTATTTTATAAACACTTTGTGTTTGGCACTGATTACATTGATGTTGCTTTGTGTTTTTCTTTCAGTGAAAATAAATTAAAAGAGCCATTTGCTTAACAAAGTCTTTTAAAGACAGCGTTTTGCAAATGTTTCCATAAGCACATGAAAACTAGTGATATATCCCTCTGCGCTGTTTTATAGGTGGCACTCGGAGAGAGGAATCTGCTTTTGCAAGCCCGAGGCACTAGCATCCCCATCTGGAGCTGTCCGGACTTTGTCTGGCCTCTGACCAGGGTTTGTCTGGCAAAATTGGCTTGTCGCAGCCAGTGCTCAACACCATCCTACAGGCCAGGGCCTCTTCAATGAGGTGGATGTATGTCTTAAAATAGTGACTTCTCGCTGACTGGTGTTTCTCCCGTTGTGAGGACCCAGCACGTTGCCCTGTGCTGACTATACTCTGCTTCTTGCAAGAGCGCTTGGATGCCGGACTAACTCCATCCACACTTAAAGCATACATTGTTGCCATAGTGACTGGCCGTGACCCCTCGGGTGGTTTGGCTGTGGGCTAACACCCTCTGGTCAGTAAATGTTTGCACAGTGAGAGACGGCTAAGACACTAATGTCCAGGTCTGGTATAAAATGCGATGACGGCTTCCTCATTTGAGCCATTAGAGGCGGTAAGCTTAGAGGTTTGCACGGGCCTTAAAATAAAACCAGGGCATACAGTGTCCCATTGGTGTTAGTGCTCATTCTACCAGGAGTGTAGCCACCTCCTGGTCATGGACAAAGGGTGTGTCCTTAGAAGACATCTGTCTGGCTGCAGGGTGACCTTCCCCTAACATTTTTGCCAGGTTTTATAACTTGGATGTTTCCTACCTTCCTTCCCAGGTTTTGGCTCTAAAGAAGGATTAATATTAGAGCTATTAACGATTTAATGCATGCGATTAATTTGTCTTAATCGCGATTAACACATTTACTGTTAATAAAGCATAAACCAGCATAAACACTGGTCGGAGTGGGGTGGGACATTTGCAGTGTGTCCACCTGGAGTCATTACACTGGCACACACACCACAAACAAACACATACACAACAGCGATTCTGTGTCAATAATCAAATGATGGAGAAAGGATCTCTTAACGCTATTTGTTGAACAAAGCAAGCCCAGATGGGATGGAAATCAAGTACTTTGCAGCCTTTGTAATGCACAATTTAATTACCAAAGAAGCTTGTCAAGTCTTAACTATCACCAAAACGCAGAATGAGACATAAGCCATATTCAGAGAAGATTTGTTTTATTTGGGGACGTGGGGTTATGTAATAATTACCAGAGCTTCTCAGTCATTTTAATCCTGTGTGAATCGGTCATGTCAGTAATTGTTACGGACCTTTTACGAACTGTGGAAATTACACCGTGTTTTACCTACCATAAAAACGCCTTGTAAAAATAACCCTGGCTAATATTTATCCAAAGCGAATTGACATGTTAGTAAAAAGCACGTCAATTTGCACTTTCAAGCCATTGAGCCCTTTGAATATCACTGTTTCCTAAATTCTCTGAGAGCCTGATGTGGATGTTGATAAAGGGAAGACACCAGTAAATGTAAGACACGCTTCACTATTAATTTTAGATAATTCTGGCTGTTGCATTTGCACTGATGCATATTTTTCTGCATGTTTGGACCGATGAGTGTTTATTTACCCATATAAAAGAGAAAGCTATTTTTTTTATTATGATTTGAGCAGAGTGAATGTGGGAAATTGTGTTAAGCCACGCGTTTCAGAACATGAAAATACACGTGTGAAGGGATTGTCCATATTTTAATTAAAGAGTAATGTAAGATTATAGGCTTTATAATTTCACCAGTTCTGTAGTATTTATCCAGATATTACAATACATTTCTTCTAATAATCACAGAGACACTATATGCTCATGTTTAATATTTCCTGCATAATTAATCAGCACAGTATACATTTTCTAATAGGTCAGTTACACGTGACAGCAATGTTTAAATGCTGTAGACACACCCATGTCTGCGATTTTCCAGACATCACTTATCCCGTGTGAATCGACTGTAAATATTACAGATGTCCGAAGTAATAATTACTTTATGGACATACAGTATGTCTGTAAAACTAATCCTGTCTGAATAGGGCTATTGTCTGTTCTGTTTTTCATTTGGAATTCATAACGTCACTTGAAACTGGTGTTGGCGTCCTGACACAAATCGTGAATGCTGCTTCAAATTGTTGTAGCAAAGTGGAAAGCCATAGTTTGCTGGCCGATTAATATTTGTGGAGGATTATAGTTTAAAAGATTTAATGCCCACTGCAATGAATACTCAGCCAATGTTCTTTCAATCAGTCAACCTCCAACTAAGACTTTGGGAAATGTTTAATGTTGCTTTTATTGGTGATTTTTTTTAAAATATATTTATATCTTTATTCTGTGGAAGGCTTTGTTTTGAAAAATGTAAATAAAGCTTTATATTGTTACATATTGTTTTTTTTTCTTTCCTAAAAAGTAAATATGCCTTTTGACAGTAAGGGCTAGGGATAGTAAAAAGACTCTAAAGTACTGTATAAAGATTCAAATTTCAGTCCTTTCAAAATCTGCGATTAATCACGCTAAAAAATTTTATAGACTTACAGCTCTAATTGATATATATCCATGTTTCACTACCCTGTCTCCTGGCATTACATTCACGGTCTATAACCGTTTTTATCTCTTTCCTTTCACACTATTTGCGAGTTGAGCTCTTTGTAATGTTTCACTATCCTGGATGGCTATCTGTTCTCTTCCTGCTATGTGTGAAGCAGAGCTATTCAGGCAATGTCCCAATACCCGGAATGGCTAGTGTCATTGTAATACTATTACCATAAATGTTCTTATTTTTCAATACGAAGGAGAGGTCATTTCAATGCTTATTGGCTATTAGGCATTGTCACATATGTGTGAATCAGTAGCACGGTGTTATGGTATACTGCTCCCACAGCTTCAGCTTCTGACGAAGCGATAAAGTGACTGACTTGAACGGAACGTCTCGGTTAATAATGTAACCGTGGTTCACTGAAAGGAGGGAAGGATATGCTGCGTAGCTTAGCCGTACTTCTGATTTCTTGTTGCTATGGAACATAGCAATGTGCTCACCTCCCTTCAGTCAAAAAATTATTTTGATGTGAAACTGTGCCCCGGCTTATATGCATGCGATAAGGGCGAAGTAACAAACGTCAACTGCCAATATGTCATAGGCGTGATTGAATAGGGTTTCAGAGATCGGTACTCTTTAGAGGAGCTCGCACAGCATCTGCTACTGATGCAGAGTCTCCTTTCAGGGAAACAAGGTTACATCAGTAACCGAGACGTTTTGCTTGTTTTGCCTTCTTTCTCATTGGTTTGCTGCTTCCATGCACCTTGTTTGGTAGTGAAGTTGGACCAAAATAACTTTTTTTAAAGAGATTGAATTCTTCAGTTCATAACTTGAGCCAGACTTTTATAAATGTTATCAGTAACTTTATTAAGTAAAAAACTTAAGGGGATAGTTGATCCAAAAATGAAAATTCTGTCATTATTTACTCACCCTTATGTCATCCCAAACCATAAAACCCGATAAATCCGTGAAACACAATAGATGTTCGGCAGACTGCTAGGGACAGACAACTTTAGTCTCCCTTCACTTTCATTATATGGGGCAAAAAAGTAACATCAACACAGAAGAAAGAGCGTTTTCCACAGAAGAGAGATGACAAATGGGTTTGGAACGACACAAGGGAGAGTTAATGATGACATTTTTGGGTGAACTATTCCTTAAGCAGTGTTGTTTACTAATTAAAAATTGAAATTTCACCCTCAGGTTTGGAGGCTGCGGGCTCTTTGAGTGCGTTGACAGTCGCTGAATCTTTCCTGTTCCTTTTCCTCTCTTTCCCTGCCTGCTCTTCCCCAAGGTCAATAACCAGCTCCCTCTCAGAGTCTGAGTCCATGTCTACATCCACAGGTGCTGGCTGCCTGGCCTCCTCTGAACTCTTGGGTTTCTCTATAGTGTCCTGGGATACAGAAGTTGCTTTTATTTTCTCTGGAGGTTCTTTCTCTGAGTCCATGCCTGGTTTTCCTTTGGCTATTGATTCTGTGGGGCTTGATTTCTGGGTGGCTTCTACTTTAGTTGCCTTGTTGACAGTTGCAGCCGATTCTGTGCTTTTATCTTTGTCCTCACTAGAAGTCACTGCTGGCTTTGTCTTTTTCTTGAGTGGCACCTTAGTATTTTTATTTTGAGCTGCATTTTTGTCTTCTTGGCCCGTCTTGGATTTCTGTTCATCGTCACTTCTGTATTCACTGTCGCTGGAGTCAGACTTGTCGGATTCCTCAGTGTCACTGTGCTCTACACCTTTATACACATCCTCAGATATTTCATCTATACCTGTGAGCAGGCAAATAATAATAAGTTGGATATTCAGAATCAATTAAGCTTCATAAGTAAAACATCATTGTAAAATAATAAGATGTGTTTTTTTTTTTTTATCATTCACACAAATCACTGATGACACTAAAGAAGTGCACTATTTGCAGTCAGTTATGATTTGTTTTTTCCAGGAGTGAAATTGCCAGACAATTTTACCATGACAGTTAACATGGTAACTTGTCCATATAAAATAAAAAGGCTTTCATTAAACTACTAATATGATTGGAGTCTACTGGTTCTATTTTCATGCCAGAGCAAAGCGCAAGTTGGCTTGATTGGAAGTGTTTGCGCCATCTATGGGTGTATGCACACAATTTGTATGTGTACTGTATGTTAATGAGATGCCGCAATTTTATATTTTCCTGAGAAATAGGTCATTGTGCTAAGATATCTGAGAAGCACATATATTCTCAGCACAAAGTCTGCATTTGCAGTTTAGGGATCAAAAAGAGCTACCGATCACTTTTAATACTAGCCATGAGTTGTGTATCGGTAGACAATACAATAACAGAGCAGGCGATGCATTGCATACAACCCATTTACCATACCAAAATGGTATATCAAAATGGCTGTCTTTTTTTTATATCAACGTTGCTTGACATATACTATATAATAGGATGCAGATGGTGCAATAAGTGGAGAAGAATCTCCGAATTAAATTGCACTTGACCCAGCCCATTAGTGCTTTGTGTAGGCGATTTCCACAACCCACTTGCACCTAGACTTAGCGCATACTTGCATGAAAATATCAAAGCTCCATAACCATGCCCACTGACATGGCATGTATGAGGTATCGCATAGCATTGCACTTAAGGCATAGCACTCTTAAAATAGGGCACAACATCTCATTCATTTTTTTTATGTGTAAAACTTTATGGGAAAAGTGCACCTTTATAGACAAAACTTTTTTTTGAAGAGAAACATTTTGAGAAACATTAGGTGCATTGTGTTACTCATGATAATATCAGAGAGTGTTAATGGCATTTTGGTGATGTGTATGTTGCAATTTAAGTCATTTTTGATGGTCTTCTTCTAAAGTCACTTTTTTGTGTGAAAGTGGCTATTGTGTATCAGGTGGCTTTGGTTCCCATAACCTTGACAGGTTTCCATCTAAACTCACCCAGCTGTGCTTTGCAGCTCTCAATGGTTTTGTCCAGGTTAAGTTGGAAACGGCTCCTTATCTGTCTCTTAGGGGAGGTGAGGGAGGGCTGAGCCCCCTGCTGCTGCTGTTGTTGTTGTTGCTGGACACTTTCACTCAGCTCCTTCAGGTCCATCTCTGCCTTACTACGATCTAGAGAGAACACACTCTCTCACTACTCAATTATGATCATATCTAAAAGTATACAGCTTCATAAAGGAACCTGGAGCTTGGAATCAGTAGAAAACTGAATAAATAGTTTTGAGAGCACATCCAAATAGTTATTTCATAACATCCCTTATTTGATGTAGGCATTATCTCTGATAATGGGTTGTGAAAATGACACGTGACCTAGACATAGTGCCTTAAGACAGTACGATGTATGGAACAGCCTGTAATTCCATCTCTCACAACCTTCTGTTTGATTGCTTCTAATTTTGCTTCTTATATGGAGTCTACGCTGACTAAAGTCTATAATATGAAGTATGAGTTTTAAATGTAGAAATGTAGAGGGGATGGATGTTTACCAAGGTTGAGGTTGAGGATACTGCCAGTGGTGGTGGTCTTCTCCTGTTTAACAGGGGTGCTAGGAGATTGTGAGTGGAATGGTTTAGGGCTCTCGAAGTTGTTGCCGGTAAGACCTACTCTAGGAGGGGCAGGCGATGCTGTAAGAGTAGAAATGAGTTTTATCAATCCTTGTTATAATTTCATTCTACTTTTTCCATGTTGGTTCAGTTTGATATTCTCAGTTATCATAGCTTTTTAAATGTGTTTGTCAAGTAGCACTTTCAACATATGCAAAGTTGAAAACAGAGCAGAGAGATGTGTCAATGTTTTATATACCAGTGCAGTCCAAAGACTCCTCTCCAGTGCTATAGTGGGGCAGGGATGCTCTTGCATGGCTTTTTTCTGGAGTCTCCTGCTCGCCATCAGATCCCGTATGTGCAGAGGAGTTAGTGCTCATTGGTGAACGAGGCATGTCCGTCAATGAGATTCGCCTTCCGGTCCCACCCCCTCCACTCCCACTGGACACCATGCTCTTGCCCACGGGCAATTTAGGAGATGCCGTTATATCAAAGTAGAACTTGATCTTTTCTTGTTTTTCAGGTTTAACAAAGCCAGAGCCAGGGTTTTCTGGGTCCAGGAGCATCTGGAACTGGTTGTCTGGTGTATAAGGAGTGCGGAATGGAGCATAATTGAATACTCCAAATTTTTTGCGGATGTTTTCTACATACACTTCCATCTCCTGCATGGCACTGTTGAAGATGCTCTTAGTCTTTTTCACAGAGAAGGGTATCTCTTTGGACATGAGGTAGCAGTTGTTAATAGGAACCCAGGCCCTGAAAAAAAAAAAGTGATTAAAAACCATTTATAACATTACAGTGTGAAAAGTGGCAACCTGCAATTGCTACTTTATACAACTTTTTCTACTTGATCTAACCCATAAAAATAACTTTTGATGGTGTAACCTAATTTAGTCAGGTTAATATTAAAGGAAGAGTTCACCCATTTACTTGCCCTTATGTTGTCTCAAACACTTTTTGAATTTCTTTAGATATTTTGATGATATTTTGATGGAGATATGATGTGTTTATACCATACAATGCAAGTCAATGGGGTCTAACACTTTCAAGCTCCAAAAAGGAAATAAAGGCAGCATAAAGGTAATCCATATCCGAGTGGTTTAATCCATGTTTTCTGAAGTGATACGATCAGTTTTGGGTTAAGAAGCAGTTAAGAAACAGAAACTGTAAAAGAAAAAACGGATTTTTCACTCTATATCTTAACAACTGCAGTTTCCTTGGCAGTGGGCACGATCTGAAGCTCAATTTTACTTCCTTGTGCTGGACGACAAGCTCTTTATATGTGCACCTACACTACCGTTCAAAAGTTTGGGGTCACATTGAAATGTCCTTATTTTTGAAGGAAAAGCACTGTACTTTTCAATGAAGACAACTTTAAACTAGTCTTAACTTTGAAGAAATACACTCTATACATTGCTAATGTGGTAAATGACTATTCTAGCTGCAAATGTCTGGTTTTTGGTGCAATATGTACATAGGTGTATAGAGGCCCATTTCCAGCAACTATCACTCCAGTGTTCTAATGGTACAATGTGTTTGCTCATTGGCTCAGAAGGCTAATTGATGATTAGAAAACCCTTGTGCAATCATGTTCACACATCTGAAAACAGTTTAGGTCGTTACAGAAGCTACAAAACTGACCTTCCTTTGAGCAGATTGAGTTTCTGGAGCATCACATTTGTGGGGTCAATTAAACGCTCAAAATGGCCAGAAAAAGAGAACTTTCATCTGAAACTAGACAGTCTATTCTTGTCCTTAGAAATGAAGGCTATTCCATGCGAGACATTGCTAATAAATTGAAGATTTCCTACAACGGTGTGTACTACTCCCTTCAGAGGACAGCACAAACAGGCTCTAACCAGAGTAGAAAAAGAAGTGGGAGGCCGCGTTGCACAACTGAGCAAGAAGATAAGTACATTAGAGTCTCTAGTTTGAGAAACAGACGCCTCACAGGTCCCCAACTGGCATCTTCATTAAATAGTACCCGCAAAACACCAGTGTCAACATGTACAGTGAAGAGGCGGCTGCGGGATTCTGGGCTTCAGGGCAGAGTGGCAAAGAAAAAGCCATATCTGAGACTGGCCAATAAAAGAAAAAGATTAAGATGGGCAAAAGAACACAGACATTGGACAGAGGAAGACTGGAAAAAAGTGTTGTGGACAGATGAATCCAAGTTTGAGGTGTTTGGATCACAAAGAAGAACGTTTGTGAGACGCAGAACAAATGAAAAGATGCTGGAAGAATGCCTGACGCCATCTGTTAAGCATGGTGGAGGTAATATAATGGTCTGGGGTTGCTTTGGTGCTGGTAAGGTGGGAGATTTGTACAGGGTAAAAGGGATTCTGAATAAGGAAGGCTATCACTCCATTTTGCAACGCCATGCCATACCCAGTGGACAGTGCTTGATTGGAGCCAATTTCATCCTACAACAGGACAATGACCCTAAACACACCTCCAAATTGTGCAAGAACTATTTAGAGCAGAAGCAGGCAGCTGGTATTCTATCGGTAATGGAGTGGCCAGCGCAGTCACCAGATCTGAACCCCATTGAGCTGTTGTGGGAGCAGCTTGACCGTATGGTACGCAAGAAGTGCCCATCCAACCAATCCAACTTGTGGGAGCTGCTTCTGGAAGCGTGGGGTGCAATTTCTCCAGATTACCTCAACAAATTAACAGCTAGAATGCCAAAGGTCTGCAATGCTGTAATTGCTGCAAATGGAGGATTCTTTGACGAAAGCAAAGTTTGATGTAAAAAAAATCTTATTTCAAATACAAATCATTATTTCTAACCTTGTCAATGTCTTGACTCTATTTTCTATTCATTTCACAACGTATGGTGGTGAATAAGTGTGACTTTTCAGGAAAACACAAAATTGTTTGGGTGACCCCAAACTTTTGAACGGTAGTGTATGTGCTGCCTTTATGTCCTTTTTGGAGCTTGAAAGTGTTGGACCCCATTGATTTGCATTGTATGGACAAATGGACATCATATACTGTATTATTCAAAATAACTTTGTTTGTGTTCCACAGAAGAAAGTCATACAAGTTTGAGACAGCAAAAGGATGAGAACATTTGTGTGAACTATTCCTTTAAATAATATTTTTTACTTAAACTTCCATAATTCACATTTGTTAGGTTACCTGACAAATGTTTTTTGCAATGTATGTGATTATGTACTTTATGTATTTCTTAATTGTCTTTCACCACAAGTTGCCAACAACAACACTGTCCTTACTGTCAGCATAATGCTGCACAAAGCGACAAAATCACTGTTAATCAGAACATTTTCACTGTAAAAGAAACTGCAAAATGTGCTAATTATTTGGTTTTACTAAATCAACCTGAATACATTAGTTTACACCAAGAAAAGTATTTTTTATAAATAGAATTAAAAAGAAATAGCACCTTAAGAAACAACTACATGTAACCACTTTTTGTGATTTACATTTTTTATTGATTCAACTATTAAACAGTGAAAAACGAAATATATACACAGAATCAATATTTAACCCTCACAATTGCCCCCCCCCCCCCCCCCCCCCATATATATAATAAACACACACACATTCCCTACACCTCTCTCCACTGTACCTCCCCGAGAGCCCTCCAAAAAAGACAGATACTTGCCACATTTCTCCTTAAACTGATCTAAACTCCTCAGTCTTCTGGATGCCCTCCTCCAATACCAAGTTTAGATCTTTCTCCCATAATCTCTTTAGAGAAGTTGAAGTTCCATCCCCCAGACTGTGAATTACCAGGGAGTATTACACAGATTCCTCATGACCTTTCAGTAATCAACCCTCCCAGAGTATCTGCAGCTTAAGGGGGGGTGTAAACTATTCCCAAGAACAGTACAGAGCAGGTGGCACAACTGTAAATACTTAAAGAAATGAGATCTGGGAATTCCAAAAGGTTTAACCAAATTTTGAAAGGATCTCAACACCCAACTCTCATATAGGTCACGAGTGTAGTAACCCCCCTCACAATCCACACTGACCAGCAAAAAGGTGACTTGTTGATACAAAATTTGGGTTTCAGCCATATGCTTGAGGCAACATTTAAATAAATATCCGAATTAAACACTCTGGACACTTTTTTTCCACAATGAATGCAAATGCGAAACAACGGGGTGTAACTTAACTTCTCTGATAAGTTTGATAGAAAGGCTTTCCAATGGCAATATAGGGGTAAGAACTTCATGTTCAATACAAAACCACAGAGGGGCCCTCTCAGGTGGAAGAGACCAATGAGGCAAATTTCTGAGACCGAATGCATAATAATAAAACAAAATCTTGGGAGGGCCAAGCCCACCTTTGTCAATCGGCCTAAGTAACTTATTGTAATGTAATCTGGTACGCTTACAATTTCAGGTGAAGGACTTCGCTATGCCAGTGGTTTCCAAACTTTTTACAGTGGCGTACCCCTTCAAACATTCAACATCCTTTCGCGTACCCCCTCTCTATCAGAGGTAATTTGAAAATACGTCTGTTTAACACAATTATATGTTTTATTTGTACATGTTTTGTAAATTTTATATTAATCATATATACGTATATGAATAAATGGCTTACTGATTGAGATGGGAATGCTAGATATGATATAACTGCATAACTTCCCTCATCGCATCACGGTATGCAAGAATAGTGTTCAGTTCTGTGCCTGGAATTGCGCATCATTGCAGGTATGGCATTGCAGGCTGAATTCGTGCATTGAGGGTAAGTATCTGTGCAATTGCGCTGTCAGCTCAATGTACTTTTTGTGTCACATTTGACACCGTTAGCAAGGTTGAGCTCATTTGCTGAAAAAACATCATCAACAATGTAAAAACAGGTCTCTACCTTGCGAGCAAATGTGATTGAAAATTACTGTGTGTGAATATGGAAAATTATTTGGTGCTGCTGAATGTCTGACACCTGTCATCAAAGCTTATGAACTTATACCATCAGAATAAAAACTCCCTATGCATTTAACATTAAATACAAATTACGTTTTAAACTGCGAAAAAAATTACAATCGTGGATGACTGACATGTGCGAGTCTGGTAAAACAGTGGAGTATTTTACTTGCTATCACTAAGCTACGTCACCTAGCACTGGGCTGGGCTGACGAAAAAAGATACTTGTGTGACGCACGACAAATGAGTAAATGCATTTTTTAACCGCATAATATCAAGTTATTTCATTACATATTTTTCTGACCTTTATGACACAACAATTTTGGTCTTTCTACACAAAATAATTTTTGCCAGTGAGAAATACATGAACTGGGTTTGAATGTTATTTTAGACTGATGAAATTGAAAGAACGGTAAATCTCAGAATGTCATTCGCGTACACCCATTGTCCAGCTTCCTGCAGGGAAAGATGCATTTCTTGTTTATGTTTAAGAAGATAAATAACTTTCCTTCTTTTTATGGGGTGCCCTAACCCATTCACATTCCATGTGGAGAGAGAAAATCCACTCATATTAACATTTTACATTTTGACATATTATAAAAAATTGATTGTGTGTAAAAAACAAGATTATAAAGACCAATTTCCAACATTAGTGGAACAAAACAAACAGAAAAACGTGCACATTAACCCCATGCACGACAGTGCCAAGAATGTGTAGATTCATCCACATACTATCCAGAAGGTGTGTTATTCCACAAAATAAGCTCCAGCCTCTAGTGGAACCAACACACACACACACACACACACAAAAATAAAAACGTTCAGTTTCCTTGGGCAGTCAAACGAATGCTCAGAGAGCCAGCTGTTCATGCGTGCAGCAGATGGCCTAATCCTTCCAATGTCCTGCAAACAATATTCTGCAAATCAAACTCCAGCCAATAGGAGGCACAAGTACAAAAAACTAGCAGATTCATCCACAACTGTCCCGAAGGAGTGTTATTCCACAAAACAATCTCCAGTCGCTAGGCGGAGCCATCATAAGAAGAAACAAAAAAGACACCCAGTTTCCTCGAATAGTCAAGTGAATGCTCAACGAGTCAAGCTTACTCGGGAGCAACATGAATATCACCAAAATAACTTACTCATTCCATTGACTTTATGAAAGACATTGCTCGCTGGGGACATGTAAATACTTAATGGACATCCTTAGTATCTATTCTCAGTTTGGCTGTAAACATCATTGCAAAAGCGAACTTCCGTTGACATAAGAGTTTCCGAGAAACCTTTCCTTTATTCCTCGCCTCATGTAACACAAGACTTTTATCAGATGATCTCAGAAATTTGGCCAGAATTGATCTGTCTCCCTCCATGAATTTCTGAGCCAGGACTCTGTGAGCTTGCTCGATTTCCATCTTATGGCCTGTTGTGTTGAGCAGACTTGGGAAGAGCTCATCTCAAAATTTCACCATATCTCGGCCTTCCTTGTTCTCAGGAATTCCAACAATTCAGACATTGTTTAGCCAATTACGATTCTCAAGGTCTTCCAACTTCGAGAGGGAATTAGCTGCTAATCCGCTAGCGACCAAGGCAGATTTGCAGCTAATTCCCTCTCCGATGACTCCAGATAATCAATCCGTTTTTTGACGTCTGACAATCTTATAACCAACTCTGAGAATTTTGCCTCCATCGCCATAATCGATCAACGTATCACAGCAAGATCCTCTGGGTCCGCTACAACCTTCATCGGCATCACAGACATGCTGGACAGTCAGCTTTGAATTTCTCCCACCGCACTGTCGCAAATTGAGTCCCTGGTCTGCGGCCTTGAAAGGGGTATCAGCTTGAGCACGTAAGTGTCTTTTAATGTCACCAGAGCCCGAGGATTTTGAATTCTTACACATATTTTCTTCATAGAACAGTTATGAAACAGAGTGTATCTAGTCTCACCGGTTTATGACACAAAAATAAATAATTAGCAAAATGCGCAGAGTTTGCCATTCACACATCTGCTCCACAACTGTCCATGTAACCACTTTTTAAATTGTTGTTTAATATACAGCTATGAGAAGCAGGATTGTGGACTAATGAGATTTCACTATAGGCGGGGCTTCAGTCAAAATGTCTAGCCTCACGATAATGTTGACAGACACGGCTGGTTAGTACAAAAACTCACTTGATGCTTTGTCATGACATCCCTGTTACACAGGGATATAGTGTTACACAGTTCCTTACCTATCATGCTGCCCAAAGAATCGAGCATCTACTTGTCCATCTTTGTCTCGAAGAGCTTTGGCAGGCCAGAATGGAAATCCTTTCAGCTTGGCCCATACAAGAGGGTGGGGGTTGCTCTGATGCACACAAATAAATATGGTTACTATGTAAGGAAGCAATTTCTAAAAAGCTCCATCATTTTGTCTAGTGTATGATACTCACACATGGTTCACAAAACCAGTTGTCCCTTTTCTGGCATGAAGAAAGATAGCACTCTGGACAGACTTCAATCTCATTCATCTGTAGGGTAAATGGTGTTTAAAAAACTGGCACTAAACATAGTCTATGCTAATTTTCATATTATGGCTTGACTTATAGTTCTTATAGTCCTGTACACTGTACATACTTCATGTTCACAGATTTTTACGATCACTTTAGCTGTTGCTGTAAGTTTATGGTTGCCTAAGAGAAAAACAGATGCAAAGAGATGTTTAAAAAACTCAGCAGAAAACATTTGATAATACTGTAACCATGTACAACCAACCTCCATTGTAAATGATACAGTTGTGCAAAATCCACTTCACATCAGCCAGAAAAGCCTCTGTGGAGCCATACATTTTCTTTTTAATATTCTGAATGGGAACAAAAATTGAACACACTAATAAAAAACACTTTCATAGAATGCCAGTCATACCTATGAACTGATCATTTTTATTTTTAAGCATCAAATTCTTTATGCTCACCTTTTCTAAAGTGCAGAGGTCCATGGGATGAAATATATACTCTGCATAATCTGGATGCTGTTCTAATGAAACCGGTTTCTGAAAGGGCTCCGTCTAAAGAGAAGAGACAAAGAAATATTGAACTAGAATCTTTGACTTAGAAACTTGTAAAGGTGCAAAAATACACTAAATTCCTTAGCATAATAGGTATTGAGCAGATTCACAGAGTGGACCAAGTGCAACGTTTGGATTACAACTACAATCTGTCCAATATTACTATATTACTATTAGGTCACATCCCACACATGTTAGAAGAGCAGGGGACAGAACAGAAGGCTGGAAATATAACAAGCATTTTCTGCAGGGCATCTTTTTTTGTTAACCCAATTAAAAGCCTTTCTTCATGAAGCAGTGGCTTGGGGAAGCTAAGATGAATAAGGTTGGTCTTTTTAAGAATGCACAAATGCTCATGATCTGAACCTCTCTTATAATGATTTTACACTTGGTTCAGAAGTTTGGTTGGTGATCCCGAGTTGGATTCCACCCACCTAGCAGACCTGCAGGTCTCTTTTCACATTGTATTATTTGGGTCCAAATTGCGGTACATTTGCATCACAAATGTACACGAGTACCACCGGGGGTTCCCACTGTATAGCTAGATAACAATTCATTCATTGATTTAACCACTAAATGAGAAATGCATTATACTACAAGTGTAACCAGTAGCAAATTATATATCATTTGAATTGCTGAATTACATTGATCCTAATATGAAATAACCATACAGCGGCATACAGCATACTAATTGCAAACCTATTCATTTACGCCAGTCAAACGAATTCTAACATCCAACGGAGTCGGGTCAGTACCAAAAACTCTAGTGTGAAAGTATTAAGCTTTTTATGTGTGCAGTACTCTACAAAGGTGAGGTACAAGCCTCTAATGTAAACTAAATCATGAGCCTTTCCATGACATTAAATGAAACCATGGAAAGACATGAAACTTACACCTGGCTGCTTCATCTTCTGGAGAGCAAACTTTAGCAGGAACGACAGCTGTTCTAATGTGAGCATAGTCATTGCTTTACTTTGAGTCTCTATGCACTCTGCAACTGTTATTTTCTGAAAAGAGAAATGAGAAAATGTTAAAGCTTTATTTCAATACATCTTTTAAAGGGATATTTCCCCCAAAAATAAAATTCTGCCATCATTTACTTACCCCCATGTTTTGGCAAAACCAAATATTTCTTCTGTTGAACACAAAAAGAGAAAGAGGCAATGACAGCCCAAGACACCATTCACTTTCGTTGTATGGAAAAAACATACAATAAAAAGTGAATGGTGACTGAGGATATCAGTCCCTAAAATTCTGCCAAATATCTCATTTTGTGATCCACAGAGAGTGAAAGTATTACACTGTATGTGTTTGGAACAACATGATTTGAAGTGCAGGATGACATCATTTTAATATTTGTGTTAATAAGGTAAATAATAGGAATGCATCCATATGCAAATGTTTTAATAAAAGCATGATGATTGATGTGAAAAAATATTATTTTGTACAACATATTATGCATATGTTGGGCAAATGTAAACCACATCATGGAAAAATAAAGTTATCAAAAGAACAGACGCTTATTTAAGTTCTATTGTGGTATAATGGATTAAGCTGCTTGCTTAAACAACTCTGACTGAAGCATTGACTGAATCAGTCGTGCAGTCTTTATGGGTACCATACCAATGTCAAAGTTTGCTGGTTTCAAGGTGTTTTGGATGGTTTTACCTCTTCCTGTATAGGTAAGTGCCACTTTTACAACTGTCACCTCTGTAAACGGTTTTTCCTCATTAATGTGAGAACAAGTATGAATAAAAATTAAATATTACATGATCTCAGGAGTGCCAATCCTTCTACATTCTGTGGCTGTCATTATTTCTGGATTGTGCATTTGAATTCAGAGTTTTAACAAAGTGTGATGATAATAATTCATTATTAATAAACATCTGTTTTATATCAGAATTTTCATGCCAAAAACTGATTTGCAGATAATTTTAATTTGGTCAATAATTGGCCAACAAACATCGGTGGCCAATACATCAGTGGATTTCTAATAAATAGGTAAATCTGAGCATCCCAAGGTTTTGTTTTGTTTTTTGTATATATGACTTCAAACATGTAGTTTGCTATGCAGTTGCTCTGTTTACATTGTGACTCCTTCAATAAATCTGAAATTCTTACAATACATGTGTTTTGTTTATAGAATACAGTCCCCTTTCCCATTCATTTCCCATTAAAAAAAACCAAACACAACTGATTTAATTGGGAATTAATGGCTGATGTGTAAAGATGATTCTTCAGTTCCATTCAAGTAGAGCTGTCAAGTGCTAGGCATGAGCCAGTACCTCACATTCGGGGCAGAACCAGTCTCCTTCAGGCTCTGAAGCCAGTTTGAGGCACTTAGCATGGTAGACACGCGGGCAGAGCTCACAGCAGAGCACCTGGCCCTCGCGGTGACACACCCAGCAGTAGAAGTCATTCCGCCCGTCCTGCGGTACAACATCAACAGGGTCTGTGGTGAGTGCGGGCTGCTTCACATAGTAAAAGGGACCATGTCTTAGTTCTGACTGTAATGCGGGCGAGAGAAACAGAGGGTTGGGGTTTCAAAACACAAGTATTAAAAATAAGAGGACAAAACAAACAAAGAGGTTATCGAACATGGAGTGGCATGAAAAGACAAAAGAGAGCAAATCCAAATTGATAAGTGTTAAATGAATGGCAATGTGACATGAAGGTAAATGCAGCCTTGTTAGAAGCTGAAACAAAGTTAGTTCTGGTACAAAGGGGCTAACCAGTCTCTCAACCTGAATCGTATTTTATTCCCTCGTTTTTTAAAGAAAAGGATGGACCAAATAATTTTTTGTGGTAATCAAAATTATGCCACAAATGCTGTCGTTTGAGATTAACTTGTATTGAACCTGGAATATTCCTTTAAGATATTTGTGAAAAGTATCACAGAAGATGACACTTTTATTGAGATTTAAAACATTTAGTCTAGCTCCCCTGAAAACATTGGTAGTGCTTGATCGATGCACTAGCAACACCATCCAGCTGAGTGTTTATTTACCTGACAATCAGGTAAAAATGTTTACAGGTAACTAATGGCAGATAAACTACCAGCACTAAGTGTACTGTATTTGGACAAAAATTGCATCAATAGTGGTTTAATTAGGATGAAAGTAATGATAAATACCATCAAAGTGTACCACCAACATGATGTCACCCAAAAGACAAGAACAAATGGATACTAAAGTGCATGAAACACATGTTTATGTCTGGCATGCAGGACTAGAACACGAAAAAGGGCTTGCATAGGGAGCGAAAGTTGAACCTGGTCTTTGCTGTTATTGACGGCTCCAGGTTTCTTCTTCTTTTTGACAGGGCCAGAGTTGGATTCGGAAGGGGAATGTCCATTAGAGGAGTGAGGGGGGCTGGAAACCTTGCGCTTTGCTGTAGTCCTTTCCACTGATCCTTGATCAGAGACTGCATAGCAATAACACAAATTACTTATAGAAACACAAAGTGAAAACACTATTAAAGGGATAGTTCACCCTAAAATTTTTATTCTCTCATCATCCTCGTGCCATTCAAGATGTGTATGCCTTTCTTTCTTCAGCAGAACACAATCTAAGATTTTTAGAAGAATATCTCAGCTCTGTAGGTCCTTACAATGAAAGTGAATGGTGGCAAAACTTTTAAATCTCCAAGAATCACATAAAGCAAACATAAAGGAAGTAATTCATAGTACTCCAGTGGTTAAATATATATCTTCAGAAGGTATATGATAGGTGTGAGTGAGAAAGAGATCGATAATTAAATAATATGTTTTTTGTTGTTGTTTTTTTTACTTCAAAACACACATCTAAAGTTAACATGTGGAGAATTAGATTTAGAGTAAAACAGGATTTTAATATTGATCTGTTTTTCACCCACACCTATCATATCGCTTCAGAAGATATGGAGTTAACTTTACTTTTATGCTGCCTTTATGTGATTTTTGGAGCTTCAAAGGTCTGGACACCATTCACTTGCATTGTATGGACCAACAGAGCTGAGATATATTTCTAAAACTCTTTGTTTGTGTTCAGCAGAAGACAGAAGGTGATACACATCTGGGATGACATATGGTGAATAAATGATGAGAAATATTCTTTAGTTTAAATTGTACATATGGGCATAAGAAATCACTGAAAAAAATAAAAGCAGACCCCATAACTTATAAACAAATATGAAACTTAAATCAGTTAATGCTTTTGCTCTGTTTTCACTCTTGAACCAAGAAAGAAAAACAAGCAAATGTACAGGATCTTCTTTCAGTGACAAAATTACAGCACTCTTATGTCATTAAAGACAGCTCTCACCCTTGGATCGTGTTGCGATTTCCATCCCCTCAATTGCATCTGACTCCGCCTTCACTTCTCCTTCAGCCAAACTGCCACAATGAAAAGAAATCAATGCAACATAATTTATATAGGCAGCTTCTTACACCTAGCTGCTGTTTTGTAATGGTGGCACCCATATTTGTCATGTCAATTTTTCTAGTGAAAGAAATCATTTGACTAAAAGCATCCTTGACATAATTATACAGCTAAAATAACACATTTCAAACCTGAATTTTGCAAAGGTAACCTAATTTCACCTTCATTGAGGAATCGTAACTAATAACAGACAAGCAAATGCTTTTAAACTGTGCCTCACTGAATTTGCTTTTCAGATTTTTATTTCCACATCTTTAAATGCATAAGAAGCAAGTTTCTCAGTGAAAGAGCCTTTTGACGTCAGATCCACCGCAGGGCCTCGCTCAGAATCAACACAATGTGCTTATTATAGAGGGTCTGCTTGCTCTACAGACAAATACTAAATGCACACTTACAGGTATCACTAATTGTTGAGGAACATTATGATCAGTGGATTACACCAAACATCATGGTTTATGAATCAATTTTCAAATTGCAAATTTGATACTGACAAAAAAAAAATGGACCCTGGTGTCCCTGCGGTCCTTGTTGATGGTTCTGTTTAGAAACCTGAACAGATTTTATGACAAATGTCACATTTTACAAAAAAAAAAAAAGAAAAAAAAAAGACAATGTATATCCTAGAAAAATAAACATCCTCAAGATTTCTTCTGGAAATCTTTTTTTTTTTTTAAAACACACACACACACACACACAAGGCAACATAGCTTAATATAACACTGGCAGGGGCAGCACCAAGATGGTTTCCTCTCACTGCCAGTGTCAAGACAGAATTTTTCAAAGAGAAGTCTTTTAACCATTTCAAAAGCCATGGCCCAGAATTGGAGAGATGCAGTTATTCCACCACTGTCTGTTGCAATGCTTGTGTAATGCAAAGTCTCCATCTTGTGCGATGCATAGGCTTGAGAGCACCTGTGCAACATAATGTTTCCATTCTCACTCATTTTGCAGCCTATACCGATTCTAAAATGACAGCCAGCAGCAAATGCTATTCTCCCTTTCTCTGCTGATGCTGGGTGATTATCACACACCAATTGCACTGCTCTTCCATGAACAGAGCACATCCTCCATAAGCAAACCTGAGTGCTCAGTCAGGATAAACAAAGACAAAAATCACAGTGTTAATGACATTCACAATGTCTATTCTCATGCACTTGCTTTAAGCCAAATCTCTCACATCTAATCATGGACCCTGCATCCTGAAGAAAATGTGATCTCTGATGAGGTAGCAACATTTTCGCCTTTCCCATCAGGTTTTGCTCTGTCCTTCACCCCCAACCTTCAAAGATGCGGGTGGGGAGGGGGGTGTTTTGACAGCATGCAGAAGACAAGCATCTGTAGAGACAGAGCACTTGCCATCTTGGCCTCCTCACGTCCAACCTACATGCACCATACACTCCCCACCCACAGCAACATCCAGTTTCTCTTACACAATCAATAGCACATTATCAAAAGCATCTGTTCAAAGCACAATTATACATATATGTATAACCTTAACACATTATCTTCCTCCTCCCCCCCAAAAAATACACAATCACAGTAGCATTATATGATTCTCCACATAAAAACTGACACATAATAATAGCATACCTTTTTCTTTACTGGCACAGTACACAGATTCTTCAGGCTGGGCCTTTTAAATGTATACTTTCAGATATAAAGGCAGTGAGGGATGAGAAAAAGATGGGTGCAGAAATTTCCAGAAAGGCCTTGCTCTCCCCGCTGCTCTCAGAGCGATTGTCAATCTTTAACCTCAGCTGTGTGCTGCCGATTTGTTTGAGAGCCACACGGAGGCGCGTGATTGGGCGGCTGCCGCTGTGTGTGCCACACAGGCTTTCCCTGCTCCACTCTCTCTGCTCTGATACACTGCTGCAATGCAGGGAGGGCTGCTGCTGCCATTCACCAGGAAAATACTCTTAAAAACATGTATATTCTCCCCTAAAATCTACCGGGCTCTTGTGTGTGAATAAACATAGGCATTAGGCTAAACATGTCATATGGCTTTTCCTCCTCCCCCTCCAGCACTCATGGCTCAGGGCAGTCTTAGGCGACCATTTTGATTACATTCTCTCCCTGTTCTGTAAGAGCTGAACAGAGCAACAAACGAGTAGCTCTCAGGAATGCAGTAAAGGCCTTATAGACAGAGAGACAAAGGAAAGAGCTGGATAATGTAATCAGAGTTGTGGTAAATTGCAGGTCTTGGGAGTACTCATGCTCTCCCATTTAGATGTTCAAGAATGACTTACAGTCAGCTGCCTGCCAAAAAGGATCTCATGTATCAACAAAAACATGTTTCCAATTTACATAGTAATGCTGTAATAATAACAATGGGTTTATTGCTTCTACTACTGCTATTACAACATCTACTTGTAATAATTATTATTTATATATAGGTAATTCCTATCATTAAAGGGATAGTTCACCCTAAAAAATGAAACTTATCTCATCATTACTCAGTCTCATGCCATCTCAGATGTGTATGGCTTTCTTTATTTATGCAGAATACAAACAAAGATGCTTTGAAGAATATCTTAGCTCTGTAGATCTATACAATGCAAGTGAATGTGACCAGGCCTTTGAAGCTCTAAAAAGCAAATAATGACAGCATAAAATGAATCAAAAAAACTCCAGTGGTTTACTCCATTATTAAACCAAATATAACACCTTTTTCATTTTACAACTTTTCATTGGAGTCTCTAGGCATGATTATGATTTCAAGCTCAATTACATTTCCTAGTGCTTGATGCATGCACCAAGTGCTATATGGCGCTATAGGAAGTGTAATCAAGCTTGAAATCATGATCATGTCTAGAGACTGCTGTCAAGATGTACAGTATAATAGGAGTTACAGTAGATTTTGGTCTGTTCTCACCCACAGCCAATTGGATCACTTCAGAAGACATGGATTAAACCACTGGAGTCATATGGATTCATTTTCTGCTGTGTTAATCTCCTTTTTTGGCTTTTAGAGTTTTGATTACCATTCACTTACATTGTATGGACCTACAGATCTTGACACAATTATACAGCTAAAAAAAATGCTTGATAGCACATTTCAAACCTGAATTCTGCAAAGGTTGAATTCATCTTCATTGTGTTCTGCAGAAGAAAGAAAGTCATACATATCTGGGATGGCATGAGGGTGAGTAACTGATGAGAGAATTTTCATTTTTGGGTGAACTAACCCTTTACTGATATTTTACTTATATTTTTATGTTACTGTCCTTTTGAACATTACTTCTCTGCTTTTTCCAGTTTTCTAACATATAATGATTGATTTAAAACAAAAAAACTTGGCACTAAAAAAATAAATCACATATGTAAAAGTTCAAGCGAGGACAGATGTAAGAAAATCAAAAGTAAAAGCACATACATGATCAAGCTTACAGGTTAAGCCAGACAAACAATCATGATTAAGCAGGTTTAGACAATTAAGATTGCTAAGGAACTGTCAAACACGACTAAAAATACTGGTAATTTTACACTGGCTTGTAGACTTGGATTTTGGTCAAAATCCATAGAATTAGTATGACCTCACTAGGCTACTGTTATATTAAATTAAGAGTCCAATGACTGGTTGTCCAAGAGAAATATTTAAAATTCTTGACAAGTACATAAGTTGGTCAGAAATATATGTTAATTATGCTATATTAAGAACATGTATTGTATTCTAAACAGTCTTTGTGGTTCCACAGTCGAAAGAGGAAGCTGTTTGAAATGGCTGCATGGCTGTAGCAAGGTATTCTGGGCCCCTGATTGTACATTTCTTAGTGCCCCTTTATAATACAAAAATACAGTTTAGAATTTGTTGTAAACTCCACAAAAAATTCCCCCCGGACCTGATGGCCTCTAGAATCGTTACCATCTTTCATCCCACTAGCAACGGCCCTGAATGTCTGCCAACTCATACCACAACCAAGATGTGATAAAAAAGACTGGCCTGTAGCAGTATTACAACCTGAGTAAACACACAGAAACCTGTTTTTAACTCAGAAAAGCAAACATAAGCCTACTTTCCCATCTATAGGTGTCTGTTTATGAAAGGAAAATTCTCCTCCATTTCAGAGAGAATAACTATTAGTAAAAGCAATCTGCTGCATGCTTTTGTAAATTAGGCCTATATCCTAAACAAAATGGACATTCAGCATTATGTTGTACAGTGAACAAGTGTTCCTTTAACTTGAAACCTGAGCCAAAACTGCAGCTCGTTCTCTCTGGCAATCTGCATGTGAGCTTCCTCTTACAGCCTGCACTGTCTGCTTCTCTGGGCCTTCCATGAGAGGTCTGGCCTGTGACACAACCTGACACGACTGTGCTCCTCTCCAGCTCTAGACAAACCTTACTATGAGGGAAAAAAGAAGAGAGGAGGCCATTTTGGTCACTGTGCTAGCACAGGTCCGCCATGTGATCCTGGACGTTCAAAGGCAAACTGAGCCAAAAGAAGAGAGTGTGATTTCTGAGCTCAGTGCCTGCCAGGATCCAGATCTTTGGTGTGGGGACAGGTTTTTTCCTGTCTCTTAGAAACCCCAGTATTTCTGCATGACAAAATTCAATTATTCAACATTAGCAGGTGGTGAAAAAAGCAAATAAGCAATGAAAAATCAGACTTACCTCTGTGGATGCATGCCCTTAGACACAGTGTGTAATGTCAGTGCTTATTAAAACATGGAGGACAGGCTTCAGCCCTCCCTCTCTATAGAGCAGTATCGGCTCTCCAAGTCAGCCGAGCCAACATTCTGATAAAAGCTATAAGAGCAGTTTCATGATTGGCCAGTGCTCACAGGCAGGATGAAAGGCAGCAACTGATTGGTTGAAACGTTTCCTGAGTAAATGTCTTTTGTTCAGTTCAGGGCAGGCTGTGGCAGGATTGTGGACTGGAAGAGGAGCTAGGCCTTGATCACAGAATCTAACTAAAACTAACCTAAACAGTTGAAACTAATAGCAGTCAACCTCTTAATGATGTGTTTTAAAACTAGCAATTCTTAAAAAGGTAGAGCAACAAAATGGTTCACTATACATGCATCAGGTCCTCCCTGAAAAGAAACCTTCTACAAACTGAAAGACTGAACAGAAGTTTGTCTAGTCCGCATCTTTCAGCTTTAAAACATATATTTGGATACACACCATCTGCAAACGCAGTATTAGTTCAGTGAATTAGCTAATCATTCACTACTTCAAACCCACAATGAATTCCATAATATCTTAACAGCCAGGGGAGTTTACTCGAGGTAAGTGTGATTTACTGTGTCATTTCTATGCCATGAAATGCTGCTTTCCCTCAAAAGGTGTCAAAATGCTCAGATATGTGGGGGACCGTCACATACTGCTCTCATTAAAATAGCTTCCTGTCAGAAAAAAACAAAATATCTCAATCATTTGTTTAGGGCAAAGCAGAGAGGGTGAGGTCTGGAAAACACTTGACAGGTTCTGAAGCAACTTTCAGTGTCAACTAGCTGCCCCCAGGGCAGAATAAAAGTTATCTGTAAGACTCCATGGTTTAATCCATGTCCACTGAAGCGATATAACTGTTTAACTGTTAACACTGTACATCTTGCCATTGAAGTCTAGACACATCCTAATGCTTGATGCATGCACAGCACACAAGCTTGAAATCATGATCGCCAAAGAGACTGCTGATGTCAAGATTTTTAGTGAAAAAATAATATTTTTTTTTTGGTCTGTTCTCACCCAAAATCGATTAGATCGCTTTAGAAGACATGGACAACTGGAGCCATACGGATTACTTTCATGCTGGCTTTATGTATAGATTTGGTCACTATTCACTTACACTGAATGGACAGACATATCTCCATTAAAATATAATCGTTTGTGTTTCATGGAATAAAGAAAGTCTTACAAGATTGAGATGACATAAGGGTAAGTAAACCATGAGAGAACTATTCCTTTAAGCTATTTTGTGACATAAACCCACTGATCTATCTATCTATCTATCTATATATATCAGTGCATAAACCACAGATACATGACAGATGTATGTATATAAGTATAAGTCATACCTAAAATACCATTTGTTTGTGTACCCCGGCTGTCTGGTGCGTTCAAAACAACCTTGAGCTGAGCACGCTAAAAACATTGGAGATGACAGTGGATTTCAGGAGAAATCCCCCGGCACAGTCAGACATTATCATCCATGTACACATTAGCAAACTGGCTAACCCAGCAGATTATGTGGCTCTAAAAAACTGCCAAAATTTCATCGCTTTAATTCATACTGTCAAATTGTATCCATCACCGACACGTTTTCTCAATTAAACATGCTGGATTCAAGTCTCTGAGGAGGGTGGTCAGGTGTCGACCGTTAATACAGCCATTCATTTACCGCGAAATTATGGCGGAATTCCAGTTTCTCGTACACAGGCACAGACAACGGAACTCAACTACTGATAGCTCTGAGCCACATTGATTCATTAGTTTATCATGGAAATTATTTGCATACAACAGGATCAAAATCGTTTTCTTTAGAAATTGTATTTTTAAAGATCTCTTTCAATATTTATATGAAAGATAATGTTTACATACGTTCTTTTTTCTTTCTTTCTTTTTTATTTTTACTCAGATTTTTCCCTCCAAAAAAAATAAAAAAATAAAAATTGTTTAAAAAAACGTTATAAAATAAACACAAGGGATGCATTGGAAAAATTATATGAAAGTTTAGCAGCTCAGATTTCATTATAGAACAATATTGTACATATTAAACAGTTGCATAGTTCGTATTGCTTTCAGATTTTTACTTTTAGATATCGTTTCCAAATATTATATGTTGGAAAATGTTGGAATACAAATATTTTTTCAGGCCATTTAATTTTATGTAGACTATATAACAACGAGTCATAAAATTAATTAAATCACAAATAAGTACTATATTTTTATATTATCAATTGAAATACACTTTAATACTACATCATTAGGGCTACCTGTCAACGAATGCATTGAGGCCTCTACTTTTTAGGGAGCCATGTTTCAGGCTATCCACTAGAGCGAGCTATTCGGCTTTCTGATGCCCGTGTTATTATCATTGCTGAGGACAGCCGTCTGAAACTCCCTGCTGCATTAATAAATCAAAACACATACTGACACACACACACACACACACACACACACACACGAGAGAGCTCAGGCCTATGACTATTGATGCTATGGAGAGTTTTTTTGTTCCTAGGTGCATTGAATTTATTTACGATTTCTCAAAATAGTCATAGGCTTCTGCCAGTTTGAAATGCAGTTTAGTTTACTTCCCCCACATAACGGATATATCTCATTTATGGAATATATATACATATATATATATGTGTGTGTGTGTGTGTGTGTGTGTGTGTGTGTGTGTGTGTGGATGGATAGATTGATAGATATTTGCTCCACTGTTCCAGCAACTCATTTATCTCTTTTACTAAACACTCTGTTGGCTTAAGGAGCATGAAGCACAGCGATACAATTTGCAAACCTTGAAATGAATAGATTTAATTGTTGCACTGTCTGTTTTATCCTTGATGCTCATTCGTACATTTCTGAAGAGGTGATTTAGCTGTAAATCTTTAAATCATTTCATGTGGAGAGGGGATGGGTGAAAGAGAGGTTCATGGCTGGGTGTTTGCAGGTAGAGAATCTATAGATGCAGATGATTGGGGGGCTATCTCCTGTCCTTTTAAACTGCTATCTCCTGTCCTTTCAAAGGGGGCAGACGGAGGGAAGGGGTTGGGGTAACCATCTCACACTCTCCTCAGTTGTGATGTGAATTGGGGGAGGGAACAACAACAGGTCTATGGGCCTCTTTCTAGGTTTCTGAAGAATGTAATTGGGGCATTCTCAGTCTTTTCACAGAAGCATGAAGTGACAAATTAAATGTTTTCATCCCATATAGAAAGTTACTATTCAATAGGTTGAAATACTGCCACTCTATTTACCAATCAACCTGGTGTATTGTCTGGATGTATAAGTAAACATGCAAAACAGCTTTGTAAAATGACATTGTGAGTCTTTCCTCAGTGATTATGATGGCTAGAAAGTTGCTTGAATCCATGATTTAGATTCAAGTCTACATTCTTGGCCAGATGAGACCAGAGATTGTATAGCAGGGAACTGTCATGACAGGAAACAGCAAGCAATGAGCTAATTACTCCTCTATCTCTCTCTAGCTTTCTTTCTCTCTATTCTTACCTCCCCCTTCCTCCCTCCCCTCCCCTCTCTTTTTCATTCCCTCCCTCTCTCTTTAGCACTGTCTCCTTCTCAACAGTTGAAATTCTACACTAGTATGGCTCAGAGATCACCATGGATACAAGTTCATTGCTATCTTCCATGTCTGGTCTTCAGAGGGCAGAGCACTACCAGCCTCCGCAGACCACAAGTATAAAAGTGTGTCCTAAAAGGACTTTGACCATTTACTGATATTTGCATACAGATCTAAATGCATACTTCACACATTGTGAGCTTGTGCAAACTGCCTTCAGGACTCCTATAGTGCAAAAATTTATAAATATGTCATGCACATATGTAAATTCTCTCATATTTAATTCAGTAACTGTACATACCCCTACTTTGCACATGTATTACCACTTGCAAATGTACATATGCCACTCTGTTATATGTCCTAAAAAAAATTGTTTTATGTCTATTTATACTCTAACCTTGTTTTTATATTCTGAGTCTCACTGTAATGTTCTGTGTGCACTTGTTTCTCCTAGCGTCATCATCATCAATAATAATAATAATACAATTCCTTGTGTACGTAAGCACACTTAGCAATAAAGCTCATTCTGATTCTGATATTAGGCTACTGAGATAAAGATGCCTCCGATAATTTACACTTCGGCTATCAAATAAATTTGCTGTGTCAAACATATGGAGTCATTTACAGAGCACATTTGAACCCTTGTTGTTTAAACACACTGCTCTTGTCACCATGCACAGTTATTAAGAAAACTGAATATAACTACTTCAGAATATGCAACAGATTGACAATAAAATGCTGTATTACTACAAACAATTCGACCGCTGGTGAGCGAATTCAAAACACCCAACAATGTAAATACAGGCATACGTCAGCGTACTCGTTAGGGATACGTGACGGCTTTCTCTATGTGGTCCAAGGATGAGCTAAAAATAAATGCACTATATATTTTTTCTACGATATTGCTACTACTGCCCATCTCCTACTGGATGTCTATTTTTCGATTAGCGGGGGTTCATGTACTTGTAGTTTCTTTTTTCTTTAGTTCTGCGTTCAATGCTGAGCTCCCCTGGATGAAAGAACTACACTTCCCACAATCCCTTGCTCTCATGGTTCAGGCAGGCTTCTTTAAGCTTTGGGAGTGTTTCCCATTTAAACAAACATAGCTAATGCTGAAGATGGCGGATGCGTAGAAGTGGCTTAAAGAAACTGGAGTGGTTCATTGGATACATTTACACCGGTAAGTGAGCGGTATTACTTCGAGACAGAATGGTAAAATTTAAGTAATTGTTGTGTTCGTGAAACAGTGTTACGTGCTGCCGGTTATTCATTAGTACATTCTTCTCAACGGTGGAGATCTTGCCACCTAGTTATTCTGCCTTTGAGACAATAATCGTAGTAACACTATGTTACCAGAGACAATGTTGTCCAGCGTGTTTGTTTACTTTGACGGGTTGAGCGTTTTCATAACGAGATCCGCTTCTTTGTATTTTCTCACCCGCTTTCATAATGCTATTTTGCCACTAAGTAGACACAGGACAACACTGTTTTCTCACAAAGTTGATACACCTTTTGTGAATATTTTCTTGAACCGTCTTCCCAATCTGAATGATTTTCAAACGAACTACAACTCTACTTTTATCTAAGTTATTTGTTGTATTTGCTTTCGTGTTATCGCTATCCTTTTATGTAATATCGCACTTATTACAAGAATCGAAGTTGTTTTACCTGTTTTAAATAGTCGATCAGCAACTAGTTTGTTTACAAGTTTGTCGTACTACTAGATATAGTTTAATCGTCAAGCAGAAACACACAGCAGAATCTGAATATTGTTAAATTCAGCGTTGATCACTTTATTGACGTTCATTTACACTGTTAAGAGAGTAGGATTAGTCCCAGTGTTAACACTTTTAGATTTCATAATCATTATTTAGGAAACGTTTGGTAAACAGTGTGGCTAATTAAGTATTTTTATGTTTTGTTTAGTTTTTTTTTTTGTTTACTTGAAAACTAGCTGTAATGTTATGGCTGTGTTTTAAACTGGACTGTGGTGCCTGTCTAGGCAGCATTGCTGGGCATCACTGGCCCTTGTAGACCCTGCAAGTAGGAACATCAGGATTCTTATCAGTCTTCAGACACTATTTTTAACACTCTTCAAATTCTTTGCTCTTGCTATTTTATTAGCCAGAGGTATTCAGCTCACTGCAATGCTGGTGGAAAGTTTGAGGAAGTTCCTCATAATTTATTGTGCAAATGTATACAGTTATCACAATCCTTTTGTGGAGTCTGAGATGCAGCAGTTTGAGCTAGAAGATCTTACTGCTTGGCCACTTAACACCATTTTTAAAAATTGTTTACTGGCCCATTTATAGAAACATGACTGAACCACATTTATGGGCAAAACTATAAATACAATTATTTCCCCTGTTCCAAGTGCAAATGTGGTGCTTTTGAAATATATTTTCTTTCCTTTTGTTTATCATTTTTGTTGTCTCTCAAGATGTAGGTAAATTACATTCTTAGAGTGATGGAAGACTTGTGTGTAAACACAATGACTCGTTTGCTATTAATTATGTGATTAATGTTGCACTCAGTCATTTTTGTGTTTATGTCAACTTGGACTTACACTGACACCTAGCGGATTGGATGCAACATCATTCAAACGCAATAGTTTTCAGTTACGAATACCACTGTAGAAATGCACTATATTCACAGTCAGCCATAATTAATTTAATCCAAGAGTGAAAGTGTCCATTAGCAGGGTGGTTACTTAGATTAAGCGAGTAGTATTTGGCTGGTCATGTAATCCTAACATGGCTTGCCCCATGAGGGGAGCATCTCCATGCAGTAATAAAACTGCCTTTATATGGTTACTGATATGACTTGAATCTTCATTTCATTTGAGTGGTCATGATAATATACACGTGTTTCAAAATGACAATTTATTTCTTTAGTACTAAAACTTTTTGAATGAGGAAAAACTGACTGATTGCACCTTTACATTTATTAAATCATGTCCAGTGGTTCAACTCAGGAGGTTCCAGTATATATACTAAGGGATTAATGCAATATGCACCAACTTCCTATACTGTGTGTATTTTTAAAATATTTTGTATTTCCTGGATTATCAGCACCACCCTTGTTAGTGGTGGGTGTTGACAGACAATTGAATGCATGAGAAAAGAATATGTGTTTTGCATCCTTTCTGTCTCAGCGGTGTATTGGTGCTTACACGCAATGAGACCCATGGATGCCCTGACTGTGTGTGGGAAAAGACCCTCTGAACTCTTCCTCACACTGGTCGCAGGCTGGGCCCCACTCTTCCCCCTTCATCTCTTTCCTTCTCCGCAGCTCCCTCTCTCTCACACGCCGAGCGTCAGGCTGCATTAACTATGAATCAATCTTTTGTTGAGCGCTTTGACTGCAGATGGGGTTAAGAATTAAAGGATGCATAGATTCTCTGTGCTCGTCCATTTGTTAGCTTGGCCTCTATAACTCATTAACTTGAGGGGGGAGGAATAAGGAAGAAATGCTTGTGCGCAAGATGTCCCATGATCCTTCTGACTTTTGATTGAAATCCACGTTGCATTTCTCTCCATTCACACCTCCAGTGACATCGCACAAGACAGCGACACCATCGTATTGATTTTCAATGAGAGCACAGTGACTTACGCTGACACGAGCTGTCGCGACCATTGGCGACAGAGATCACCGTGGGGAGCGAGAAGACAAGTTGAGAACATTTCGACTTTATGCAAATGATGAGCAAAATTCACGAGCGACTACCGATGAGAATGAAGACAGAGGAGCTTACATCATCCATCTCCTGGCAGGGTGAGTGTGAGATACTGGAGTCGACTCGAGTGCAGGCAAGACGGAAAAGTTAAAAGTTTCTGTGAGCGATTTCACTGTTCAATATCATTTGTCTGTAACCACATATGATGATATGATGCATTAAGCATAGCTGCAGGTTATAAAACGCTCTCCCCTGTAGAATGTGCATTGTTAGAGGCAAAAGAACTGATTCCTTGTCAAATTACTATGATATCTTTTATTGGTAGTATCATCTGTAAACAGAAGAGCCTGACCGATATGGGATTTTAGAGGGGAAAAATGCACCGATTACCAATATGTTGGCCGATATAGCACATTTTTGAGCTGGAATGAAAACAGACCTTTTCTATGTGGATTTTGCACTGATATGACTATGCAAAGGTACTCAGAAGGCTGCTTTCTTTTTTCTTTCTTTTATTTTATCCCCTTTTTCTCCTCAATTTGGAGTGCCCAATTTCCAATGCGCTCTAAGTCCTCGTGGTGGCATAGTGACACCTCAATCTGGGTGGCGGAGGACAAATCTCAGTTGCCTCCACATCTGAGACTGTCAAACCATGCATGTTATCACGTGGACCATTGAGCGTGGGAGACATAGGGCGTATGGAGGCTTCATGCTATTCTTCATGGCATCCACCACAACTCACCATGCAAACCAACATTATAGTGACCACGAGGAGGTTACCCCATGTAAATCTACCCTCCCTAGCAACCAAGCCAATTTGGATGCTTGGGGGACCTGGCTGGAGTCACTCAGCATGCCCTGGATTCGAAGACGTAACTCCAGGGGTGGTAGTCAGCGTCTTTACTCGTTGAACAAGTACAATAAATGGCGAAATAAACATCAGTACTGTATGTTCAGTATCAGTCAGTTACTTAACATTTAAATAAAGAATAAATAAAAATACAATAATTAGCTAAAGTAAACGTCAGGCGTACTTAGGGGTGGGCGATATGGCAACAAATATTATCATGATATTCTTTTTCATATCATTCGATATCGATATGTATCACGATGTTCAACCATATTTGTACATTGCACATTTTTTTTTTAATTTCCAAAAAAAGAGAAAACAAAATCCTAAACAGTCTAAATAGTCTTTACAAAACTGCATTGGGGGCCCAGACACAGCCCATGCAGTGGTGTCTGAGGGATATTCTATGAAAATATTACAATATTGGAGTCCAGTTGGATATGAATGTTATAAGATGATCTGTTCATTTTGAATCATAACAACAGTGTGTGTGTGTGTGTATATGTGTATATATATATATATATATATATATATATATATATATATACACACACACACACACACACACACACACACACAAATTATTTTCATATTTCTTTACATACAGATATCCAAGTATGGGGGCATAGAAGCCCTTGTTACTGATGAATGATAATGTATGGGGGTTCAGGGGTATCTCCAGAGAGAAACTTTTGAAAATGTAAAAGTCTGAATACACCATTTTTCTATTTTCATTAAAGTGAGAAAGACTATTGTACAAACTAGTCATTGTTTTGTCTTTCATCTTTGTCAGAGATGATGAAATCTGAATAATTTCACAAAATTAGAACAGAAATCTATTTGTTTATTATTAAAGGTTGGAACATGCTGATTAATTAAACTAAATTTAGAAAGAAAAAATGTTATGGTCTAAAGGTGCTCTGGAAAAAATGCACCTCATGTTTACACACATGTGGGGAAAAGAGGAAGCGGGTGGGGACAGGGCATCAGTGAAGCGTGTTTCAGTGCTAGAGAAAAATATTCAAGAATACGGCGCAGAAAGATCAGACATGATGTAACTGGCACTGTTGTTTTGTCGCGCTGCTCACGTGCTCCAATGAGAGGGCGTAAACGTCGTCATTATGTCTTGCAGTCAAGATGGAATCAATCTGGGGTCCAGATCCAGAACGCGGTGACCTGCGTAGTGGGGGCAATAGCAACTTCATACAATCTGAGGCTGCGTTTCCACAGACGTGGAAGAAATCCGCACAAAGCCATTCCCAACACTAGGGAACCGCTTGCCCTGCGCTGCTGTCAATTTTACAACCCACCTCGCGAGCTTGACGCTCGGCTTCCATAGGAAGGAACTAAAAGCATCTGCTCACTACGCGGCAGTGGAAACATATGATAAGAAAGCCAAACTGCTACTGTTTTTAGCAACACGCATGTCTAGATGTAGAACATAGGCTAAATATCAAAAATTACTCAAAAGCTTATCGTCGATATCATGGAGTTTTTTTTATCGCGATATATATTGATATCGTTTTATTGCCCAGCCCTAGGCCTGTACTGTTTAGTATCAGTCAAATGCTGACTATTTTAATACTGCCAGTCAGTTAGGGGCAGGTTGTAAAACCAGAAGCATTTACACCCGATGAGATAAGAGATAAACAGCGGCAGCAGTATTACAAGATCAGGGGAAACTTTCAATGGTGGAAAACCAGACATTTAAATATTACATTTTTTAAATGAAACGACTGGAATTGTTCATTGAAGGGGATACCAAACTGCGAATCCTGAACAAAACAGTTTGGTGAATACATGTTTACACATTAGCTCCACTCAGCTGACAAGCAATGAAAGTAGCTACATGGTTAGCTAGTTAGCTATAAGCTCGTTGTCGCAGAGAGCAAAATATGGATTTTATTTACTTTCCAGCATTGCGTCTCACCTAGGTAACAACATAGCATGAAATCAACACTCAACAGACACAATCCACCACTGCACCATTGTCTGCTGAGCTGTAAAAAGATGCTCTGACAAAATATAGCTGCTAACAGATGTGATAAACATGAGTGACATGGTTGTCAGGGACAGGGATAACGTTATATTTGTTATATTGAAAAGGGAAAATTATGGAGGGTCATTGTTTATTAACTTACCAGTATGTATTTCACAAACTAGTTAGCAACTTACCATGAAGACAACGCTTAACACCGCACTGTCTGCAGAACCACCATCAGCTCAGCTCTGTAAACTCTGCACTCTGCTGGACAAACTACATTATGACACCAATTCTAAAGCATTGTTTTCTGCATTATATGTTCTGAAAAAAAGTTTTCATATCTGCGCATATCGGTAAACATATATGCTGATATGATATATCTGTGAAAGGCTAATATTGTCCGACAGATAAATCAGTCGGGCACTAGTAAACAGCATTTCAAACAGTACTATGGCCAGTTGTGCAGTCCACCAATAATGTTAGAGCGGTGACCGCAGTAGGAACGCCCACCAGCGACACAGATCGCAAAGTCTAGTGACATGCCGCCCGTGATGTGAACTGGGCTTAAGTGTCCATTGCTGTACTTTAATATCTCTAAGAATGTCTTGTGTGTTATGTGCATTGATATGTTTGTGTGTATTTCCATCTTGATTGCTCGAGGATGTGACTAGGGTTGAAACGGCAAAAAAGACTAATTTGTCAGACACTTATCTAATGATTGTCCTAGCTCATTTTACATTGGTCAGGCAGCATTTGTCTTCTGATGGTTTTCAAGAAGTTGAATTGGTGGCGTGAAAGAGAAAGATGGAAAACAGTGTGGTTGTGGGTGACAGTTATTTTCAGTGGATGAAAAATGCTCCAGTTATCATGCATTTGTGTTTGTTTTAAATGTAAGCTTAATGGTGGGAGGTGTATAGTGCTGCTCTAAGGTGATTGTGTTGATGGCAGTGGGGTTGAAACAAAAGCTTGATTGTTGCACTAATTGAAATTTGATACCTGCTCCTTGTGATGGCTTTTTGCTCAGAGTAGATGCTGGTGCTGGTGCTGGCAGTTAATATTAGCACTGTAAATTTTTATGTAGTGTGGTGCGTTTAACTCGCATCACAGTGACTCGTGTGCAAAATGAATAAAAAATTAAGCTCTTGGAATTTACAGGATATTAATGATTTATTGCACTGAACCAGATCCTTAACCATAACATTTCAAACCTAAATCTTTTGGATTTGGATTTTGTAGGAGTTTGTACTGAAATTTATTGCACTAATTTGTGGCCCTTATAACCCTGCTGTAACTTTCCATTCTGCTAACTAAAGAGACAAGCAGAAAAGTAAAGTTAGTCCTCCTCAATGAAGTCTAGAGAGAGCAATAAATTAATTCCTGTTGCCTTATTCACTGTTCCAATCCTGTACACCTTTAGGCAGCTCTGTCAATGGATGCCAGATGCACTGCATTGTTTTGTATATTGAACCTCATAGAATGCATTTCCATTTTTTTTCTTTCTCTCTATTTGTTTATTCAGCTTATAAATATCGAGTTTGTCAGACTTTCTCCCTTTTGCACTTTAAACGTACCAGTCGACCTCAAATTCTGTGCATATCAACTGGAAACATATGAGTCATAATTAACTATTAGTCTCTGCATGGCATCTGTGTGTGAGCATTACTGTGTGCACTTGCTAAATTTTTACAGCTCTCTTCAGTGTCCCATAGTACAAGTTGAATTTAAAAGGAATGTGTAAGTTGCATCCAGCTGTGTCTGCTTGTGTAAAGCTGTGTTGCCATGACGACACTCCTGCACGACTGGCTCAAGGTCGATCGGGTGGTGACGAGGAGCTGGATGAGCAAGCGACGGCGTGTGCACGATATGCACATACGCGGAAGCTCTCTGCAATACTGTGGGTGCTTGAAAGTGAAACTTATTAAGGAAATGTGTGCAAACTGAGTTTTAGATTTGACATGTTTCTCTTTTGTGCGTAAAGATTTACTCTTGATGGTGAAAGGGCTTGAGGAGGAACATGTTGTGTGTTACATTTTTTTATTTACTCCTAGCGGTTTAGCTTTTTAAGCTATTGTATTATCCAGTCCAGTTACCAGGTTTCGCCATGATCTGTCATTTTTTTCCCAAAACATAAGTAGGAACTCTTACTGTTATTGCCATGAAAAGAGGCAAGAAAGAGGGGGGAAATGGCTAATGAGCAAGAAAGAGTGAAAAGTGTACTCCTTTTTATTTCCTCTCTTTTTTTGGCTTTCTTACCCTCTGCTGAAGAATGCTCGTAAAACGGGTTCACCTGAATAAGCCCACAGGAGGGTAAGGCCCTGGTCTGGTCTTGTTACCAATGTAAAAAGCTAGCAAGACTTGCTGTGTGTTTGTGTTGTGTTTAGGGTCCTGTTGTATAATAGTAGAGAAAAGTTTTAAGTCACTAAGTAAACGTTACCAGATGCATTCTTGAGCACTCAAGACTAAAGGGGGGTTGGGGGGGGAGTCAAAGATGGAAAGAAAGTCAACTTTGGATGAACTTCTCAACTGCTAAGCAGCCACCTTGTTTTCATTTTGCCAGCATCCCAACCCCCCAATTTGACGAAAGGTTTGTGGAGATTTAGTCAGATTTCCACACTTACAAAACCCCTCTGTAGCACTGGAATCCTACTTCTGAACTCTATAGCCCCACTGCAGAACTGTAGAATTAACGCTGCAATTCACAACAACTGTTCTAAAATGACTATTCTGTCATCATTTACTCACCCTCTTGCCATTCCAAATCCATATGAGGGCAATTCTAGCATTATGGATGTGAGATTTACAGTGAAAAAAATTATATTTAACTTCACCAATGAAGACTAATTGCTTGTATATCAAACCATTTGAATCTATAACCTTAAATGCATGCAGATAAGAGTCCAGATGTAAAAATGTTTTAGTCTTGACAACTCCCCCCCCCCCCCCCCCCCAGTTTAGATTGGGAAATGAACTTATGTTAAGGATTGGGATGGGCAAAAATATACAGATTTTCTGATGCATCACAATCTTTAAAAAAAAAAAATCTCTATTTCGATTCTTTAAATTTCGTAAATTCCAAGATCTGTAAATTGCTTTATAATGTGCAAACATTAAACATTACTCATAGATCTTTTACTCTATGCAGCAACCCACTACAATGTCACTGGCATAGCAACCAAATTTCATGCTTTGTGACACCTGGTATTAAAGGGGACCTATTCTGCAAAATGTACTTTTACATATTGTTTGTGCATAAATGTGAGTTGGCAGTGTGTACACAACCACCCTACAATGTTAAAAGTCCACCCACTCCTCTTTCTTATATTTCTGTAGTCAAAAACAGTGTGTCAAAATGAATTGTGACGACTCCACCCTATTATCATAGATCCTCCCCTGAGTGATCTACACACAGTCCGCCATTTTTTTCAACGCTATGTTTATGTTGTTGGCTGTAAAAGAGAACATAAGCGTCTTCATGTACTCCCAGCATCACAGCCACTGAAGACGCAGTGGACAAGTTTTGTTTTTGAAGGAATTGGGCCCCAAAATGTAAAAATTCATGTATGTTTGTGCAAATCATTTTACACCGGACTGCTTTGTGAATGAGTGTTAATATAAAGCAGGATTTTTAAAAAAAAAATATTCTCAAGCATAGATCTGTACCAACTGTTCATGTTCCAGCTTTACATCCTGAAGATGTAAGTATGTTATATTACATCTTTTAAAAAGGGGCATAATAGGTCTCCTTTAAGATTGGTTTCATGTGATCCGATCACAAGTGGTCAGCGCTTGTGATGATGATCAGATCCCAAAAACCACATACTGTAATAGTTAAAAATGTATGTGACCACACCGCATTTGAAGTGTAAATGCTTCCCAGACAGCAGCGAATCACCACCCCTCACCTGTCAATTAACCACTGCACTACAGCAAGTTTTAAATTTGCAGCTTATTTGCTGCTTTAAATGGATCATGCAGTACTTTTTTTTTTATAAATTTATTTTCTTCCCTGATGTCCACTGATAATGTTAGATGTTTTTTTCTTCTTCACCACAACAGTTTTAATTTTAGTAATATATGATATATACACCGATCAGCCTTAACATTAAAATCACCTGCATAATATTGTGTAGGTCCCCCTCGTGCCGCCAAAACAGTGCCAACCAGCATATCAAAATAGCATTCTGAGATTCTATTCTTCTCACCACAATTGTACAGAGTGGTTATCTGAGTTACCGTAGACTTTGTCAGTTCAAACCCGTCTAGCCATTCTTTGACCTCTCTCATCCAGGCGTTTCTGTTCACAGAACTGCCTCTCACTGGATGTTTTTGTTTTTGGCACCATTCAGAGTAAATTCTAAAGACTGTTTTGCACTGTTTTGGCATCACAAGGTGGTTTTAATGTTGTGTGTGTGTGGTCAGTCATAATATATTGTGAACACATTTCTTGCATATCGCCCAGCCCTAAGAGGGAACAAAACAAATGTATTCACACACATTTAAAGTCATTATCCTTCCGAAGCAGCTAAACTGGGTCCTGGGATGGAAGGTAATAAAACGCCAACATTAAACCTGCAACAACCCACAATAAGTGAGGTATTTGCCTGGACAACAAAATACACAACCGGTAGCCCATGTTGGAGAGAATGTACGGATGAAGTAGGTTCATTGCCAAAGAGATGTTGCCCTTCACAACTGTTGATAATCCATCATTCAAAAAGTTGAACAACACACATTTTAATAGCACTTTTCATATTCATTAGAATTTTTTGTTAAATAAAAATAAAGTTCAAAATCAAGCTGCCTTGCATTATTGTGTAATTTATTGCTTAACAAAAATTCCAACCAGCGGTAATAGCGGTGTTAGTCGGTTTGAACATGAACACCACACCGGTGTGAAAATTATAATATCGTGGCAAGTTATGCAGATTCCAAAACGAGATGTAGGGTGGCAAATATAAATGCTCTTTAGACTGGGGAGAAAGTGTTGAGTTGTAAAATGTACAGTATGTTTTTATAGTACAGTTACTTGTTATTTGTCTAAATATCAAGGACAATTTTATTCTCCATTTGACCCCTTTAGAAGGAAAAAAATGTGCGATCAGAACATTTTTAAAAAGCAAATGCTTACACAAGCACGTGAACTTCACAGATCTCCTTCAGTTTATCTGATATCAACATACAGAGAGAGACAGATTAGAAGCACATACATTTAAAGCTCAACAAAGAATAAAACAACAGATAATCTGTTTTGTTTGTGCTAAAATTAAATTACGACTGCATCTGGTCATTTTGTTTGAGCTTTGCTTGTCTTGTCTGGCTTTATTGTATTTTATTGTCATAGTGATTGATGTATGTCATGAAATCAGAGTCCCTCCCTTCGAAATCCGAATACAAGCGGTCACAGGAGACGCATTTAAGTGACCAGGTGTAAACAGCGATGCGTCTCACCTGACTTTATGTGATGTGAAAACATAGAATATTTCATTTGTATTCATTGTCGTTCTCACATTTAACGGATATTACAGATGTGACCTCCCTCCATTTTGGAAATAACGGTTGTAAAAGTGGCACTTACTTAAAATAGGGAAAAACATCCAAAACGCTTTGAAACCTGCAGATTTTCTTCATCGTACTTGACATCGATATACACTGGTGGCCAAAAGTTTGGAATAATGTACAGATTTTGCTCTTATGGAAAGAAATTGGTGGCAATCAACTGATCACGATGTATAGTCAGGACATTAATAACGTGAAAAATGACTATTACAATTTAAAACTACAAAGAGTTCTCATAAAAAAAACACTCCACTTGCAGCAATGACAGATTTGCAGATCTTTGGCATTCTAGATGTCAGTTTGTCCAGATACTCTTTTCACCCCACTCTTCAAGTAGCACTTGCCATAGATGTGGATGTCTTATCGGGCACTTCTCACGCACCTTACAGTCTAGCTGATCCCACAAAACTCAATGGGGTTAAGATCCATAACACTCTTTTCCAATTATCTCTTGTCCAATATCTGTGTTTCTTTGCTCACTCTAACCTTTTATTTTTTTCTGTTTCAAAAGTGTCTTTTTCTTTGTAATTCTTCCCATAAGGCCTGCACCCCTGAGTCTTCTCTTTACTGTTGCACATGAAACTGGTGTTGAGCAGGTAGAATTCAATGAAGCTGTCAGCTGAGGACATGTGAGGTGTCTACTTCTCAAACTGGAGACTCTGGTGTACTTATTCTCTTGTTTAGTTGTATCTGGGCATTCCACATTTATTTCTGTGCTTGTAAGAGCCAGTTCTCCTTTGTCTTTGAAGACTGCAGTGTACACCTTTGTATGAAATCTTCAGTTTTTTGGAAATTTTAAGCATTGTATTGCCTTCATTCCTCAAAATAATGATTGACTGATGATTTTTTTTTTTTAACCTTATATTGACCTTAAGACATGCCTATTGCATACTGTGGCAACTCAACAAACCCCCCCCCCCCCCCCCCCACAAAAACAATGTTAAGCTTCTTTTAACAAAAACAATGTTAAGCTTCTTTTAACGAATCAAATAGCTTTTAACTGGGTTTGAAATAACGACAAGTGATTTTTAGGACCAAATTAGCAATTTAGCATGATTACTCAAGGATAAGGTGTTGGAGCGATGGCTGCTGGAAATGGGGCCTGTCTAGATTTTATCAAAAATGACTTTTTTCAAATTGTGATGGTGCTCTTTTTTACACCAGTAATGTCCTGACTATACTTAGTGATCAGTTGAAAGCCACTTTAGTGAGTTAAAGTACCACTTTCCTTCTGAAACAGCTAAATCTGTACATCCTTCCAAACTTTTGGCCAGTGTAAATTTGGCTTTGTACAGAAAGGTTCAACTTGCTTAAATATTTGTTAAATGAACTTAAACTCTGAAATGTTACAGACATGATACAGCACTGAAACGCAGCGACATCAAATGTGGTTATTATCATTTCAAAAAGAAGTGCTGATTTGCGCTAATGCTAATTATTCCATGATTTTCTTGACATTTAAGTGGAATTGCCCATTACTTCCATGGAACATAAAATATTTTTTCAATTATTTTCATGCTGCTCTTTTCCACACTTTAAAAGCATGCAGTGACCACCAATTATAAACACCCCTTCTTGCCTGTTGTATTTCCATAGGCTATATTTTCTTTGTTCCTGAGGAGTGACACAGAGTTGGTAATCTCTTTGTCTGAGGCCGATAATCTGATGATGTTGAAGGGACAGGGCTTAATGGGACTTTAGTGTTGCAGTGATTAAATCAAAGGTAGAATACAAGCTTTGCGGGAATTTTGTCAATGCTTTGCAGTAGAACAGATGCACCTTATGCGTTAGCCTTGAAGAAAGATTGCACCAGGTGGGGAAGGTAATGGGTTGTCCCTTTAATCATGTCATTTATGTTTTAATTAGCCACTGATGTTGTTAATGCATTCACTGTGCGCTGTTGGACTGGTCACACACCTGAGACACATGTGTCACTCATCAAAGAGCATAACAGTCTAACCAGACACCAGAATCCACATTGGTCTCGGTTTGGAATAAAGGGCTGTGCGATATAGCTAAACCAAATTATAACTCGATACTCTTCTGCCTTTTGATTTTTTATATATATATATATATATATATATATATATATATATATATATATATATATTTCTCATGATATTTATATCGTGATATTTATGTATTTGATCTGAAAATGTTTAAAGGGGTCATTTTTAAATCAGAGGAGCCATCACGTCAACCAAAATGTAATTGTTGCTAATTAGATTGACTATATAAATGTGCACATAAGTTTAAATTGGAGACTCTATTTTTTTCCCCTCCCCTTTTTCGCCCCAATATGAAATGCCCAATTCCCAGTGTGCTCTAAAGTCCTCGTGGTGGCATAGTGACTCACCTCAATCTGGGTGGTGGAGGACGAATCTCAGTTGCCTCCACGTCTGAGACAGTCAGTCTGCGCATGTTATCACGTTGCTTGTTGTGCGTGTTACCGCAGAGCCGCACATGTGTACGCTTCACACTATTCTCCGCGGCATCCACGCACAACTTGCCACATGCCCCACCGAGAGCGAGAACCACATTATAGCAACCACGAGGAGGTTACCCCATGTGACTACGCTCCCTAGCAACCGGGCCAATTCGGTTGCTTTGGAGACCTGGCTGGATTCACTCAGCATACCCTGGATTTGAACTCGTGACTCTAGGCAAAGACTATGGTGGATTAATATGGCTGAAATGCCTATTCTCTTTGAAAAATATATACAAATATCAAACAAGACAAACTTGACAGTGCTGATGACCGTGTATTAAGATTTTGGAAATTAGATGTTTATTCTTAAAGGATATGGAAGGGTCTTATGGCTTTTGGTTTGAAACATAGTTCATACTTTTGGTTAGGTTCCAATACCTTGTGAAAAAACAGATTATATCCTGGCTTCTCTGCTGTCTTTCTGCCTGTAGCCATGGCTTCACTCATGTTTGTGGCCTGTTGTCAAGGTGACGAGGCCAGCTCTCCTCTCTGTGGAAAAGATGATGGGCATCCTCTTCCCTCTAGGAGGTCCATCTATCCAGTGCACTATTAATAGAGCAGCTTGCGATTGCATAGGCCTTTTGTTATTAATACATTTTAGTTAAACTTGAATTATGTATACACAGACTGCCAAGGTTCTGCCACTATGTAACATATAGGCATGTGAGCTACTTTGTTGTTTATACAGACAAATGATGATCTAAAACCATGACGCCAACAACACAGTTTCACAATCCATTGTTAGATGATCTACTGCTTTCAAGACATTAATTTTAAATACTGACATTTGTCTTTTGTGTTGACTGATTCAGTGCTTTGGCTTGAGCATATGCTCTAGTCTGAGTAAAGGTGACAAACTGCACGATAAACATTTTACAAATAACATCCCATTAGAGCTTGTTGTGATCGATGTATATTTTGTATGAAGAGGGATGCAAATATTGGCTTTTGTAAAAATTGCATTGAAGTCCTTGCCTGTCAGTTTCTATGACAAATTGAGTGGTTTGATGGTTGAAAGAATGCTTAATAGCATTGTGAGTTCTTCCATTTTGCTAATTTCATCCACACATACTCTCCAAAACCCCGACCTCTATAGACATGTCAGCTAACCTGATGTTATGTGCAAAATGTCCCCTGACATTTTTTGGTGATTACAACATGTGTGGTATTCAGAAAACTGACTTAGTCATAAAAAAATATATATATATTGTTAATTTAGTTATAAAATGTGAGGTTTATTACAAAATATTCACATACAAAAATTACAAAGTCAATTGAGTGTAGGTAGAATGATTTGATTGCATAATTTGCAATGCTTTAGGTGAGTGGGCGGTCACTGTTTGCTCTGTTCCTGTGATTCCCTTTTCAGAAGTGACAGTAACTCTTATTGGTGGATTTTGTTTCAGGATTATGGGTAGTGTAGTACTTCAGACGTTTTACAATTCTACAAAATATATATATTTTTTTCTTTCAAGTAGAAATCACACTGATTTATGGCTTCTAGAGAAACATGTCATAAATTCACTTCAAAGTTCATGTTAAGTCTGTGTTGGAAGATTTACATTATTGCTTAACTATTTCTCTATGGAAAAATTTATGGGATTTTTACTTGCAGAACCCTTTTGTTCCACTCCATAAAGGCTGTCTGGGTAAAATATAGGGGTGTCACGATTAAGAAATTTGGCTGATGATTAATTGTCAAACAAATGGTTGAGATTATTAATTGCCTGATTTAGTGCTTTCATGATTATGACAATTAGTTGTTACTTAAGGTGTATGTGTTCTCCAATCAACTAAAGAAGTAATTTATTCATATTTAACATTGAATCATAAGCCTATATAACATAGGGTTACATTATTTCCTTAAAGGCTTCAAAAACTTGAAATATTGTAGAAGGGTAGGATGACAACATTTCATAAATATCAAAATATTTCCTTAATACTTCAAATATTTAAGTCTAAGTTATAATGCTACTCCACCGAAAAAGTGACATCAACTTTAATAATAGCGACAGACCTATTATAATCCATTGATGAAACTCTTTTAGACTTATTACAGTATAGGGCTGCAACTAACAATTATTTTGATAACCGATTAATCTAACGATTAGGCCTATTAGAATGATTATTGCGCCGATTAATCATTAGCTCTTAACCGATTATTCAGCTTGTGCCCCGACTTAAAAGGTTGTATTAAACGTTCTTACTAACAATAAAGATGACAAAAACATCTTTTAAAAAGTTTAATTCAGAAAAGATATTCACTGAAAAAAAAACTAATGTTATCAAGTGTTTTTTTAAACACTTAAAATTGTCTAAATTTAAAATTGTCTAAAAATCCTTAAAACAAAATACATTCACTTGAGAAGCAGGATATAAGATATTAAAGAGATAAGATATACTGCTTTAAGAGAATGTATCTTAAATATAAGTGTATTTGTTACATGGTTATACTTCCATGAGTGCAGTAAAGACAAAATATACTTGTATTCAAGATCTATTCTCTAAAAGCAAGTCTAAATATCTTATATGCTTATTCTCAGGTGAATGCATATTTAAGTATTTCTAAATATTTTAAAATATTTGTATTTTTATTATTATATTCAACATTCTCAGATAACAATTTTTTCTTCTGCAGTATAGCTGCTAAACTGAAAATGTATGTTGTTTTTAAGGAGTTTTAGATATTTATATTGGAAAACAAGCCAAAATAAATCCTAAACATATTTTGTTGCAGTGTATAATGGGGCGAAGACTATCTCTCTCACCTTTCTGTTCACTTCAGTCCATCCTTGACTCACAAAAAAACTAACTCTCTCTTATTAATAAAGCTGCGTATTCCAAATGTTCTTCACAATTAGAAATGCACAGTAACATATATTATGATTCAATAAGTCACAAGCCATCGCGTTATAATCTAGATGCATTAAGTGTCTGTGCTCGAGGGATGAGCGTACCCACAACAGAGCGCACATCAGCCGGGTGCAGTTTCAATCTCTCCCCCTTAGATCGGGACATTCGCGCAACTCATAGAAGAGGCGCTGACCGCACAGAGAAATGCCAGTTTCGGAGTTTGTAGTTAATTACATGATCTGCTTCCATATTATTTGAACTTTAATAAAGCTATAACACATTAAATATAACTGCATTTAAGATTACTTTTAAAGAGCTCCTGCTCCACTTTCCACAACGAGAGTGCTTCTGTATTTACTTATTTGGTATTTTTGTATAATTCCCTTGTACTTTGCGATCTACATAAGATGAAGCTGTTTGAAAGGTTTAGAGTGCACCTGGACTGTGAACTGTGTAATTCTTCCTCTCCTCAGTCAGGCGTCATCATTAGAGTTTAATGTGATCTCATGCTACGTTAAATGAGATAAAATGACTATTCGACAATGAAAATGTTTGTCGAATTTTTTTTTTTGTCTACGTTGTCATTAATTTAGATGTATTAGCTGTTCTACAGTTAATTGATCCACAAAGATTTACTTATGGCACTTTTTCACTGCACGTTACGGTTCGACTCTGAGCTTGCTTTTCCAATGCTGTTTAGTGCAGCCTCAACATGGGTGGGATTATAGGCTAATCGTCATAGTTGCGCCCCCTCTACTGCCGTAGCATCATCTTAAACGCGTCACAAAACAATAATTGTGCCGCATAAAGCAGTTGTAGCATGGTGATTTTACACAAGTGTAACAGTTAAATTGGCCTGGTTGTTTTAGAAGCAAGCTTTCCAGTAGCTGGTCAACTAAATCAAGTGAAGCTTTCAAGCGGTGTATAAAGTTAACGCACCATTCTCCATTGTGGACTATATGTCCTGGGCAATCTCCCTCCAATTGCTCGCCGGTCTAGATAGCATCCATTTTGTCAAACCACTTCCACTTTTCTGTAGTCACTTGCGTTTTTTTTTTTTTTTTTTTTTAACTTTTCCCTACACTGTTGGTAGGTTCCGTGGTAGCAGTGTCTCAGCTGTGCTGCCAACAGCTGAGACACTTCCTGAAAGACTTTTCCGTTTTGTTTGTCGCTAACAAGAGGAACGTCTGCACCTTGTTTATTGACCACGGCGTAGTTTTGTGCACAGCCATTTCTTTTTACAATTTGAATTTTTCACGTGAACAAATGATACTGCTATAGCTGTAGCTATCTTTAAAACTAGCGGGTTGATTTCCTGTGTCGAAAATCCAGTGACGCTGGTAGTGACAATTCTCTCTGACCAATCTGCGATCTGCAAGGTTTTGACATCACATTTAGTATCCGCTTGCTTGGAACCTCGACTGAGGTGGTGCTAAAAAAAGTACCAGGTACCAGGTACTATCCACAGTGGAAACCTCCCAAGTCGAGTTGTACCGTGCAGTAGAAAAGCCTCATTATTCTGCCCGATATTTAGAAGTCAGTACATTCACAATGGTGCCTGACAGTTTGACTCATCACCTGTGCTTGTCTCCAATCACCATCTGACCAAACTGTGTTCAGGATCAGTGCGTAGTGGCCGTTCTCTCACTCAGCACCCAGTCAAACACCATCAGCCATGCCAAGAGCACTGCTGACCCCAGAGCAGGTCAGGGGTTATCTTAAAGAAAAGAACATGCTAACAAAAGCAACTGGCCTTTAACCCTGCTCATTCTGCTTTTTAGAGAGCGTTGAGAGTTAGCTGCTGGTTTGCTTTTGCACTTCTAGAGCACTCTAGAAAATGCTGTTCCAAGTTTCGTTATAATTAAGGCACTGATATGATAGAGAATTCCAGTCTCTCTTTTTAGGAGTGGAATTATGCCATTGTTGGCCATGTATAACACCATTCTCTTGTGCATATTAAAGTAACACGTTTTCCACAATGCACCATTCTTTTAGAGTAACACGTTAAGTTTTGCTACTTTCATCCTCTCTTAACTCTGAACTTTGTTAATGGTGTACTTTAGTAATTTTTTTTATGTTGCTCTGACTGACATGGCAGTCAACTTGGACTAAGCTATATTGACACCTAGCAACATGGATGCAGCATCATGCAATAGCAATGATTATTTTATTCCATCAGCAAACATGTCTAGTAATAGGGATATTAACCAGGTAAAATAAATAGCATTCGACTGTTCATGTGATCTCAAGCCCGATGAGGCGAATTGCTCCACTTACAGTAAAACATATTTTATTAGGCTACTGATATCATTTCATCTCACATTAGTGTACACGATTTTAAACATATTTTCAAAAGTGCTATTAATTTCTTCAGGGGTAAAAAAGATTTTTAATGATGAAAACGTTACCTTTTAAGTGCACCTTAAAGTAAAGGAAATAATGTCCTTGATCAATGTTGAAATACTTTGTGGAGCTGTTATGATTTGACTGGTTTCAGACCTTCCATTGTTTGAAGCTTGGTTAATTTTTACTAAATTGCTAGCTGTTTCTTTTATGTCAGCCAACGGTTTTCTGCCAAAGTGACTAAGAGTGTAACCTTGAAATATTCAGAAGAGCCTTTTGAACCATTCAGGCTTCATCTAATGTATTGGCAGTTCAAACTCAATTAGTTGATTTTATCTTCAATATTGGCGCCACTTCTGTGCTTTCTCCAGCCCTCAGCCTTTCTCTCGTGCTCCCTGGGTGCTCGGCCCGTTCGACCTCTCCGTTGTCTCTGTGCTCATAAGTCATTTAAACATGCTTTTAATAGTGTTAGCCTTCGTCGAGCTGGCGTTTAGCCCATATAGGGGCAGCATGTGGTTAGGGAGAGGGTAAGGGAACCTTGAGAATTGAATGGGTCACAGGTTGGGGTCAGCAAGGGGCACTTGGCTCCCTTTGCTATGAAAATTGTATAATTTGATTTGTGAATGAGGATGATGGAGAAAACAGTATTAGGTTTGACCGGCTAGAGAACCAGCTGTTTAAGGCAAAGAGACACAGGCAAGGGGTGTTCAAGTTACAGTCTTGAAATGGCTTGTTTAATAAACACTTGTTGGTGGAAAAAGTATTAAAGGTGGATTAAAGAACTAACCCATGACTTTGACATTGGTAGTGCAATGCTCTGCCAGTTGAGCTACAGGAACCGAGATGGCAAACTTGGATAATTTTTAATAATTTATTCAAGAACAGTGGTTCTCAACTGGTGTGGTGTGACCAAAGAAATAATCAACTTTAAATAAAGAGAAAGTACTTCCCATATGTTTCATGGTTAACATCAAAGGTGGTGCGTCCAATCAAACTCTACGGTATTTTGCCGCAAATTCAAATTAACTGAAACCACAGACATTTTGGAGACATTCAGATACCCAAATTGTCAATAATTTTGCACATTGTTGGCCTGTGCAGTTTATGGTAATATCAGCAACTTTCAATGTTTGATTTTAATGACTTTTTTGTTTAATTTGCACAAGTTGAGTTGTCTCTTAATGTCCAATATAAAATCTTTTTTTTCCCCTTAAGCAAAACCAGTTGAGAGGCCTTGTTATAAAAACCTTAGTAATGGATATCTTCTATAAATCCCACAAGGAAGATGCTTGTCAACGTTGTTTTCACCTCTATTATAGCATGTTCATTTTTTTTTCTTTGTCTTAATAAACCTCTCAACATCACTTATTTTTAAGTACTAATATTTTAGCATTAACTCAGCTGAGCCACCCAGTCTTTAACGTTGTTTGAAATCTATTGTTTTACCAATTTCAAAACAAATCCAATTGATGAGAAAGAAAGGTAGTAAAAGAAAAAGCCAAGGTGGATGTGAGAGCAAAAGAGAACAGTGATCGTGCTGCCAGTAGAATCCTTTTGTTGGGTTCATAGTTCAGCAGCTGTGCTGCTATTGGCTGAGGAAAGGTGAATTTAAAACCACTGTAAACATTTGACCCTGCCCGAGCTGCGCAGGAACGCCCAGAACCAGTTTGGAATGAAGCCTACACTCTTGCTCTGTTTATTTGGTGAGAGAGCGAGCGAGAGAGCGAGCGAGAGAGCTGGGAAAAGGAATCTATGCACCCTTCCATTCTGTTGGGTTTAAAAATCCATGGATGTTTTTCAGAGTGAAGCTGTGGAGCTCTTTAAATGGGCTTTTTTTATGAGGAAAATTTGGCCCACCCTCTGCTTTTTCCATTTGCCCTCAGAGCGCTGTGTTTTATGTGTGTAAAAGAGTCAATGCTACATTATCTCATTGGGTAAAATTGAGGCTAGACATCCAAGCACATGTTACCCCACCATCCCCCGTTCTTCTTTCTTTGCCTCTTCTCACTTCTGCAGACTTTTTCTTTCCCTCCATGCCTTTCTCTCCCCATCTGTCCGGCTGCTGAAAGCCCCTCTGTTATAGATTAATGAAGGATTTTTCATAGTACTCTTGTGTTCAAATAATTTTTTTTTACTCCCATTTTTGCTCCCCCTCTCTCTGCCATGCAGAGGTGACTCGCCCGTTTGTTGCATTTTTCCTGAACTCTGCAGTTTTTACTCCGCGTTACTGGTATGAAAGGTGTGTGCAGCAGCTTCTTGAACGTGAGAAAATGTTTGTCTCCACCTTAATTTACTCCTAAGGCAGGGTTCCCACTCTTTTCAAGGTGCAATTTTCTGTGCCCAACAGTTGTAAAATTTGAGGTTATTTAGAATGGTTATTTATTTCTGAATTCCATATTCAACAGTTTAATTAAATTGTATTATCAAATAAAAATGGAATTATTTGAATTCACTTAATTTTTCAACATAACATGCATTATAATTTTTTTATTAAATTAAGTGCTTTTATACAAATCCTTATACCACATTCTGAAACAACCCTGGAGATATTTTCAGACATATCTCACAGTGAAATTGGAAAGAATAGGTTGACTTTTCTTAAGCTAAAATTTGTCTGTGCTTAACGAAATGCATAACACTGCCTCCAGTGGCCAAAGCATTAAGTGTTATTGGGTGAAATGGCAGGTGTGAGCCCTATTTTCTGGGTGAAATGTCCACAGAGGGGTGCCAAAAGCGAGTTGTCAATCCAGTTGTTTTCAGCTGTTAAGGATGTAATACAGTGAAGCATATTTTATTAACTAAACCCTCCTAACCAAAATCCCAAACCTAAAACTTACTAGACTATTAGCCTACATGGTCTTACATGATGCTGACGCAGCTTGCACTGTCATGCCACAGGGGAAAGTAAACACACTGGAGCCAATGCAAAAATGTCTGGTAGGAGTTGCTGCTTGTTGGTGAGTCGGCATAATGTGGCCGAGCCTATGATACCGGAACTCTTGGAAACAACATGGCGACATCAAGTGTGATCATGTTGATATTTTTGTCAAATGAAGTGCTGCACAACATCACAGATGTGATATGAATTTAATACATTATTATTATTATTATTAATACTTAGAGTAAACATTAAATACCTACAGTATTAATAGATATTGTTTTCTTTTCCCCATTTCACACATCCATTTAAATCAAGCTTTTATTTGGATGTTTCTGTGTCTTAGATAGGCTAGTAGTTTCTTATCTCTGGATAAACAGTTTTCTTCATGGCCCAGTGTTATTTATTACCACAAAAATCTGTGATTTAATAAATAATTATATAGATTTTATGTACTGCATGCTTTACAGTTAAGTGAGCGCACTTCTCTCTATCATCTAGCCTAATACACAAATACAGAGCACACACGTGATGAATATGGTGCCGTTTTTTTAGTATATGTCTCCCCGGCTGCACACATTAATTTTGAAGTGTGCAGCACATGCAGATTATACATTTATTTAATTAAATTACATGCAGCCTTTTGTGGTTTAATAATCACTCTGGGTGAAAAAATGCATCTCTGCATCGTTGACCTAAAATTCTGTATTTTTTTTACAGAATTGAAGAATAGCTAAGCATTATTATATTAATACCCTATGTGATACAGATTAGAGGTGGACCGATATATCGGTTTTGCTGATTAATCTGCAACTACTGTTTATCTGCAAATATCCACACCGATATTTTCCCCTGTTGTGTCCGGTTCTGGAGTGGCTGGGAAGGGTCCACTGTCATTATACAGTACTAGATCGGCCTCTAGTGGCGAAATAACTTTACTCACTGATGCCTTGTGGTGTTTGTTTTGACACGTAAGTAGGGCTGGGCAATAAAATTATATCAATATTTATTGCGATAAAAAAACTCAATGATATCGACGAAAAGCTTTTGAGTCATTTTCGATATTTAGCCTGTGTTCTACATCTAGGCATGCATGTTGCTAAAAAGGTTTGGCTCTCTCACCATATGTTTCCACTGGCGCGTAGTGAGTGAATGCGATTCAATTCCTTCCTATGGAAGCCAAGCGTCAAGCTCGCGAGGTGGATTGTAAAATTGACAGCAGCGCGGGGCAAGCGGTTCCCTAGCTTTTGGAGTAGCTTTGTTCGGATTTCTTCCGCGTCAGTGAAACGCAGCCTCCGACTGTATGAAGTTGTTATTGTCCTCGCTACACAGATCACCACATTCTAGATCCCAGATTGATTCCATCTTGACTGCAAAATATAATGACAACGTTTACGCCCTCTCATCGTCTCTAGTGAGCAGTGCAATAAAACACTGTTACATCATATCTCATCTTTCTGCGCTGTATTCTTGAATGTTTCTCTCTAGCACTGAAACACGCTTCACTGATGCCCTGTCCCTGTCCGCAGCTGCTTTCTCTTTTCCCCACATGTGAGTAAACATGAGGTGTGTTTTTCCAGAGTGCCTTTAGACCAAAAAGTTTCTAAATTTAGTTTTATTAATCCGCATGATCTAACCTTTAATAATAAACAAATGGATTTAGTGCTCTTCCAAATTTGTGAAACTATTCAGATGTCATCATCTCTGACAAAGATGAAAGACAAAACAATGACTAGTTTGTACACTAGTCTTTCTCATTTAAATGAAAATAGAAAAATGGTCCATTCAGACTTTTAAATTTTCAAATGTATCTCTCTGGAGATACCCCTGAACCCCCATACATTATCATTCATCAGTAACAAGGGCTTCTATGCCCCCATACTTGGATATCTGTATGTAAAGAAATATGAAATATTATATATATACCTTCATTATGATTCAAAATGAACAGATCATCTTATAACATTCATATCCAACTGCACTCAATTGATAAATTCTATAAAATATTGTAATATTTTCATAGAAGATCCCTCAGACACCACTGCATTGGCTGTGTCTGGATCCCCAACGCAGTTTTGTAAGGACTATTTTGACTGTTTAGGATTTTGTTTCATTTCGATATCGAATGATATAAAAAAAGAATATTGGGATAATATTTTTTGCCATATCGCCCAGCCCTACACGTAAGACTACTCTCTGCATGGAGCGGAACACTTCAGATGCATGTTTAAAGCATCAACAATGAAGGTATGTATACAGTACACTACAGTACATGTTGTCATATCAGTTGTCAGTAATTTGTTGACTAGATGCTGTGTTAATAGAGGACAGCAATATGTTTGCTGACAAGGCTGAGAGGACACTAACATTAAAGCTAACCTCAAGTTGTCAGAACGATGTGACAAAATACAGGCAATTCCTACCCACATGTTTAAATGTCACAACTGTTACCATCTATTACCATCTATTTGCATTAGTTTATATCCAGCTGGTCACATTTATGCATTCGTTAGCCAGTTAAATTGCATATTTAAAGCTAGTGACGTGAGAAAGCAAATTAATATCTTTATGCAGCCGAGAGAAACGTATAAACAAATCAGAAACGCATCTGATTTCAATTATTTTTTTTTATCCTCACAGTAATACGATGACTTCAGATTGATCACATTCTTGCACTAAAAAGGCTAGACACAGTGCAACAAATACAGTTTAACAGAAAGCAGGTGTCTCAAGATGTGTTTAAATTTCTTTTTAATTAGACACAGCATCTAAAAACAGTGCTCCTGCATGAGACGCTGAATAAACATAAACAAAGTGAAACAAAGATGTTCGTCTAGTGTGCATTTACATCTCAAAACAAATGGATGGTTGCAAAGCATTCGGTGTGAACAGCCCCTTACTTTTGGAAATACTCTTGCTCTCTTTATAACCGTTTCTCAGATTAAGCAATAAGTTGTTTAAATTCTTTGTCAGGAAAGGAAAAGAATGTGTCTCAAGATCTTTTGCGTTCGGTTCCATCTGTTTGAACAGCCCCTGGCCTGGGCTCAGAGTCTGAGCCGCTTCACCACCGAGTTCAGCCGAATACCACTGCTATCTGTACTACAACTGTACTGAATAGAAAACAATGCTTCGCTGTTATTATTAAGTTTGAGTCTGGAATAGTAGGAATCAGTGCAAGTTTAACACCATGTGAACGGTCTGTTGAAGAGTTTTCCCCTCATTTTGCTTTTGACTTAACATTTGAGAATATGGGCCGAATAAATTTTATTTATTTATTTATTTTATGCACAATAGTTAAAAATGTAATGCTCTTTTTTTTTAACAGCCAGGATAGGAATGTTGTATGCAATAATATAATGGTGCTGAATGGTTTACGTATTTATTGCACCCTATTGTGGACTAAGGAATCTTTAAAATTTGAATATTAGTTAATAAATATTAATATATCAAAAAAAAGTAAAATACATTTTCACGGTTCAGTCAGTACTGTTTATTTGTGTAATAAAGTTCAGCACTATTTTACTCTTGAGTGTTATTTTTTTTAATTCAGTATCAATTTTAAAAACTGTCAGTTGATTAATCTGTTATCGGCAGGTACTGCCAACTTGGCTATCGGTATCATTAAAATTCGCTATCAGAAATTTCATGCTTCCAAGTTTCCCCCCTGCAACCCTACATAGTTTAAGCAGTTAAATGGATAGATGGATGCTGCAGAGTTTTCCAATTACCATGTATTATGATTCTGTTGCTTTATATTTGTGCCTGACCGATATATCGGTCGGCCGATATGATCCTTTCACCAATATATTGGAATCAGTATTTTTTCAGAACATATAATGCAGAAAACATGGCTTTAGAATTGGTGTCATTGCATAGTTTTTCCAGCAGAGTGCGCTCCAACTCCATTGTTTACAGGGCTGACTGTGAGCTGACAGAGGCTGTGCAGACAGGGCGGAGTTAAGCGGTGCAGAGTTGAGTGGTGTCTTTTCGGTAAGCTGCTAACTAGTTTGTGAAATACATAATGGAATGTTAATAAACAGTGACCCCATCATTTTCTCTTTTCAATATAACTAATATAATGTTAACCCTGTCCCTGACAACCATGTCACTCATGTCTGTTTGCATCAGACATGATGAACATCAGAGCATCTTTTTGCAGCACAGTACACAAAGGTGCAGTGGTGGATTGTGTCTGAGTGTTGATTTCATGCTACGCTGTTACCGAGTTGGTGAGATGCAATGCTGGTCCATCTTTGACAATAAGTTTATAGCTAACTAGCTAACCACATTGCTACTTTCATTGCTTGTCAGCTGAGTGGAAACTTTTAAGGATCTTCTGGTGGACCTTACTGTGTCAAGCAGCTCCTATTTAAGTGATGCCTTGATTGTGAACAGGTGTGGCAATAATCAGGCCTGGGTGTGGCTAGAGAAATTGAACTCAGGTGTGGACAACCACAGTTATAGTATGTTTTAACAAGGGGGGCAATCACTTTTTCACACAGGGCCATGATGGTTTGGATTTTTTTTCACCTTTAATAATAAACACCTTCATTTACAAATTGCATTTTGTGTTTACTTGTGTTGTCCTTGACTATTGTTTAAATTGGTTTGATGTTCCGAAACACTTAAGTGTGACAAACATGCAAAGGAACAGGAAATGAGGAAGGGGGCAAAACACTTTTTCACACCACTGTATATATATATATATATATATATATAAGTCTGGTTTTCCACCGTTGAAAGTTTCCCCATAACATGTATAGCAGAATATGGTGTAAGACTGCTGTTTTTCTCTTATCTCATCAGGCATAAATACTTCTTATTTTTTTACAATCTGCCCCTAATTGACTGGCAGTATTAAAATAGTCAGCATTTGACTGATACTAAACATACAGTACCTATGTTTATTTAGCTATTTCGGTGCGAGGACCCTATTGTTCTAGGATTCTATTATTTTTTCCCCCAAATGAATCACATTTTTGAGAGCCTAAACGTATCCGAAAACACACAAAACATTGCATGCATCAGAAGTGGTGAAAATTTTAATCTGATATGGGTTTCAGAATTAGGTGTGCCAAAAGGTCTCAATAGCGCCACCTAAAGTCAACGATGTGCGCTTTACGCTACGTGTCACCTACACATATGAAAATTGGTACACAAGTCTCTTGGACTCATGCCCTAAACTCAACAGGAAGTCAGCCATTTTTTTTTCTCAAATTTTTGCTCCGTTTTTACCATTTCCAGGCCTCATACTTTAACAAACTCCTCCTAGAGATTTCATTAGATCTATTTTATTTTAGGTTATTCTAATCTAAAGGCCTTGGCGATGCTAAATTGCTAAGCTTTTGAGTTTTCACTGCACAACGTGGCCATGACGGTCTGACAAAATTCAATGTTTCGCCGTGAAACAGGAAGTTGTTATAACTCATACATACAATGTCCAATCTGCCCCAAACTTCACATGTTTGATAATAGTCCTGGCATGAATACATCTACATGCCAATTTTCAGTTATAGTCATAGCATTTACGGGTCTTGTGCTTTAACAACCTCCTCCCAGAGAGTTAATCAGATCAACATTATATTTAGTCAGTCTTAATCGAAAGGCCTTGGTGATGTTAAATTACAAAGCTTTTGAGTTTTCTTTGAACGGCGTGTCGTGGTGGCCTGGCATATTTCGCCATGAAACAGGAAGTTGTAACTCAAACATACAATGTCCAATCTGTTCCAGACTTCACATGTTTTATAAGAGTCTCAGCCTGAACATATGCCAATATTCAGTTATAGTCATAGCGCCACCTACTGGCAACAGGAAATTACATGTTTTACACTGTGATACACTCTTAACTCTACACTCTTTAAGTGCTAAAAAATGCTAAAAAAAACGTTGGTGTGACATTCCCCTGGCACAGCAGCCCCAACGTGCACCAGGGTGCAGAGGCCCGTTCATCTCTGCTTGCAGCTTTAATTTTATTTTAATGGTCAGCAACTGACTGATAAACATACACTGTACTGCTGTTTTTTAAGCTATTTGTTATATTTTTATTTGTTCTATATTTTCTCAGTGTACATTTCTAGAATTTGTTGACTCTGTATAATAATAATAATGTCAAATATTCTTTAATAAAAAATATTTGTTTAAGAAAGCAGCCTTCTGAGTACCTTTGCATAGTCATATCGGTGCAAAATTTGTGCACAATCCACATAAAAAAGGTCTGTTTTCATTCCAGCTCAAAAATTAACTATTTCGGCCACCGTATCGGTAATCAGTGAATTCCCCCCCCCCCCCCCCCCCGTATCAGTCTCAAAAATTCCATGTTGGTCACTCTAATTTATATGTCATAAAATACGTTATAACTGCAAAAAATAGTTTAACTACAAATAGAACTAAATGAACCTAAATAAATGTGAGTGAGTGAAATCACATACTTGATCCCTCATTCTCTTTATGGTGCACTATATAGGGAATAGCGATTTCAGACTGTTCTGATGGGAATTAACAATTTAAAAGCTAAATGCCAGTTGATTAGTTACCTCTCATTGGTCAATGACACGTGGCAGCTGCAAAAAGATAAAACATTCTCATGAATGGGCTTGAAAAGTAGAGCCACAGCCTCTTTGCCATCTCTGAGAAAAAATAGGGAAAATGCAGGTGCAACATACTATGGAAAACCACCTTTATACACTACTAATAGATAGTTTTTAATTCTATGACCCTGCTAGATTTAAACATGGGCCTTTTCTGTCTGTACATGACATATGACAATGTTTACATTTATATGATATGCAAATCTGCGTTTTCTAGCTAATACCATTTTTATGACTGGATTCAGTGATTCCATCCATGTTTTACACATTGCGGATATCATAAGACCGTACAAGTGGTAACCGTGTTATAAGCAAGGAAGACGGAGTGATGTTCTGGACTGTCTGTCGGATGCATCCCAACTTGGCTGACAAGCAGTAGTGTATTCTAGCACTTACGCAAGCATACACCGAATGCCCACCTAAGGAATGTGTATGCTCACCTAAAATGAGTGGTGATATGTATGGCTGCCAGAACAACGAGTAGGATTTTTACCCCATAAAACTGACCTGATGCAGCAGAAACATTGAGTGATATTTATTACCAATCATACTTCCTATTTCAGTAAGTGGCAGGAGATATGATAAAAAAAAAAAAGAAAAACTAGTATTTTTATAAAAAATTTTTGTGACTTTCTTTCGAGCTGCGAATTGCAGCAATTTGGAATGCCCAATTCACACTACTTAGTAGGTTCTCGTGGTGATGGAGGACAAGTCTCAGTTGCCTCCACTTTTGAGACAGTCAATCCGCGCATCTTATCACGTTGCTCACTGTGCATGACACTGTGGAGACTCGCAGCATGTGAAGGCTCATGCTACCCTCTGTGATCCATGCACATCTTACCACACACCCCATTGATAACCCCTAATCGCGACCACGAGGAGATTACCTCATGTGACTCTGCCCTCCCTAATAACCGGGCCAATTTGGTTACTAAGGAGTCCTGGCTGGAGTCACTCAGCATGCCCTGCATTCGAACTCGAGACTCCAGGAGTGGTAGTCAGCGTCATTACTCGCTGAGCTACCCAGGCCCCCCCCCATGAATCAATATTAATGCAGTAATAATATAATATGAATGTGAACTGGCCTTTCGAAGGAAAACCAGTGGACTGAGAAAAAAATATGGACTGAGACCCTTTCTCAACTAAAGTAATGTCCAGATACAGT